>OY776676.1:126249754-126640754 GCA_963675555.1 Leptura quadrifasciata
TACATTTGTCAAGTGCAAAAGTTGAGTTTTGGCATTTTTGGTATGGAAAACCAAGAAGAACCGCAAGATATCGTTGAAGCTGCCGGTGCACCCACAAAATCAAGAAATTTGTATGATAAAGCGTACAATCAGTTGTAATGGTGTAAGAAAAAGACACAAACGTACACGGAAAATGTTATGCTGGCCTATCTTCATGAAAAATCAAATGAATATAAATCTTCCACGGTATGGGCCCAATATTCTATGTTAAAATCGTGTATGATTGTGTACGACAACCTAGATATAAGTAAATATGCAAAGCCGATGGCATTTTTGAAAAGAAATTCCGATGGTTATAAAGCAAAAAAATCAAAAATTGACTCTTTTTTATTGCAAGCAAATAACGATGAATATTTAATGATAAAGGTAAGATTATATTAGTGTTTATTAAGGTATGATTATGCATTAATGTTTTGTTAATTTTTTAGATTGCGTTGATTTTCGGAATTTCAGGCGCATGCCGTGGAGATGAATTAACTAACCTAAAAGTTGATGATATTGAAGATGTAGTATCATCTTTAATAATAACAATACCTAATACCAAAACTAAAATATCCCGAACCTTTGTAGTAACCAGAAATGAAGGAAACATAAATTTACTCGATCTACATCGTAAATATGCCGCATTGCATCCCTCTCACACCAGTCATAGTCGATTTTTTGTATTTTATAAATCAGGAAAATGTACTACACAGCCAGTAGGCAAAAACACTTTTGAAAAAATCCCAAGTATAATAGCCACCTACCTAGAATTATCGGATCCAACCTTATATACTGGCCATTGTCTACGTAGATCTTCAGCAACTCTATTAGCGGATGCAGGAGCAGACATCACGACTATAAAACGTCACGGAGGTTGGAAGTCGACGACAGTTGCTGAGGGGTACATTGACAATTCGGTGCAAAACAAAACAAATATAGCAAATCAAGTACTACAAGCTGCAACTACGGTTCAAAAAACTATAAATCTGAGTAAAGAAAATGTTTCATTTAGTGAAATTCCTTCGAATATTAATTTTAATAGTTGTGAGAATGTAACATTTACTATCAATGTTAATAAATAAGAATTACATACTGGGGCGAGCGTAGGTGCGTCTTTACTATGTACATACTTCGGTATGCGATGTAAAGCAACGACAGGCGCAGTTAGTACTTGGATGGGTGACCATTCCAACGGAAACCGCGTTCTCGCCTCACACATCTTCCAGCGGCTTGTATATCAGTGTATGCGCGGAAGCTATACAACCTTAGGCGAGGGTTGTATAAGAGATATACCATCCTTCGGAGGGGATGTAACGCCGTCGGTCCCTTGTCTATTAAATGTTAGTCAAGTAAAAGATCCCTACTCTTCTTAAGGGAAGAGGTTCGGCAAAAATTCCTGGTTGGGGGTAGCTCGTCTACAGGCGTCGGTGTTAGGTCTCAGTAGCGGAAATAGGCCGACGTTAAATAAATGTATTAAAAAAAAAAAAAAGAATTACATTTTGTTCAACTATTGGGCATGAAATAAAAACTCCCCTAGGGAAATTATTGTCTCATTTCGTCCCTAGGGAGTAAATGCTTTACTTCTGTCACAATTTTGATGCCATAGAAATCGATTTCTACTCCCGGTCGTGGAAAAAAAAATTAATACTTACTACTTTCAATTATTCTCACTTTATGTCAAAATCATGGCTACTAGATCAGTTCGAAATGAAAAGTATTATAATTTAACGGTTTTTAATGAAAAAGTAAAAAGATCTCTGGAAATATCGATTTTAATTACAATAATATACAGAGTGTTCCATTTGAAAAAATTGAGAAAATTCACTTTGATATGTCCTGAATTAGCGCTAGCATAAAATACACCCTGTATAATTATAGTTAATATTTAGTGGTTGTGCCATTGTAGTACATCCCTTGTCTACATAATTACACACACAGATTAATTTGTTAAACCTAGCTTCGACCAAAATTTTCATATTTTTTCGAATAAATCGGCAGCGCCACGTCAAAAACTAAAAATCTGGAGGTCGTTGAAAAGATAAATTTACGCTGAGTTCATAAATGTGAAAATGTATAAGGTGTTCCATTTAAAAAAAATGACCTCGAAGACGCTCCGTTGTAGCGAGTCGCCCTGTATATTTCAAAATATTTTGAAATGTGCGCTTTTTAACCTATACCACTTCCATAAAAAAATAAGACCGATATTGGGCTTTGACGCAGAACTGAGACACCCTGTATACTTACAGATTTCACTTTACCGCACACGTACGTTTAGTGGTAATTAACGCATGCAAATTAGTGTGGAAATTAGCTACTTATCGCACGGCGTTAGAAAAATGTATTGAAATGCACTACTGCCGGATTTGGCAATTAACAAATTTCATAACTGACTAAAACAATGGTACTTAACGGCCGGCGTCTGTTTAAAATGACTTTTTAATTCCCACTTCACTTCTGTTTTAATGCAATAACGGTATAAGCATTACGAAAACATTATTAACTTAGAAGGACTATTTTATTTTGTTTTATTCTACCTTATATTTGCATATGGTTCAAAATTCAATTATTAAACTACAAAACTTAATAAAGCATATTTAAACACCTTTAGTCTGATCTCATTTCGTATACTCTGAATACATTTTTATGTTGTTTACTTTATGCGGGAGATAATGTATTTGAATAGGCTTAGTGGCACCACAAAAACCAATAAAATCACCGTTTCTAATGTGTAAATGTTGTGTAGGTACCGCTGCCTTATTTAGACAGCGACGACTGACAAATAAATATAGAAAAATATCGAATTACAATCGGTAATAATTCCCTGCAGGATTTTTTTTGACATAGCGTATATAGGAGAACAATATATTGTTATCGAGGAACAATGGCTTGTAAAAATAAAAACATCTACCTATTATTATTGTACTATACAAAATGATGTCTTTCTTAACTTTGTCGTAACATACCAACGAATACGTTTATAATAGTGGAGACATATTTTCATAAATCATTGGTTTGGACAATCCGAGAAAATAACATTTTCATGTTTTCGACTGTAACTCAGATATTTCTTACTGATATTAAGTAAACGAAACTTTCTTGTCTTGGCAATATTTCAGCTACTTAAAGAAGTTTTAGTTATATTTAAATTTTCCATATACCTGCCTATATCAATAGCCGAATACCAATTTGAATTGAATGAAAAATTTGAAACTTTTTAGGTAGGTACGCTTTTACAAGTCCTCTGGGCTAAATCTGCGCGATTCATCTCTAATTTAATTTTTTTCATCTTCTAAAATTTATTATCTGTTGACATACATCTTAATATTTAAATAAACCCATTAAATAATAAAGATCTGGAGACTTTGGAGGCCATTCTATGGGTCCTATCGTGCCAATTTACTTTCCAGGAGAGCAGTGGTGCAGATAATTGCGACTACGTCCATAAATTGCACCATGTGCTGATTGTGGATAGATTTGTTAGATCAGGATCATTCTCATTTAGAAGTGAGTATTCATTCAACAAAGAAAAGCACCTAATATTTTTGATTATTCCTGTCTATACATTAAATTTATGTGAGTATGTGCGTCAACCATTCAACAATGATTTCCTCAGCTCAAATGCCTGCCATATCCAAATGTTTATTAATTAAATGATTCTCATCTAGAGGATGGTTAGCGCAACTAGAATTTGTTGTGTTTTTCTTTTTAAAACAATTCTTATTTTCTTCTATTCTCCTTTTGAAATTTTTACCCGTTTGTCCTACGTATACTTTAGACCAACACCGACATGACATTAACTTATAGATTCTGACTGGTGTTACTTGTTGATTTCCTTTACTAGGTCGTCAGAAATAATGATTTGAGGTCGATTTTCGAGGAGTTTTTTCTCCATCAGATATTATTTGATAGAATGATAGATTTAGGTGTAACTAACAAGAAAATCATAGTGCGTAAGCACAGTTGTGGCTGGAAGACATATCTAAATGCACTTTTGTGTAAAAAGTGCATTTTTTGCTACTTTTCGGACTTTTCGATAGTTTTTCGAATATAATCGTTTAAAAACAATTAATATTGACTAGATTTTATTATATAAACTTTACTGTACATATAGAGTCATTTTTGATCCTCCAGATGTAATTGTTAGCCCTTGATTGCATCCAAAAGTACATTTTATGCATGCATAAAAAACAATAATTTTGCGAATGCTTTAAGATTGAATGTCTCGGAAAAAAATGTATACCCAGAGGATTTCATGGTCTCTGATTACAAATCTTGCATGAAAATTGGAATATTCAAAATGGCTGACCGTAAATGGCGCGAAATTTAAATAAAAAGTGCCTTTTTCGCGTTTTTTAAAACGTAAAAAACCATAAAAATTGCATCTGAGAATTTTCTATTATAAATTTTAATTTTTTTGACCCCCCCCTCACCCCTCTTTTCGCTCTCCCTCGTCTCTCTTAGCCTTGAAGAAACAAATAAATGCATTATATTTATGCTTACCTACTCATGATTTGGATTATTTCGAGACAACTGAGAGATGACGCTAGTTACGCTCTACTGCGGTGGAACGTAACAGGGTCTATGAGATGCTGTTACATCGCCTCTGTCCATTTAACAGTTTTATATAAAAACTAGTGTTTTGGTTATATTTAGCACGATCTGTATAACATTTTTTGATTCAGTTTTCGTAAGTGAAACTGTTTTCAACTAACAGAATTTTACTTGTATAACTGCTAAACCATTTCACACTGTTTTATGTACTTAGTTTTATATCTTAGGAACTCAGTCCTGTTCTATTAACTATTATGTATCTCTGTTTCGTTGTAATACAGCATTATTCCAGGAAACAATTTGTCTACAAAACATTTATTTACATCAGATACCTATATTTCAATTTTTATATTTTTATTTACTATGTAAGTACATATGGTTATTTTCCTTACCTTTTCTCGTTACTATATATAATATATCCTGTAAGATGTAATATATTTACTGAGTTATCACAATACGTTTTAATATTTATTTACAGCTGTTCATATTGTTGGTTATGTACAAAATAGAAATTACAAGGCAAATCTGCTGTGGTACGGAAGTAATAAAAACTATTATTATAGATTCCTTTTATCGATCATATGCCACTAATTTAGTTGTGAGTACGGGAATCTACAAGGCAGGTTGATAGGTGGCCATACCTGTACTATTTTTATAATTTATAGCTTTCAATTTAATTAGGGAATTAGATTTCTCAAGTTTATTCGGTAGTATTATTTTCCAGTAAGTAGGCCAAAAAAACTTTACCTCATCAGTAAAACTCAACAGGAAATCATTTACTTGCAGCCTTTCTACTGATTCGAACGTATATAAATTTTAACTGTGGACTTCCGTAATTGATATTACATATTTTATATCCGCGTCAATAACAACATACAGGTAATTTCATTTATTACTCATTTAAAATTTAATTAATCTTCAATTTTTGTCTTTGATGTAATTTCAATTATTTTTTAAAATAAATTTAAATTCAAGGTCAATTCTTTCTAATTTAATAAGTAGTTAAAATACTATATGTACCACATGACTTTAAAAATATTTTTTCCTTTCTTTTTCATTTTTTTGGCAATTTATTGTTTTTATGAAATCAGCTTAGATGCTTATTTTTGTATAACTTATATACTTAAATATTTAGATGCTTAGATATTTAGATATTTAAATTCTTAAATACTTATATATTTCTATATATTTATATGTACTTATATGTTTATGCACATATATACTTATACATTTCTGTATACGTTTCTGCATAGCTTCTACATTCCTGCATAGCTTTTGCACAGCTTATCTTTCGTTATCTTTTCAGAAACCACATAGTTGGTTAATTTTCCTACAACTTTCACTCAATTTCATTAAGAGACGTAAATTGCCAAGGAAACTTTAGAATCCATTCTCGCAACAAGAGACAATTGTGGGCCTGGATTGCTGTTCCAGAACCAGTCACCTCGACAATAGTCAATCTAGGATCCTGGTATAAATTTCTTCTATATCTATTATTCATGTAATATATTTTAACATTCATTTTTAACTATCTTTTTATTTCTCTTACCAATAATTTCAGTACGATCTATAGTAGACTGGTTATTCGAGAAAAAGAGACAATTCTACTTATTTTCACTATAGATGGTGCCCAATTTAACATCAATTTTTCTTTGTCTCCTTTTCTCGAAATAAACAGAAATCTGTCATTTATGCTGTACATATCAGAAAGGGTAAGTTTCTCCACTCTTACGAATACTTTGGACCCCCGGCTCTCTGCTCCGACTTAAACCAGCTAGTCGTCCGCATATGTTGCCTCAATTCTTTCTCAAAAATAAATAACAAGGAAAGGAGGTAACAATGCGAACTCCGGGTATCGAAGGCATTCTCACTTGCACTGCACTGACGAGATCCAAAAAGAGGTCGAAACCGATCTGCAGTTAGTGACATCCTGAGAGAGGTCTCGCATCTTCCTCGTAGTATTCGAGCATTCCAAGTCATAGTATTGTAGTACTAATTGTGTTTAGACAAAATACGGCAAAGTTTTACCATATAATTCAGCGCTCGTAAGGGGAATAGCTGTTTTGGTTTAATTTGTTGAGTCCTTATTTGTATAAGGCACTTGCAGATAGGTTGGTATATTATAATTCCTATATTTTATATTTTTATAAAATTTCCTTCTGCTTTAAAATTGCTTATTCAGTGATGATTACATTTTTTTATTAACTATATTTTCAAAATTATTTTTACTTTATTTTTTCATAAAATTATTTAAACTGCAAGAGATGGTAAGCATAAATATCCATTTACTTGTTTCTTCAGGGCTAAGAGAGACATGGTAAAAGGGAGACGAGAGAGAGCGCAAAGAGGGGTGGGGGGAGGGAGTAAAAAAAATTAAAATTTATAATAGAAAATTCTCAGATGCATTTTTATAGTCTTTTTTACGTTTTAAGTGAAAAAAACGCGAAAAAAGCAATTTTTTATTTAACTTTCGCGCCATTTTCGGTCAGCCATTTTGAATTTTCCAATCTTCATGTCAGATTCGTAATCAGCGAACATGAAAACCCCAGAGTATAAATTTTTTCCGAGATATATTCGATATTAAAGCATTAGTAAAATTATTGGTTTTTATGGTATGGTATGGGAATGGTAGCTCAGTGTGTTAAAGCGACTGCCTAGCGAAGTGGGTTCGATTCCCGCAAGGCGAAACAATTTTTCATTAAAAAAATTTGCCCCAAGAGTAGTTCGGAGTCCACATTAAACTGTAGGGCCTCGTCTCTCTTTACCTACCACAAGATCCTTGAGATCTTCCAGGGGGTTACTTCGGTAACTTGAGAGGCGGTTAAGAAAACATTTTTATGCATGCATAAAATGCACTTTTGGATGCAATCAAGGGCTAAAAATTGCATCTGGAGGTCAAACATGACTATATATACAATAAAGTTTATGTGATGCTAAAATAAAAAGTTTCTAGTCAATACTTATTATTTTTAAACGAATATATTTAAAAAACTATCGACAAATCCAAAAAAAATAGCAAAAGCTGCACTTTCTTGCATAAAAGTGCATTTAAATATGTCTTCCAGCCAAAACTGTGCGTACGTACTATAATTTTCTTGTTATTTACACCTAATTCTATCATTCTATCCAATAAAATCTGATGGAGAAACATATACTGTTTTTTTTTTACTAATTTACCAAGTGAATTTGTAAATAAAATTTGATGGAAATAACCTTATCCCCTACCCACAGTCTGTGTACCTGAATTTTTGGGTGAAATGGATCATGTCGTCTTATACTAACTACTAATGGAGTATCAGTTTCTGATAAAAATTATTTCTCTTTCTCTTTTCTATCTTTTTTTTCGTTGCAGTTCCTATTTTAAATTTTAGTACAACTTCCATTTTTGCATTCACCGATGATTATCACCATCAGAGACGGTAGACAGATATTTTTTAAAAACCATTTTTGACTTTAGGGGACCTGAAAACTTCACCGGAAACTCAAAATTGGTTTTTGCACGATCACAGTACTTTCCTATATACTACGTTTATGGGAAAGTAAAACGCCGATTACATAATAATTATCTAATTATTAAGGTATTAGAGTAATATAACTTCCTATACATTCTTTAAAAAAGTCTGCTAAAATGATTGTGAGACTAACAGTACTGATGTAACGCGTTACCAGTTTTAAAGGCTGGTACTACATATAATATTTATCAAGAGGTAGAGAAAGTATCAGTTTCAGATATCGTGTGCTTTATTGGTTTTAGAACACCATAATGACGACAAAGTTTTTTTATTAATGCATATTTCAACAAAATCAAATCGGTCGCATTCATGGCATTTGTTTATTTTACGATAAGTTTTTTTGTGAATTTATCGTTCGAGCTACCATATGTTTCTTAAATTTTTAACGTATTGGATGCCTGAACCTGCATGAACGGTTGATATAGAGATAAATAATAAATATACTTTTTAAATATTTACCGATTAAATAATGAAAAATTTCTTATATGCATGTCTTTGTTTCCCTTTCATGCATACTTTATGAAGGGAAATAGTGGAATCATTGTCAATAGTATAAAAAACCAACCAATTTCATAAATCAATACCATAATAATACATACAATTACAATGGTAAGACCATCCATGTGCAATTACCTTTTTACCTACAATTGTCATGGCAGAGCTTTTGTTGAGATATATTTTAATAAAGGTGTATGAAAATTTTATTAGTAATAAGGAAATGGATTGTACAGTTATATTTTTTAAGCTGTGAAATACCATGAGAAACAGAAAACTGAAGCTATTAGAATATAATTTATTCTCTCTGTTTATTACTATTCCTGTAAACGCAGCTACTAATTTGAAGAAATTGGAGACTGCGTATTCCTTTCCGATTAATAATTGCAATAGTAGAGATATTAAATCATGCATAATTAAAAATAGAAGAAATAAGGAAATGAGCAGATAAGACATTTTCTTATAAATTTTTAATAAGTAACAGAGTTTTCCGTGACCTGTATCCTGCTGCTAGCCCAGTCGTTAATAGCAGCCCTCGTGCCCTCTGCCATTCCTGAAATTATTTAAAGTCTATTTTTTCCTGAAAATTGCACCTATAGAGTACGGATTTTAGTTAATGCTAACTTGGAAATCAAGGTACAGTAAGACAGTATCTTAAGATAAGAAAATTAATTGTTTGAGCAAACTTGGAGCCATTCACTACTTTACTGGGTGATAATCTTTTCTAAGGTCTACTTTTTTCAGATGTATTAATCCACAGTAGCATACCACGTTGCATTTTCGAATTATTATTTTATTGCACCTTCCAAATTTACTAAAAAACTTACTTTTAATATATTTTCAAATTGCACTTTCCAAATTATTGGAGTTCTAAAAATGGAAATTTAAAGTATAAAATTTCATGATTCTCAAATAATATTGTCGACAACTTTCCAGAATGTGTGCTTTTCACTTAGTTGTTCCAAATATTAATTTTTAATGCATTTACGAAAATTATGAAATTTTCTTGTAACACCGCAACCGGCGCAAATTTATCTTTTATACACATAATTGCATGATTTTCAAATGCCACTACCAATTTAATCGTTTCTCAACGTACATCTAATTTTTCTGTTGTAGTCCCTATTAATCACAGACTTACGTTATTTTACTCTCGCATTTCCGTTCTACCCATTCTAACAAAACTTAGCTTTTGTTATCTGGATTCCATCTCAAGGTATCCTAATTTACTAACACAGCTTAATTTGCTCAAAAGAGAAATTAAAAGCGAGATACAACAATTCAAGGATAACTCGATAAGTAAACTAATTGCGTTCTATCCAGATGATCCTTATTTTGTCCCACGACGTTTCAGTAAAAAAAACCTATTCAAATACTCCCACTCATTAGCCAAGTTGCTGTGACCGTCACCAATGTCGAGAAAACTAATTCCTTTCACAATGCGTATCCTCAGTATTTATTCGCAACGATATCTTCTTACATATTCAAAACCTACTACAACCCTTTATAGACTCCCTCAACCAAACTACCCTCACGCCTGGCGAGGAACCGATATTCTTTGCGCCGTCAGAAATAAGGGCGGCAATAATATAACTCAACCCAAGAAAAGCCCCTGGATACGGGAATATCCCTTCTTTTGCCCTAAAACAACTTCCTCCTTCATCTTACCTTATCCTGACAAAACTGTTCAATTCCTGTTTGTGTTCCTCCAACTAGCTGAAATAATGAACATTCCTAAACCAAACAAACCCAAAAACATCCCCTCCAGTTATTGGCCCATCAGCCTTATATGCACTCTAGCATAATCCCTCGATAACTTTATACTTGGTCGTGTCCAGCTGCACATTAATGATACAAGACTTCTTAATAAATATCAATTCGGGAATCGAACCAGCCATTCCACATCCCAGCAGCTCTATCGCGTGGGTGAGATAGTTACAAACAACTTCAATCGAAGTCTAACCACAGGGTTTGTCGCCTTATACATCTAAAAAGCCTTCGACAAAGTCTGGCATCCTGGACTATTTTACAAACTCAATTTACCGGGTTTTTCGACTAGTCTTATATTTCCGAGTAGTTATCAATCAGTATAACTCTCCCATATCCCCTATCCACTCAGGGATCCTCCAGGGGTCATCCCTTGGTCCGATCCTATTAACCTTTACATTAACGACCGACCACCCCCGAGTGGTCATAGAGTGACGCTGTGTCTCTTCACCGATGACACAGCGGTACTGTCAACATCAAAACAACCCGAACTTGCGGCTAAACTTTTACAGGACCAGACTGACATACAATAGACTTTTACAACAACTGGGGACTTAAAACAAACCCAGGGAAAACCCAAATAATATATTTTACTAAAAGACACATTTCAGTAAAGAAAAAAATCTCTATCAACGGGTAATTGCTGGACTGGCGAGAAATTGAATATCTCGGTCTCACGTTCGGCAGGAAGTTTTACTTCCGCCAACATATTAAGAAAATACAGGCAAAATTTTGGAAACGTACTTCTACTCTGTACCCTGTACTAAAAAATTCTTCACCCCAACTGGGCACTTTATTGTTCAAATCCTTAACTTAACTTAAGGCCTATACTTACGTGTGCCTCCCCGATGTGGTATCCCCTCATAGCGCAAAAACATCAATACTCGCTTCAAACGAAATATACTACTTAGAGTCACTAATAATCTTCCTAGATACATACCCATACAAACACTACACGATCTGACAGGAACCCCTACACTTTCACACTTTTATTCTAAGAACACTACTACCAAACCTAGCCAAGTCGTTAGTAAAATCAATTAACCCATCCCTCATCAATCCACACACTTCCAAATTCCTCCAAGCTCCTATACACCCATCTATAAATTATAATTTCACTCTCTAACACCCCAATAGGAAAAAAATATTATAAAATATGTTGTTGAAGAAATAAATAAAAGTACAAAAAAGCAAAAAATACAAAATACAAAAAAAAATTTAAAACACAGTTAAAATACAAAAGATCAAAAATTAAAAAAAAAAAAAAACCACAAAAATAAAGGAAAAAATATCTCCACTACACTTAATAATTCGTTTAGACAAAAGAGCCTTAATAAATACCAAACAAGAGGCATTACACACTAATATATCACTAACCAACATTGTACTATTCAACAAATATAAAAATGTAATTTCATCCCATTAACAATTAGGCCCACAAACATACGCTAGCCTCAGAGCACGACGACTACACTAACACAACCCAGGACAAGCATCTCGTAGATGGAGAACCCCAAGCAACAGCACATATAACCTGGATTTTGGTAGAGCTAGGACGACTCCAAAGTGAAATTTCAGCGCTGTTACCTATACTAGAGGGAATCAGTTTTTTGGATGGACTCTGCCTCAGGGCCAATTCTAAGTGAAGAGTAATCAAAATTATTTTTCTGTTTTTAACTTTTTAAACCCCGCAGAATGGTTACGGATAGGAATATTTTGATTTTCGAATTCTGATTTTTAAGGTATCCATTGACGGAAAAGAAAGTTCGAAAAGTGGGGGGTTTCTATTTTTTCAGACACTTTCAAGATTTTTCCTAGCGGCATGTGAACTTTGCTAGATTAACTGATTATAGCCGAGCGCCTTGAGAAAAGTCATTTGGGTTTATTAGGATAGAGGTCTTAATATTAGAATTGCTCGACTGAAGTGTATTTCTTGGCAGCTTTGTTATAGTATACTAAAAATCCTTACATATCCGATGGGAAAACTGCAGAAAACAAAAGCCATCTTGAATATTCGTACTTTTTATAAATAAATGCACCACGATACATTTCTTTGAAAAGTATTGGGAGTGAAAATATACTTAGAGCTGAAAATACTTCGATTTAGCGATTATCTTTACCTTACATCGCGATCATAAATGCCGATGCTATTAGCCCTAAAAAAGCAAATCTTTTACTACTGTTTGCAAAAATTGCTACTAACTCATTAGTTAAGTGTGTTGTTACCGTGAAAAATAGAGAAAAATTTAAAACATAATATTTTTAGTCGCAACCTCCTCTATAAAATCCTTATTTTACTATAAGGACCGTAACCAGACTGCAACCAACAGCTACTCTCCGGGCTATGTGCTCCGCCGAGCGCTGAATTACAAGTTACAAGCCTGGCGCGTTAAGTGCAATAATTGCATATTACCATCAAATTGCTAATGCTTCGATTGCAACAAACACCAGCCGAAAGACTAATCCTACTTAAAGGAGCTCTCTTGCCAGCCGTCACACACCACTTGCAGACTGCAGTTTCGAGCTGTTGGCTCTCGTCAGTGCAAGGTAGGCATGTGACGACCGGCACATTTAGGGGCCCCATAATACCTGAAGATACATTTTTCACCAGCATCTACAGCACTTTCAACTAACCAGTGGGATAATAAAATATCTTTAATGCATTTTTAACGTACTTTCAGATTTTGAAATGTTGATTCCTGTCATTTTTCCTTTTATTTTCAAAGAAACTTGATGTGCTGTCCGTATCCTATGTAAAAGTTAAATAAACAAATCAGCATCTCCTCCGACAGCTGTTACTAACTTATTGTTTACAAGTGCTTACTTAGCCGTTAAGACAATAAATAGTTTAAGATTGCGTTTGTACTCACCAGTCAATCGCGGGTAAATTTGTAAGTAATCGAATTATATCATCCTGTCGATAACACAGAAGCCAGACCAGATTAGGAACCAGATTCGGGCTACAGGGCCATACGAACTGTAATCGCGACGCGATTTTATGTCTATATGTGCTAGTTTAAACAAAGCCTCGGTGACACACAGAACATCTTGAAGTATTGTGGGTTGCGCGTATTTAGTTGGCATAAAAGACGAAATATTAGTAGATCACCGAATTTAGCTATCAGGAACATATAACATATTTATTTACATACGATACCGCCACTCGAAGCTCTCAAGGCTAAATGAAAAATTATGAGCCCGACTCTGCACACGTCTCAATGTCATCGCTATGATGCTGCCTTTAGTAGAAAAAGGCACAATTATTTTACACAAAATTTAACAAATTCGTATTCGCCATTTAACTTTAATAGGAGCAAATATTATGCAGACTTTTCATTTCCAGGTATTATGTTTTATTTGAATATTTAAGTCCCTTTGTAGAATATAAAACAATTTATGGCGATTTGGGACTAATGACAGGTATGTTCGCGTTGAATAATCAAGGAGGACAAAATTTTGGAAACTTAATTTTACCTAGGATTACAATATAAAATATAATGGGTCCTTATCTTAAGTTTGCTAGTTTACATAATGATATCAATTTTGAATTCTGTTGGCTCCTTTTCAAGAAGAGTGTAAAATAAGAATGAGAATATGTTACGCACTATTTGACCTTGGTAACGCACGCTTAACTCATCAGTTTTTCTGGAGAGATCATTAATGAAATGGGCTTTATCTAGATTACTAAAAAAATGTCTCATTTAATCGAGAAGGCTTTCATATTACTCATGAATAGCACTTGAGTTGAGGTATTGTGGAAATTCCGCCTTCGACGTTCTGCTCATTTTAATTCTGATGAATCATTTTGGTATCAGTCAAAAACAAAAACTGCATTTTTTCCATAGTTGTAAATTATATAACAGACATACGTACAATTCATTATAAGTTGCAGGCCTTTGCCACAGAACTTTAAGCAAGAGATATATGCTATCAAATACAGACCTTGTGTTTGTTGGACCAGTAGCGCTTGGAAATAGCGGATAGGAAGAGAATTCATATTCAAAGCAAGTTTCTAAATCTTGTTCTGTTTTATATGTACATATAATTCTGTTAAATAGTTGCGTAGAATCAACTAGAACTTCCTTGTCATAAATCCTTATACTTTTGTTCACAAGTCTTATTTCGTCGTCCTCAATTCAAAAGATATTTATTAAAATTTCGCTGTCCTGGTTGAGTGGTAGAGTGGCTGTAGTTAAACTCTTCCAGGACGTTAATATAAATAAGGCTCTTAAAAAAAGTTAAAGAACTAACCTTATTAAGTTCTTTAATTGAAGATTTCAACGGGTTACACACAATGTTATCATATAAAGTTTAAGCAATTTCTGGCGTCTCGTCACGCTTTAATAGAAGAATTTGTTACTAGACATTTTGATAATCAAATCAAATGACCATCTTTAAAAATTGTTAATCACACACTTTTTCCAAACCGTCAATATTACTTTCTTGTCGCAAGTCCCTCAATTCAACATATTGTTTGGTATAGTTTACTGTTACCTCAGCAAAATACTCAGTAGAAACACATGTATTAGCAGATACCTATGACAACGATGGACGATACATGAGAATCTACACGTTGATCCGTCTCGTTTTGTAATTAAATGTTTTACATGGATGTAAAAGTTAAAATATTCTGTTTTATGAAAACATAGCAACTTAACTACCCTATCTGATGCCATTAAGTTTTGCTAACATAAGAATTTGCTTTTATCGGCTATCAAAATAAATAAACTTGCATAGCGAGGGCTGGCTTTTTTTATGATGTTTCAACAATACCTGTTTAAGCTGGTATTATTATTTTTTTTTATACATTTATTTAACGTCGGCCTATTTCCGCTACTGAGGCCTAACACCGACGCCTGTAGACGAGCTACCCCTAACCAGGAATTTTTGCCGAACCTCTTCCCTTAAGAAGAGTAGGGATCTTTTACTTGCCTAACATTTAATAGACAAGGGACCGACGGCATTACATCCCATCCGAAGGATGGTATATCTCCTATACAACCCTCGCCTAAGGTTGTATAGCTTCCGCGCATACACTGATATACAATCCGCTGGAAGATGTGTGAGGCGAGGACGCGGTTTCCGTTGGAATGGTCACCCATCCAAGTACTAACTGCGCCTGAGCTGGTATTATAATTATTGATTTTTATTATGACGGATCGGCATTTATGAACCAATTAGAAGAATTGTTTGATTCAAGACATTTTGTTAATACTTCTTTTAATGCGTCGTTTTTGTTTATTGACGATTTTATATAAAAATTGCAAAGTAAAAAAAAAATTAGTGATTTTGGATGGACATTTATAAGTTACTCTGTATATGGCAAAGGAAATGTAATGCCAAGATATGAACATATTTAGTTGTAAACCAGTATTTTACAGCAATAATTATGCAGTTCAAAAGTCACTACTTTCATAATTCACTTTTACTAGTTGGAAATACCATCCATCTGTTTTTAGATAGGTTTGTTATCTGTTTACATAAATAAGTGCCCAACGTGCATCTATAAATAACCAGGACAATAAACCAAGTGGAATATTAAATTAGACTGACTTTTATCGACAGAACCTCTTCATACAAAACCAGATATGGAGGAATTACACGCAAGTTCCAACAGTTAAACTACACATAAACGTTATGATTTTAAAGTGGTATTTAGTCAATAATTCACTTAGGCAATGAGTCGTATCCACCTCGGAGTAGAGTTTCCCGGTTGGTTTTAATTCAAGTGCCATAACTAAATACACCCACTAGATTGCAAGCGGTCTGGTCTGGATCTTTATTATAGGTGACTTTATATAGCTCAGAGAATAAGATAAGAATTGCTTATATTTTGAAGCAAAATTAGAATTATCTAGATCACCTATTGATGGCTATTTTTAGTACTAAGTATATCAATGATCTGTTTATTTATTTATGTACAACTCAAGAGGACAAAAGTCTCAGTTATAGAGTTGGAATAAAGATTATAACAAAATAATGTATTTATGTAATTATATGTTCGTATATTGATTTTCAATCCTTAATATTATGTTATTAATAGAAGAATACATTAATAAATTCTTACGTGTTAGGATTTGTTTGGTGGAGCCAAATTGATTTATAAAGGACACTTAGTCCGATAAATTTTAACTAGTCAAATCGGTGGAGGTTTATTGTTTAATATTTTAAATAAAATTACTATTCCACGTACTTAACAAAGAGTCTATGTTAGATTATATGAAAATTTAGTAATTCTATGCATTTACAGAGGGTGAGTTAAGTTGGCCCTCCCACTTGTTTTTTAACTGTTTTTCGACCGGAAAGATTGCGCCCGTTTGTGTCCCTTCGCGTTAACCGACTTATCAACTATTGAAGTTGAGGGGGGTGCAGATTAATTAACGCTTCTTTGGTTACTTTATCAAAAAATTCAAAAATAGTAGTGTGAAAAACAGGCAGCTGCGCTTGTCTTACAAAAGCGATGTGAATATGTAATAAATATGTAATTATGTAAGTATGTAAGTATGTAAGTATGTAAGTATGTAAGTATGTAAGTATGTAAGTATGTAAGTATGTAAGTATGTAAGTATGTAAGTATGTAAGTATGTAAGTATGTAAGTATGTAAGTATGTAAGTATGTAAGTATGTAAGTATGTAAGTATGTAAGTATGTAAGTATGTAAGTATGTAAGTATGTAAGTATATAAGTACGTAAGTATGTAAGTTTGTAAGCATGTAAGTATGTCAATATGTAAATACGTACATACGTAAATACGTAAATAAGTAAATAAGTTAATACGTAAATACGTAAATACGTAAATACGTAAATACGTAAACACGTAAATATGTAAATACGTAAATATGTAAATATGTAAATATGTAAACATGTAAACATGTAAATATGCAATATGCAAATACGGAAATATGTATATACGTACATACGTAGAGACGTAAATACGTAGATACGTGGATACATAAACACGTACGTAAGTACATAAATACGTAAATATGTAAATGTGAAAATAATTTTATTACTAACGGACTGATTTTTACACTACTGTTTAATTAATAATTTTTCAAATCGAATGGTCAAATTGTCCTACAAATTTTCTGGCATGTTTTCGAGTCCTACGCCATGAATATGTCAGTTCCACGATCAGCATGATCAATTATTCCAGATGCGACTTCTTCAGACTCAATATAAACGAAATGATAGACGTAATATGAAAATTGTGTCCTTGATATTTACTAATAGTGGGAAATTTGTCGGTTCAGGACAATAAAACAAATTTATTCTTTAAACCAACGTTTCGTTTGCCTCGTAGTGTAAATTTCTTTAGGACTCAGACTAAGTGTGAAGGTGGCACTCCAATTATATTCATGATAGCACAATATGATATAGCCTATGTTCATTCCAAAAAAAATATATTAAAGTTTTATCAACACCTATTCAGGCTGCTCGAATTTTGTCAGAACACATAGCGCATAATTTAATGTTTTATTTATTATGGTAAATTCATATGATAAATCTGAAATTCATTTTGCGATAATAAATTCAACTATATACAATTAAAAAATTAATAACTCGTTCGATTTAATATTGATATTATTGTGATAAATGTAAAATTATAGGGGTTCTAAAAGTCTGTCTTGTGGCATCTTGACATGCATTAATGTGATTAACGCCCATGAACTCGTAACCCAGAATGTATTATTAATGTATGACAAGGACCAGGGCTGTAGATCGCTTAAACACCTACCTATCTCAGTAAGATTAGACAATAAGACCATATGGTTAATATCATCTAAGCACATGAGGGAATCGAAATAAGCTGCATCCACCTGACACATTATTTAAAATTTAATTTAATAAAAATACATAACAACTTCAGTAATGTCGATGTATTTATTAAATCAAAGACAAAAAGTCAGATTCCCACAAATTCTTTTATATGTTTCGTGAACAAATTACTTAAATTAATTAAATCCACTTATATCATATACATATATTATTATCTTGGTAAGAAATCGTCTCTATGAAACATCCCTTGCGCGTAATGATTTCTATTATTTTTATTTATATTTAAGTTTTATAGTTCTATAGTGAATCCTTTTATATTACATGATTGTGCTAGTGTTTTTACAGCTCCCCTTACATTTCTATTTAATTTGGCCATTAAATCAAATACTTTTCCTGATGTTTTAAAATGTTCTAAAATAATCCCTATATATGAAAAAGGAGAAAAAAATAATATAGAGAATTACAGACTTGTAACGATTATCAACAATTTCTCTAAAGCCTTAGAAATATGTGCATCATCTAACATTTTCTTATGCAAAGAATCGCATTACTGAATATCAGCACGGTTTCTTCAAGGGAAGGTCTACCTCAACCAATTTTTCTGTATCACCCAATATATAGCTGAGGCTATAGATGGTAACTCACAAGTTGATGTAATTTACACAGACTTCACTAAAGCATTTGACAGACTTGATCATGGTATTCTATGTTCAAAATTTCAGAAGTTTGGCTTCTCAAGAAATTTGTTGTTTTTTTTCAAATCATATCTGGAAAATAGACACCACCATATCGAATATGGTCAACGGTCTGCTGAATTTGTATCTACTTCAGGTGTACCTCAAGGGTCTGTGTTAGGCCCATTATTCTTTAACATCTTCATTAATGACATTGCAGTTGAATTAGGTGTTGAGTGTCTTTTATATGCTGACGATATGAAATTGTATAATAAAATAAATGATGAAAGTGATTGTGTGGCTTTACAAACTGCCCTAGATAAAATCAGTGAATGGTGTAACTTAGACAAATTGCAGTTAAATATACGTAAATGTAATGCTCTTACATTTACTAAAAAAACATCAATATATCGAATTTAATTATAGCTTAGAAAATTCAGTGCTCGCACGTCCATCAACATTTCATGAGCTCGGTGTAACATTTGACAGTAAACTATCATTTAATGGTCATATAAATACAATCACAAATGAAAGCTTTAGAACACTTGGATTTATAATAAGGTGTTCCCACGACTTTAATGACATTAACACACTGAAACTACTATATCAATCTTTTGTTCGATCCAAATTGGAATATTCGTCAATTATTTGGTCTCCTCACTATAACATACATATACAAAACATAGATATCATTCAGAGGCGCTTCTTAAAAACATTATGCTATAAGGAAGATGATGTTTACCCTGCTATTAGTTTTCCTCATACTACACTTTTAAATAGATTTTCATTTTAGAGCTTAACGACACGCAGAACTATGGCACAGCAAATATTTCTTTTTAAAGCATTACATAATATAACAGATTGCGGCGCTATATTGAACTCATTAAATTTTTGAATACCTAGACTCGGTTCTAGGCAAAACTCACTATTCTATCTGCCGAATTCCAGAACTAACGTTCTGAAATTCTCGCTACTATATAAAATGTGTGAAAATTATAATAATCTTCAAGACCGGTTTGATATTTTCCACTGCAGTGTAGCTGAGATAAAAAGATTAATTGCATACATTTAAACTTAGCCTTGTTTTTATTTCAATTTTTAAGTATCTGATATTCCTACATTTCTTTTTCTTATATTTAGTAAACATTTACTTGTAATTTGTAAACATTTGTAATCATTTACTTATTATTTCCTGCCCAGTAATTGGAATCTTCTGTTGGGCAGTGTATTGTTAAATAAATAAATAAATGAATGAATGAATGAATGAATGAATGAATGAATGAATAAATAAATAAATAAATAAATAAATTTTCTTCAAATGCACATTTAAAAAAATTCTATCTTAATCAATTATTTTTGTACAGAAACAAAAAACTTTAAGTTTTAAGAATTCACGAAAAGTATTTTGCCGAAAGTACCATCAAATGTCAACGAACAAATTCTAGCCGATTTGTGCTAAGCAAAATCCAACCACTTGTCAAAGGTCGCCCATTTCTATCAATATCCTGCCTTTTCGCTTAACTTGATCCAAAGAATTTCCATATACGGTGGAGAGCAAATGCTAAATGCTATCCTTTTTCATCAGTATTATAAATCAATTTTAAATCTATCATAACTCACTCATAACTAGTTTTAGTTTTAGAAAATAGCTATTAGTAGGCATTAACTTTATTTATATTTTGAGCTCATGCCGAATTCAGCTACTGAGTTTTCCTCCGAACTATGGAAGATGCGTTTTGTAAATCGAATTTATCTATTTCTTTCCCTTCGATCTAGTATTTTGAGGAGAAGAATGTTTCAAACTATTTTGTTATGCATCCCTATTTCCGCTTAAGAAGGTAGTAATACATCATCTATGTGAAATATTCAAAGCCTGCCTGACCTGAAAATACATACCACAAATATGGCACATCTGCCTACCAAAAAGATGTAGAGTAAACAAGTCGTATAAAACAAGTCTGTTTTATTTCGTACTCAACACGTTGGAAATATTATTGGTTGGATGGATAGGTACACTCGATATGAGAATTAAGGAAAAAATTCCTTAGTGAGCCCCAATATGTCAGGAAAATCGACTATGGATGAGCTAAATAAACTATTGAAAAAGTACCTAGATGACAAAGAAATAGCAGTAGTGACATTTCTAGATATAGGAGAAGAGTTCAATGGCATTCAACGCACTCATTAATAAATGCATTGCCAAAGAGGGGAGTCTCAATCAATTCAATTGAAAATAATTTTCCTTAAGTTAAAAATCGAATGTCCTCCCCGAATCTATCCTGAAGCCAACAGACTTTTGATAGTCATCTGCCGGTGTACTAGAGCTAGCCTAGTGGAGAGGATTACTATACCCAGTATAGGCGAGGCTGCCGTTAAAGTTAAGGTGAAAATAATCTGTTCTGCAGGAGGGATATAATTTGTACTACTACTGTGGGTAACCTTTTCTCCGAAAGCTGTCTACGACCTGAGAAAATGATATCATAGCGTCCTCAAAGAGCCCCGGATATTATCGACAGATGGTTTAGTGAGGGAGGGCTCTAATACCCACACTATCCTCACTTTCGTTCGGAAAAGTGCACTGGAATACCTTTAATGTTTAGTGTAATTGAAGTTCCATTTGGCTGTGAAGCAAAATATTTAGCATTCACCTTTGCCCAAAAATTGGCGTAGAATTACCGCGTCCAAAAGATGCAGGCAGATGTGTTGGAAAACTGGAGTCTAAACACCAAAGTAACCCCATGGTTATACACTAGGATAGTAAGACTCATGATAATCTATATATTGGTGGTTTAGTGGACTAAGCCACATCAGGCTGTTATCTGGCATACAAAGGCCTACTTACCTGTGCACTATAGTGGCTATTAAAACGAACCTACAGCTGCACTGAAAGATATCTTAGATTTGTTACCAAGGCACATTCAACCAAGGAGAAGCTTGGCCAGTGATGCACCGACTAAACCAAGCTCTAACGACGATTAATCAGCAGCACGAAACAGAACAACAGAAGTTACACATAGAATTGTTGGTAAATGCAATTTTAGGAACACCCATGGACGTAATAGTCGCTAAGGATAACTTCAATAAGATCTTTTAAATTGTAATACCAAACAGGGAAGACTGGGAGAGTGGTCCTTCAATATCTGAACAAACTGCCTGGTACACGGATAGTTCCAAGACAGAACCTGGGAAGGAAAATCAAAGACTGATAACTATACTAAAAGGCTTCTGTAAAAGCTGTGGAGTCTGATTCGAAGAGAAAGACTGGATGAGATGTTATAAGAAAGTCATTTAAGAGCGTCACAACAAACCTGTAAAAGGTCGCGATGATCAAGGCCAAACAGTCAGCTCCTCCATCTAATCTAATCTACTTCCAAATACATTATTTGGATTCTGCGAGAATAGATAACTCATCATGGATTGCTCGAAGTGTTTGTTTTAATGTATTTTCAGTTCACAAGACTCATTGCTTAGACGTTTTCAGACTATCTCAAGAAAACAATACAAAAAAATTAGCGTTAAAGAAATTTACTCTTATTGTGCTTATTAAAGCCGTTCCGGCGTTTGTTATCTGGTGGTATTTATAGCATTATGGTTTAGTACAAAAATAGTTCTCACTAAAAATTTTATATTGTTGCTTACTTACCACATCGACTACTAGACATCTACTGCAAAGTTCAATACTAAAATAAATGGCTGTACTTCTTACAGACGAGTTCAGACAGAAATAGTCCTAACGAGAATGTTACAATTTCCCACCATCGAAAAACAAAATGGACGTTTAGTAATCTAGCAGTCGAGGGGACGGTAGCTCAGTGCGTTAAAGCGTCTGGTTAGCAAACTGAGTTGCCTAGCGAAGTGGGTTCGAGTCCCGCAAAGCCAAAAAAAATTTTTCATAAAAAATTCGGAGTCCACATTAAACTGTAGAGCCTCGTCTATCTTTACCTAGTCCTTGAAATCTTCCAGGGGGTTACCTCGGTAACTTGGGAGGCGGTTAATAAAACATATTTTTAAGCAGTCATCATAGAAACTTCAAAATATTATTGGACATAACAGATGCTCTCCCATATGAGATGAGATGAGATGTTAAAGTCAGCATTAGCTTTTTAATTTGGCTGATAAGGACACTGCCCTTATTAATTAAGTGGCCTTTTATGGTGCTGATGCATCTTACTTTAAAATATGTACAATAAAGATAGAAATTTAAATAAACTTTAAGAATTTACGAAACGATTTTTGCTGAAAGCAATGTGTTTGAAATATTTTCAAAAAATCCATTTTGATCCCTATTCCATATTATAGCTAGACTCATAGATTTTTTGAAGAGTAGGTACTTTAAGACGTGTCTGTGCAAAAAAATTAATTACGGTTGACAGGTATTCATTCTACAAGACATATTTATGCAACAAAATCAATTACGAATATTGTTCAAATAAATATTTAATTTTACTGTACTATAAGTGAGTAATTCTATAAAGGCATGCTGCATTAAAAAGAAGTTATTTTCTTTACAAATAAAGAAACAGGAAGAGCAATCCTTCTAATAAATCTGTTAGTGTCGTTAAAATTCCCCGATCTGAACGAACAATGCATTTGTCTTAACTTGGTGGGTGTGGTGGCGCAACACTTTGAACATCGAAGAGATTATAATTAGTAATGCCACACCAGGTATATTTTTCAACGTAATTATTGCAGCACTTATGTTATGTATTATGTTCCTATTAAATGAGAATGTTAAATTGTTTCCTACAACAATTCAACATTATTATTATTAGAAATATTGTAGTACTCTTAAGTACTTCGATTTAGTTAGCACGGGCGCTCCATCATGGAGGTACCACATTCTCTCCCTAATATCCCTGGGGATATTCTCCTCTTCCAAGCTTTTTTGCAAGAATTCCAAAAAATTTTACCATTCACAAGTCCATCAAAAAAATGTGGCTCTATCACATAATCCCCAATAATGCCTCCTCAAACATTCAACGATCATCTTGTTCGGCTATTTGTTCGTAAGATGTAAGGACTGGTTGTGTCGTATGAAAATTATGACGGTTAACATGTCCATTTTCATGAAACGTTGCTTCATAGGCAAACAAAATAAAGTCAAAAACATTTCGTTGTTGTCTTATTTTTTGTTTTGCCAATCGACAAAATTGTATTCGGTTTTCATAATCCGTATCAAACAGTTCCTGCATTAGTTGAATGTGGTAGGGATGAAATTTGTTTTTTTTGTAGGATTCGATGGTCTGAAGATCGGCTTATATCATTTTCTCTTGCCAATTCTCTTATACTGCGATGAGGATCTTCAATCACACACAAAAGTATGACTGTTTCGTTTTCTTTATTTCCTGCATTTTTTTGTTCTTTCTTTTTTTTCATATTCCACTTTCCCCGTATTGTCAAATCGTTTCACCAACCTCTCAAATTATTTTTTAGAGTACTGTCTTCTTTCCGAATATCGCTCCCTATAAAATTCGAGTTGATAGGAAACAATTTTTATCACTCTCACGTAGAACATAAACCATATCGACCATTTCTTCTCTCGAAAAATTCATTATTGGAAAGTGCGAATTTTAAACTAATTTATAACTTAAAATAAGCATAAATACTTTGTCAGAATAGTTAATAATTAAACGTCAATAAGATAACTTTCAATTATTCTCACTGTATGTCAAACCATAAGAGGAGGTGGTGTGTTACTAGCAGTTTGTAAATAATATGCCGCAACAAAAATCAATACTAATTCTGTCTGTGAGAAATTACGTGACCGCCAATTTATTGATATTTTATTAGTACAAATTAAATTTAGTCTCCATTCTCTATATGTACTTGTCATATACATACCACCCTGCACGAAATTTGAAGATTAGTAGACTCTCTTGTATCACTCTATTGCACCCATGGGTCTGATCTTTTAATGGTAGGTGATCTTAACTTATCGGAATATGTGCGCTGCAATTCGAATTCGGTTCGTGCTATTTACAATTTTTCTAAATTCTTTGAACTGAACCAATATAATCATGTTTCAAATACAGATGGTAGAATTCTCGTTTTCTGCAATAGCAGCTGTTCTGTTCACAAAACATCTGAAATTCTGCTTAAAGTGGATAGCTTTCATCCTGCTGTATTAATCCAGGCCAACTTTCAAAAGTCTAGCAATAGGAATTTTTCTCAAAAAAACAACTTTGACTTCAACTTTAAAAAGGCAAACTTTGTGGAATTGTATAGGGACTTGCAGCTCACTGATTGGTCATTTATTGAACATTTTAGTGATGTTGTGTTGGCAGTAGACGCGATGTACTCCAAATTGTATGATATTTTTCTAATACATGTACCCAAGAAACAAAAAAGCTCCGGTTCTTACCCCACATGGTTTAACGGTCAAATAATACACGACATTAAGCAAAAAGAAAAAGTGATAAAAAGATACAAGTTACATGGCACTTCTGATGATGGAAATGAATTTAGAAGGTTAAGGTCTAAAATTAAATCAGATATTGATAATGCATATAAATTATATTTAGCCCATATTGAATATAACATTCAGGTCAACCCAAACAAGTTCTGGAGTTTTATTAAAACAAAAAATAATTCTACATCCATCCCTTCATCTTTGAAATATAAAAATCAAATTATCGAAGACCCGCAATTAATAGTCGATAGTTTTGTTGACTTCTTCTCAAAATCCTTCACGCCTCCCAGTTCACGCGACGATAATTTTAACGACACACCTAAGAATAACTCCAATGTCTTAAATCTGTCTGTTATTACTGAGGAAGAGATCATTGAGGCCATTAAAAAACTAAAGCCACTATGACCATGGGTCCCGATCTAATTCCTGCATTTCTTATTAAAGATTGTGCGACTGTATTTGCCAAAGCACTATTAATTATATAAAATCTAATATTAAGAAGTGCAAGTTTTCCTCAGAAGTGGAAATCTTCACGTGTATGCCCTGTATTCAAAAAAGGTGATTTGAACGACATTATAAACTATAGACCAATTACCATCATTTGTAACTTTGGAAAAATTTTTGAAGTAATTCTTCACTCCTCCATATATTTCCATGTCTCTGGACAATATATATCGATCAACATGGTTTTATGAAAGGTAGGTCGACTTTTACAAACCTTGTGTGCAAAACACAATTTATTTGTGAAAGTCTAGATAGAGGTGGTCAAGTTGATATTATCTACACGGACTTCTCCAAGGCTTTTGACAAGCTAGATCATAGTACCTTGATTAGCAAACTGGACACCTTCGGTCTTTCTTATTCGTTATTACAATTAATTGAATCATATCTGCAGGATTGATATCAATGTGTTCAGTACAGAGGTTACAAACCTGGTAGTTTCTTACAAAAATCCGGTGTGCCACAGGGGTCGATAATTGGTCCGCTTTTTTTGTTATGTTCATTAATGATATTTTGGAGGGCTTCGATAATAACACCCATTTTTTCCTCCTGTACGCAGATGATCTAAAAATATATCGTTAGATTGACTCAATAGATGACTGTGTTAACCTTCAAAACTGCTTAAATACCATTAATACATGGTGCAATGACAACTATTTACCTCTTAATGCCAGCAAATGTAATGTCATTTGGCAGAAAAATCAACATGTATATATATGTAATTATAACATTGACAACGAAAGTTTACCTATGCCTGAATTCATAAAAACCTTGGAGTTTATTTTGATCCAAAATTATCTTTTAATAAACATGTAGAAATGACAACTGCTTCCGCTTTTAAAAGCCTTGGTTTCGTGATACGTAACTGTAAAGGTTTTAAAAATATTTCCACTCATTGGCTACTTTATATAACTTTTGTTAAATCTCGCCTTGAATATGCTTCTATTGTGTGGAGTCCAATTTACAATTCCAATATTCTACAAGTAGAGAAAATTCAGCGTAGGTTTTTAAAATTTGCAGTGCACACTTTACGGTGAATATCCACCCAGAGGATTTCCACAAACTGAATTACTGGAAATGTTTAACTTAAAAAGTCTCAGTAATCGTAGAGTAGCTAACTCCATAATTTTCCTCTTTAAAATTGTAAATAATTTTCTGAACTGTATCAACCTATCAAATCCTAGAATTAGTGCTCGACATAATCACGTACTTGCAGGGTGTACGCCACGAACAAATATCCTTATATCATCACCAATGTATCGAATATATGCCAATTATTCTAAAATTGAACATATTATTGATATATTTTTCTGTAGCGAGCGTGTAATTAGTAAAGTTGTTTTTGGCATGGATACTTTCTAAGACGGTGATTTATTATATCATTATAGTATATTATATTTCATTACATTTTTAAGTAGCTTATATTGTCATATCTATCATATTTTATATATTTTTTATTTATATTGTCATGTGCATTTATATCTATGTTAGTTCCTTAGTATTTTATTGTATATTTGTCTTTTTACTCCCAACTTTTGCCTTTTTTACTTAGATTTATTATATATTTGTGTAGATACTATATTTTCTGTACTTAGTCCTGTAATTGGGCTTTGCCTGTTGGATTTTGTAATTAAATAAATAATTTTTTTTTTATTTGCAAAAAACAAAGACAAGTACATTTCCAGAAGGATGGTTACTATAATATATAAACAGTGTATAGATATACAAAACGTAATGATAATATACGGTATTTTTCAATTTTAATAATTATCGCAAATAAACAATTGCTACCCACAAAAAAAAATTTTTTACGTGGGCATAATTGCTTATCATTAATTGGTGTGCCTACTTATATTAAACATGCGGTAAGTGTAGTTAAGTTATTTTTTAGATATACCATCCTTCGGAGGGGATGTAAAGCCGTCGGTCCCTTGTCTATTAAATGTTAGGTTAGGTAGAAGAATAGGAAATTATCTACATACTCATTTATTTTTTATATTAATTAGGCAATAGATCTGATCTCTTTTTGTATTTAGGATAAATGCTTTACATTTATGTTTAAACTGATGTATAGTATTAGATTGTCTTATGTCTATGGGTAAGAAATTATAAAGGCGTGGTGAAAGGAAATTGTGACTTCTTTGACCAATGGTTTTATCAGAGGCGGGAATTTTTACTTACAAATTTGATTTAGCCCTTGTAGGATATGCATGACTGAGTAACTGTAATGGCGATATGCAGGAAGAAGAGTTGCTTAACATCAAATAATCTGGATTCTGAGAATAACAAATCTGTTGAATATATTACTGGTTTACTTAGCATTATTTTTATGAACCTCTTTTGTACTATTTCTAAACTGCTTAAATGAATATTTAATGCACCGCCCCATCCCAGAATACCATACGAAAGCCTAGACTCTACTAGCGCATGGTATATTATTTTCATTTGTTTTACTTCTAATATTTTATTTAGAAACTTAAATTTATATAATATACTTCTAAGTGTACGTGTAACGTTATTTATATGTACATCCCATCTTAGAAATTTATCTATATATACTCTCAAATTTTTTGTGAAGTCTGAGCCACTTATTTCAATCACACTGTTGTATGCATTTATTTTCAGTTTGTTATAATCAGGTAAGTTACTTCTATTACAACTGAAAGAGACGTAAGTAGTTTTCTTGTAATTGATGGTGATTAAGCAAGTCTATTATATTTTTTAAATCACTTTCTACGTTTTCTTTTAGCTCTGTCCATGATGCCGACTCGTAGAAAATGGTAGTATCATCGGCAAAACCGATTATTTTTCCAGTAAATGGTAAGTAAATTATTTATATAATTGATGAACAGAATTAGGCCCAAAACAGTCCCTTGGGGAACACCATATTGCACAATTTTATGAACACTGACCCTATTTTTAATTTTA
Organism: Leptura quadrifasciata; assembly: GCA_963675555.1. NCBI lineage: Eukaryota > Metazoa > Arthropoda > Insecta > Coleoptera > Cerambycidae > Leptura > Leptura quadrifasciata. The sequence continues at coordinate 126,278,392 of OY776676.1, forward strand.
ACGAATTGTTTTCTATCAGATAGATAGCTGGTAAACAAATCATTTACTTTTCCTCTAATTCCAAAACATTCCAAAGCATCCAGCAGCTGGACATGACTGACAGTGTCGAACGCCTTGGCTAAATCTAAAAACACACAAAGTGAGGCTTTTCCTTTATCTAACGCCTGATAAATATTTCCTGTAAGAGAAGAAATAGCACCCTCAGTGCATTTGCCCTCCCTAAACCCAAATTGCTTATTTGAAATTAAATTATATTTATGGTGATCAAAGATATTAGTCGATAATTAGATACTAGTTTTCTATCTCCGCTTTTAAACATTAGCTTTATAACCGCATTTTTAAACTCCGGAGGGCAGATTCCCGTTTCAATAACTTTATTAATTAGGTAAGTCAGTGGCGGTGCTATTTCTTCCGATACCTCTTTCAGTGTCTCTGATTTGATTAAATCCAATCCTGATGCTTTATTCGCTTTTAGTGAGTTTATGGTAGAAATAACCTCTTTTTTATCCACAGGTTCTAAGAAAAGGGAAAACTGTGTTGAAGGTATTTTAGCAGGAAGAGATTGTGGTTTAGGAATTTTTTCTGCCAAGTTTTTACCCACATCTGCGTAAAAATCATTAAATACTTTTGCCATTTCAAGATCATCAGATATAGGTTGATTTGCGCTATTTAAGACTTCTTTAATATTAATGTTTCTTTCTGTCTACTGAATTTATATTTTTTACTGTGTTCCATAGATTTTTTACACAATTTCTATTTTTATCTATCTGGTCCTTATAATATTTAATTTTTGTATTTTTGATTAAGACATTTAACCGGTTTCTATATATGATAAATTCATTTTTTAGTTCAGCATTATTTGGATCTTTTTTATGACATTTATATAGCTTATCTCGTGTATTTATAGAATTTATTAGTCCATTTGATATCCAGCATTTTCTTTTAATATATTTTTTTTATTTTAATTGTTTTTGTGCATTTACTAATTTGTGCAATTAAAGTGTTAACAAAGAACGTTGTCATGTCGAATATATTGTTTTTAGAGGAAAACTGTGACCAATTATAATTTTTTAAATTTGATTTTAAACTATTGTAATTAATAAACTTTAAGAATTTCTGGTGATCATTTTTCCAACTTCAATATTTAAGGGTAAATTAACAATTGTCATAAAATGATCAGTAATTTGTGACTTCAAAATAAATGGAAAACAATTATCTATTATATGTTCTTTTGTGTTTAAAAAAACGTGGTCTATGCATGATCCAGCCTCTTCTCCAAGCCTTGTATCTCCATTAATTACACAAACAAAATTAAATTCACTTATGTTGGTTAGGTAGTCAGAAACAATATTCGAGTCTTTTTTAATATTTATATTGATATCTCCTACAAGGACATGAATATCAACATTTAGAGTGGCTGTTATTGACAAATATTCTTTTAAATCACTAACAAAAATTTCTGTACTAGTCGCTGGCAGTCTATATATGGCAGTTATTAGAATAATTTTATTTTCTAAATTTAATGTTATTTCCAAAGCTTTACATATACCTATTTCTACAATTTTATACGAATAATTTAATGTTTTTTTTTTTAAATAGACTACTATGCCATCATTCTGGTTCATATTTCCTTCATTGTAAAGAAAATCATAATGTTCCAATTGCAAAGAATCTTAGTCGCGAATTTTCCAACTTTCCGACAAAACAATACATTCAGGTAATTCGTTAAATTGATCCAGATATATTTTGAATTCATCGAGGTTTTTACTAATACTTCTAATATTTTGATGTAAGAGTTTAAAAGTGGTATTTAAATAGCTATTGTAATTTGATACATTTTTCGAATTCGCGTGTAAAAATAGGTTTGTCCTCGTAATTACGAATGTATTCATTCATTGATTTTTAATATTCAATATTTTAATTTAGCACTTAATACAATTTACCAATATTAATATATATTAACCTATCTACCAATATCTATATATCTAAATAATTTATTTTTTTTTATTTCGACCTCCACTTCGTGTTTTAAAAGCCTTTGATACTGCTCCAGTGTTTATATTAGGACTGCCCTGTATTTTTTTTTCTTCCCTTCTGTATCGTGATATTTATCGCTTGATTCTTCTTCTTTAGTTTGCGTACTTCCAGCCTCCCTTTTTTTCTTTCTTCCTGTATATTTACAAAATTTCTATCAGTCCTATCAACTTCCTCAATAAGCTTAATCTGTAGATCTTCAAATTCTGATGGTGTAGCGGGTACACTTGTTACTTTCCGTTGCGGTGGCGAAGTATAGTATCCAATATTTTCTACACTATCTTTTTGTTTTACAAAATCTGTATAGCAATATACTTCTCCTTTTTAATTTATTCCCCTTTAGCTGCGCTAATTTATTTTTGCTTTTTGCCAACTTTAGTTGTTCTATTAGGACCTTTTTTTCTTCTCTATCTTCAGGAATAAGGTCTTCATTAATGAAAATATTTTTTCTTTTTTTGATAATTTCTATTATTTTAAACTCAGAAAGTAGTTCCACTAGTACAGGTCTAGGTTTTCGATAAATAAATAAATAAAATCATGATTACTAGATCAGTTCAAAATAAAAAGTATTATAGTTTAGCGGTTTCTAATGAAAAAGTAAAAATATCTCTGGAAATATCGATTTTAGGTATAGGATATTAGTCACAAAATTCGTAGAGAATTAACGTGCCAATTCAAAAATACAAGAATATACAGAGTGTTCCATTTGAATTGTCTTGAATTAGCGGTAGTATAAAATACACCCTATATAATTATAATCAATATTTGGTGGTTGTGTAGTTGTAGTACATCCCTTGTCTACATAACTGCAAAATAAATCTTCTTAATTAATAGTAATATACACACAGCGAATAATTTGTTAAACTTTGTTCCGACCAAAATTTTCATATTTTTTCGAATAACTCGACAACGCCACGTCAAAAACAAAAAATCTGGTTGTCGTTGGAAAGGCAATTTTACGTTGTATTCATAAATGTAAAATATATAGGGTGTTCTATTTAAAAAAAAAGATGCTCCACTGTAGCAAATCACCCTGTATATTTCAAAATATTTTTAAAATGTGCGCCTTTTGACACTATACCACTTCCATAAAAAAATTATTTTTCAAAGTGTTCTAATAAAGCCAATATTGGACTTTCACGCTCTATTAGGATACCCTATATAATATTTCATATTATTATAACGATTACTTTACACGGACTCACTTCTGTAGATGGGGCAAAAGTAGAACCTTCTTTAGCATTATTCATTATATATTCTTTTATGCTTTACTATTATAATTTGTAGGAATATTAATTTATCAATACCAAATACTACAAGAATAAATCAGAACAAAATTATAGACCCACTTATAACTTAAAACAGCATTTTAGTTAAAAAGGCTGTCTGCACTATGACAATCTTCATAGACGTAAATATACCATGACTCCACTTCCTCTCCGATAAACTTTCTGTGCCAGTTCAAATTGAAACAGCCATTTTTCTTATTAATTCAAAACACTTTTAAGCGAACCCTGTTCACGCTACCCACGACATGTGTCGTTTACATGTGAAAATGCTTAAAGTTAATGTCTGCCAGCGTCGATGATGAATAAGCCAGCTTATCCTCCATTTATCGAAAGCTGAAGTTAATTTTATCCTTTTAACTAACTAGGTGTATCATTTTTAAATCACTTATCAGAGAGTTTTATCTGGAAGGGGCTAATTAAGATAGCTGTTAATAGAACACGTTAATATTGCTCCATTCAAATTTATCATTTCGCTTGTGTATGGGCATATTCTGTGCCTTCTTAATCCTTCGTAATTTATTACGTCAAATTTTATATTTAGTTTTTAAAGACGGATTTAATAAATCTTGATAAAATTGTATTGGCAAACAATCTTTAGGCAGTAAATCACTGCGGATTTATATTTTTATCTGAATTTGAATATGATAGATGGAATATAATATTGACATTCCAGGGAAGAATTGTGGCAAAATGAGGTTGTATAATAATAATGTGTTGAATGGGCGGTGCTATTCTTCCATTCAATTTATTTTTTTATTACTATAAGTAGATATTTACTTAAAATTAATGGTTAACCAAATAATGCTTCTGTGGGGCACACTCAGAATATTTTTTCTCTAAATTCTCGTACTGAATTCCATTATGAAGGGTTATTGCTACTTCTTTGGTGAATGCGGTGAATTATTTCTACAAGAGATGTCATCTAAAACTAAGTGGGTAAGAATAACTATTTTTTGATAGATTTAAAATAAAGCATCGTAAATATTCATTCAAAAAGTCACAGCTTTCTTCAAATATATTTTGTTATAGATGCAGAATAATTTTTTGAGAAAAATCTGCGAATTGTTCCTTAGAGAATGCCAAAAATCAATAATATTGTTGGTAATGGTTTAGAAAATTTATTTATATGGTATAATACTAGTATTTTTTTTTCAAAGTATGGGCTCTCCATCTGCGAGATGCTTGCCCTGGGCTGAATTGGTTAAGTCATCGTGGTCCGAGGCTAGGCGTATGTTTTATGAGATTAATTGTTAATAGGATAAATCACAATTTTATGTTTGTTGGTTTATATAATATTAAATTAGTTATGTGTTAGTATTTTATTGTTCTTTTATTTGATCATAGTAATGGCTGTTTTGTCTAAACGAAATTTTTTATATGCAACAGTAATACCTTTTCTTTATTTTTTGTTTTTAATCATTTTTCTACTACCGTGCGTAAAGTACTCACTTTACGCACGCTGTGTAATGCGGCAAGTTAAACTTTACGCACTAGTGCTTAAAGTTAAACTTTAACGCATTAGTGCGTAAAGTAAAAAATGCCTTTCGGGGCGTCTGTAATAATCATATCTTATTTTTGAATTACAATAAATTCATTATTTAGTTTTATGTAGTCCGTTTATCACTGGGTATATTATTATAAAATATACCTATTTTCTGTGTTCTGTAACAGCCATGCTTGAATTAGTTATAATTTTGAAGTTTCATGTACATTTTTAACAATTTCATTCATTTAAAGTTAAGTTGGCCAAGGCGATATTGTGATTTTTATGTGATTAAGTAAATTTCACAGATAAGCGTAATGCCTACGTTTTAACATTCTTCAAGTTAATTCCATATTATTGAAAGATTAAGGATGAGGTAAGCGTATATTTTTTATGTAATTTATAACTTCAAATTTAATTTTACTATTTTGGAACAGTATTTAATTTCGTTTTTATTGTAGGAATTGTAAAATTTATTCACATAATTTTCATTAAAACAATAAATTTTGCTAAGTATCGATGTGTGTTAATTTTTTTACATAACAAGTATATCTAGTTAGAATGTTACGTTATTCAATAATTAACCTTGCTTTCTTATTATTTTACTTTACGCACTAGTGCGTAAAGTGTAATACTTTAAGCACTAGTGCGTAAAGTAGAATTTTTGTATTTTAATTTATTCATATATTTTTGGTAACCACTGCGGTAGTAGAAAAAAATGCGTATGCAACTTGTCTGCAAAGTGATACTATTTTCGCGAATGGAAAGTAAATAAATATTCATTTAATTATTGTAGGAATTGTTAAATTTATTCACAAAATTTTTATTAAAGCAATAAATTTTGTTAAGTACCGATATGTTAATTTTTTTACATAACAAGTATATCTAGTTAGAATGTAACATTATTCAACAAATAACCTTGCTATCTTATTATTTTATTTTACGCACTAGTGCGTAAAGAGAAATACTTTAAGCACTAGTGCGTAAAGTAGAAATTTTGTACTTCAATTTATTCATATATTTTTTGTAACCAATGCAGTAGTAAAAAAAATTGTGTATGCAACTCGTCTGTAAAGTGATACTTTTTCACGAATAGGAAGGATATAAATATTTATTTAATTATTTTTTTATACCTACTTGTGTCTTAAACATAATATTTTTAGTCGCAAACTCCTCTATAAATCCTTATTTTACTATAAGGAACCTAACCAGACTGCAACCAACAGCTACTCTCCGGGCTATGTGCCCCGCCGAGCGCTGAATTACAAGTTACAAGCCTGGCGCGTTAAGTGTAATAATTGCATATTACCATCAAAACGCTAATGCTTCGATTGCAACAAACACCAGCCGAAAGACTGATCCTACTTAAAGGAGCTCCCTTTAGCTTTAGCTCCCATAGCCCGGAGAGTAGCTGTTGGTTGCAGTCTGGTTAGGTTCCTTATAGTAAAATAAGGATTTATAGAGGAGTTTGCGACTAAAAATATTATGTTTAATATTCCGCCCTCTAAAAGCACATTTGAACTATACTTGTGTCTTACCATTTTGGAATATTTTGTAAATTACTTAGTTTTTTATCTAAGATTTTAATATTAGCTTAAAAGATCCAATGATAAACATGGTACGTACCTTTATTCCAAATATAACATTCGATAGAAAACTGCACTGTCTAAATTTCCTACGGGAGTAAATAAAATATAATAAAATATATGCGCATACACAACAAGGTAAACATAAATACCTTAAGATTCAAAAAGTTGTACCTATTTACAACTTTTCACATTCATACCCTTCCCATTTTACTCATATGTGGAACGCGTCTACCACTGCCCTTATTTTAGGGGATGCTTCTTTTATGATTCCCTACATAGTCTCACAGAGCTTGCCAAAAGCGCCTTATTTTTAGAATCCGGGATTTAATTAGACTGGCCATCGCTAGGTGGATAATGAGGAACCTACACAATAAACAGAGAAGAAATTAGTAAGATATCCATTATTAAGATATACTTAGGTACTAGGATAGTCAACGATTATATACTTAGAAAATTATTTTTAATCCGGCCCTGGTACCTCTGGAGTACATGGGTCGTTATATGTCAATATCCGACTAACATGAACGATCTCCTTTTTCGACTTGTTCGTTGGGACTTTCTAGATTTCGTATCCACTTCGCCAATTTTATTGACCGCCCTACTTTTCTGACTGGGGTAAATACTTTTACCTTGTCGCGTTGTCGCCTTCATTATAGTCCATATGTCTGTCTTACCATCATATCTTGTCTTACCCTTAAGCCAGGCCTGGATATTCTGAGTAGCTAGACTGCGAACTGTCAACGCTCTCCCTGTTTTTTTGTGTATCTGAGTTTTCTGATGATTCCATAAGATTGACTTCTGTTGGAAGGATAGGTTGTCTCCCGTAAACCAGCATAAATGGAGAGAATCTGGTTGTTTCCTGTTGATCCGTATTGTAGGCAAACGTTACGTGTAGCAGGTACTCATCCCAGTCTGTTTGCATTGTGTTGGTGTAAATTGACAACATGTCGGTCAGTGTCTTATTTAGACGTTCCGTCAATCCATTACATGATGGTTGGTAAGCTGTTGTAAATTGGCTAACTGTTTCCATTCCATTTAGCAGTTCTTGAACCATATCGGAATGAAATATTTGGCCACGGTCACTTAACAAGTCTATATTTTGTATTTTTGCAGTATTATAATAAATCTAGTCGGATGTTAGGGAGTGAAAATATAATTAAGGGATGGATGTTTAGGAGCGTGGAGGAATTTGGAAGTGAGGGAATCGATGAGGGACGGATTATCTGATCTAACTCGCGAATTTCCTAAATTAGGTAGAAGTGTTTTTAAAGTAAAATTAGAAATCGTGGGGGCCAGAACGACTCACCGGCAGCAGACGTGTCCAGTCCGAGAACCGAACTCAGGTACCTTTGATATTATATTTCGCGAGGCAGCAGTATTTTTACAATGTCCGTACTACGTCATCGATCAACCGCGCATCCATCTGGCGCCTACCCCCACTTATTTGAAGGAAATAATTGAATTCATTCCTTATTGGTGGTTAGCCAGCCATTTTATGGCGGAGGATTTTGGTTAAGTCCATACCACGTCATCGACCAGCAGTACATCCGTCTAGTGTCTACTCCCACTCCTATAGTAAGTTGATTCATTTTACAGAAAAGGGTCTGAGAAGCTGTGAGGTAGTTAGTCTGATCTGGCCATCCCAGTCAGCGGACGTGACCGACCGTAACCACATGAAGTAAGTAAGTCCCTGGAGGAGTAAGTAAAACTGATGTATCAGCCAAGCACTGTACATAACTTTGTCCTGTGTTACCGCTTATTCTGTACTAACGCTTTACCGCGTATATTTTGTGTTACTATTTTGCAGATTGCTATCCCTGTCTGAGTCACCTGGTACTACCCCGTTTTGTTGCGTCGCTTGCCTTCATCCCAAGATTTAGAACCTGTGAAGTGTGGTTGAGATAATCAATTAGTAAGCACGTAGATTTGCATATAGTAGATTTAATTGAATGTACTGATATTGAAAATCACGAGTATTACTGTTTGTGTGTGAACTTTCTCCACTTGAGCTACTCAGCCTCGCATTCGGCTGAGAGTAGTGTGTCCTATCACTTAAACTAAGACTAGAGCCCGAGCATAATCCAAAACCTCGCTTCCGGAGCTCGAGTGGCCCTTTTCCTCCACGTCACCGTTTGAAGTGGAGAAAAACACGTCACAAATGACGAATAGTGGATAAAATAATTAATACAAGGTGTACCATACCGTTGGTGTCAGTGTAGTTGAAAATATTAATTAAAAATTTAATTTGCTCTAGAAAAATAACAGCTCCTGCATGGGCCTAAAAAATTGCTTGTTTTATTGTCCTTTTCACCCCTCCACATTTGCCGATATCTTTTTGCAACAGCTTGAACAATTTGACGCTACTAAATTGATCTGCGCATTATACTATACCAAAAACATTACAAATAAAATACAGACAATCTTTAATTCTTTATAATGATAATCGTTTAACAAAACATGTATATTGTTTTTAATTTCAGTATTTGGCTGTACTATGACCGTCCTAAGACAACAGAAAATTACATTCAAGTTAATTTACTAATTTATTTAACATCGGCCTAATTCTTCGACTAAGGGCAAGGATTGTAGTTTATAAATATATATATGTCTATCTTTTAAATCTTGACTTAATTGTCAAAACAACCAAATTTATTTGAACACTCTGCCATCCGCATCTATGTTTATATTTAAATATTATAAGTATGAAAAATTTCTTGAAACTTTTCGGAAGCAATATTAGTAAAGCAATAAATCAAAGGGGTGTCTCATAAATATCGAACAGGCGTTAAGTAAGTTCCATTCATTTATATCCGTAAGTAATACGTCAGGATGCTATATTTTTGAAGGTGTAAAAACATGTTTAAGCCTACTTAAAAAGTGTAAACACGTAAACATCTCAGAGGATATAAATAAATGGAGCAGTGTTTATGAATGATACTAGTGAACATGAATTATGCGACGTGTCAAGGGCGTCCTTAAAAGGTTCTACAGAAAGAAAATTACATTTATTCTTATTAGGATATAGGACAGTTGTTTACTACAAGCTAATATATAGGGTGTTTTAATGAATTCATGCAATACTTATAGTGTACGTATCTATGTAGATAATTACCATATCGCGCTTTGACTTAAAATCCACAAAAATGGTCATAACTGTTGTGCTCTAAAAGAAATTTTTAATATTTTTAAGGACTTGAAGAATATTGAATTCATATTTGCAAGTTTGTTCTATAATGAGTCACACATGATACTTTTGGATTAATAGTCGATTGCCAAACGAAAAAATGTGCATGAAAATCATCATCATATATTCTCATAAAATTCTAGTTTTTTACAAAAATTGTATGACTAAAGTACTTTTTACCACGCAATCTAAAAGTACGCAATCATTTCTAAAAAGATTATCCAATTTTTAAAGATTTGGTGATTTATGGACGGACAGACTGACTAACGCACCAATGAGAGCGTTGTAGAACCCATATAAAATGCGTTCCTGGCAAATATCATGAAAATCTACCTTAAAGGAGATTTTTAGGAACTGCAATAAAATCTTCAGATGCTTTGTCATCACGTACGACATTGAGAATATCTTTAAAATTTTCGGAAGCGCAATAAAAAATTTTTAGTTGCTTTTCTTGGAAACTGCAAGATTTCGTTGTTATGGGAACTGAAATGAAAACCATATACTAGATACTAATCTACAAACTTCACCCTTAATGAAATGTATAATATTATTTCATTAATAAAGACGTTTATTATTATTATTATCATTATTTCATTACCGTATTGAATCTGGACGGTAGTACAGTGGTTAGCACAGTAGTTAGCGCGTCTAGCTTTGACTTTGACCATGCCTAGCAAGGTAGGCTCGAGCCCCACTTATAAACTGTAGGACTCCGTCTGCTTTACTCACACAAGTCTAGGGGTCTTTTTATGATGTACATTCCATCTACTAAACCACTGTATAGTGTAATATTTAATAATGCTGACCTTAGGAGAGAACGTGAATAAGGCCATCTAGTGTCACTGCTACATACTGAAAAAGGCACTTATAACTTTTTATTAAACACAAAACTAAAAAAATCTTACAGTAAGTGTAAATAAAATAAACGTTGAATTATCACATGTAATCTATGAGCAAAAGTATAAACCAGTTTTCTGTCTTTAAAAAAATACATTGCAGAAATCTTTATCACAAACCGAATAAATTCACAATAAATATTAAAATACTATCCTAATAAAACCAGATTTGTCACCAGATGATTTCAAAGGAACCAGAATTTACACATGGCACTATCCTTCATAAATAGGGTAAAATGCATTATATATCTCTAACCCTTAGTATAATGATAGTAAATAGTTATTCATAACTTATAGTTTCTAATAATATTTGTAATGCCAGCAAGCATAAAACGTCATTATGCTAACTATATTTTATATAAATAGCTATTAAGTATAACAATAATCATTGTATTCAGTAGTAAGTACCTTGTACAGATTAGTAATTAAAAGTTCTTTTTAAAAACGAAGTTTTGCAAATATTTAATTTATCTAATATGTTTTGAAAATCACCAGATCTAGTTCCAAAATTACTAAACTGGCAACACTGTCCTCGCTCCACATCTACTTAGCGGCTTGTATGTCAGTGTATGCGCAGAAGCTATGTAATCTTAGGCGGGAGTTGCGTAGTAAGTATACCATCCTTAGGAGGGGATCTAAAGCTGTCGGTTCCTTGTCTATTAAATGTAGGGCAAGTAAAAGATCCCTACTCTTCGAAAGAAAAGAAGTTAGGTAAAATTCTTGGTTGGGGATAGCTTGTCTACAGACGTCGGTAACAGGAATACTGAAGCGGCACCTCGTTCTACCATAGAAATATATTAAATTTTATCCGTTTTTGCCTTCTACCAGAAATGAAAACCACGATTGGGATATTCTGTGTAATTACCGTAGTCGACCAAATGGATTGAATGTGTGAACGTGCCGCACTCAGACCTAACAATTTGTTGACTGCTGTGAAATAGGCGGAGCTTTTATAGACGAAGATAAAAAATTCGGGTAGTTCGTCATCCAGTGGCGCCACATATATTCTTATATAGGTGTATATAAAATAATAATATTGTTCACATTTTATAAAATAAAATGAGAATAAATTATTATTATTATTATTATTATTATTAGCCTTTACTCGAGTCCGAGTATAAAAAAAATGTTACAGTCGATAGATTGTGTGTAATAAAAAACAAGTAAAAGGTGTAGTCTATTGTAATTCCCATTCATCTACGGTGCACACGACTATGGCTATAGATGCCAATTCGGGAAAGCACATGTCGACCGCAGTCAAGACAAACATAGACCTGGTTAGGTCTTGGATTCGGCCTTCTTGCAGCAACATTTCCTTGATAGCTGGCCACAACCCCTCGCAATTCGGCTCTGTCCGCTGCAAGTTGCTCCCATTGCTCGTCTGGAATAACGCAGGATTTTAGATTTTCATGGAGAACGTCTTTGAACCTCTTTCGTTGACCGCCACGCCTTCTTCTACCGCTTAGCAATTCACCATAAAGTGTACATTTAGGAAGGCGGTTATCATGCATACGATGAACGTGACCTGCCCATCTTAGGCGTGCTCTTGAAATAAGCACCTCAATTGGAAGGCTGTTTGCTCTCCTGAGTACTTCCACGTTTGATATGTGATGGAACCAACGGATTTTCATCATACCTCTGAGGTGCCTTTGCTGAAAACGTTCTAATTCTTTCACATGACGACGGTAAGTGACCCAGCTTTCACATCCATATAGCAGTGTTGGAATGACAACTGCTCTGTAGACAGCCATTTTCGTTGACAAAGCAAGGTCGTGGTTGTCAAATACTCTCTTTCTAAGTCCCCAGAGTGCTCTAGATACAGCGTTAATTCTATTGCGTATCTCGCTGTCCATGTTTGCTTTGTCATTAACAACGTTGCCTAAGTAATTGAACTGATCCACCACTTCAAGAGAATTTCCGTTAAGTGTAATGTCTATTTGGTTCACTTGATGAGGAGTTGACATAATCTTAGTCTTTCCAATGTTGATTTTAAGTCCCAAGGAATCATAGCTCTGGGCATACACATCTAAAAGTTCTTGAAGCTCTTCCGGCGTAGAGGCTAAAAGTGCACAGTCATCCGCATACTGGAGATCACAAATGAATCGTGTGCGTGTCTTCGTGAAAGCCCTAAAGCACCCTATGTTAAAGAGACCGCCATCAGAATGGTATCTGAGACCTATTCCTCTCACTGTCAGTTTGTTGTCAACAATAATTGTTAGAGCAGTGGTAAACAAATTAAAAAGTACGAGTGCCAGGACACATCCCTGCCTAACTCCAGTGAGGGTTTGGAAAGGTTCGGTTGCCTCATTATTATACATAACCTGGGCGTTGTTGTTTGTATGTAGACTGCGACATACTTCCACAAATTTTCTAGGGATACCTAAGCGGAGCATACTTTTCCAGAGCACTTCCCTGTCCACCGAGTCAAACGCCTTGGTTAAATCAATGAAGGCCATGTGAATTTCTCCTTGATGTTCGAGTGCTTTTTCTTGAAGCTGTTTAAGTGTGAAGATTAGGTCCGATGTACCTCGGTTTGGTCTAAAGCCACTCTGTGTTTCAGGAAGTAGCTTTTCCATAACAGGTGTTAGCCTATTTGCCATCGCTTTAGTGAGTATCTTCCCTTCAACAGCCAGGAGAGCTATACCCCTGTAATTTCCACAGTCCGCAGCGCTCCCTTTGTTTTTGAAGAGATTGATTAAAAGTGTATCATGAAACTCCTGCGGAGCTTGACCACTTTCCCACACGACATCAAACAGTTTTTTGAGGTAGGGTATGAGCTCTGACGACACAGCTTTAAAGATCTCAGCTGGGAGTGAGTCGGCGCCGAGAGATTTGTTATTTTTTAGCTGCCCAATGGCGGTTAAGATCTCTTCCGTTGTTAGTGGTTTATCTAAGTCTTCGAAGGTGTCATATTGAGGGATAAGATTTATAATATCGTGATCGGCTTGACTTTGCTGGTTAAGAATGTTAGAGTAGTGTTCTTTCCATCGGGCTCTTATTTCCTGGTCTTCTTTGAGGAGATTTCCATTTAAATTTTTAATAGGGCACATATTTTTCCGACTGGGGCAGTACACTGCTTATACTCCTTGAAAGAAATTCCTGTAGTCGTGTGAATCGGCGTACCTTTGAATTTCTCTGGCATTGCTTGCCCACCACTCGTTCTTTATTCTTCTGATTTCGCGTTGCGTTTCATACTTAGATTGGGTAAAAGCTTCTGCTTTTGATGAGTCGTTGGGGTGGTTGATAGTGTTTTGGAAGGCAATATGTTTGCGGTCAAGAAGTTCTTGTATAAAAGCTTCATTATCATTGAAGCAGTCCTCCTGTTTTTTACTTGCTGCAGTGCCAAGAATTTCCTCACTCGCACTTTTTAAACTGTCTTTAATTTGTGTCCAGGTAGTAGCAACATCTACAGAATTGGTTTCTTCTAGTGCACTCAAATTCTCTTGAACTTTTTGCTTTAGCTGTTCGACGGTTTGTTGGTCACGCAATTTACTAATACAGAGACGGGGTCAACGTTTTACTTGAGTTCTTCGGTGTTTGGGTCTCATAACAATTTTCATTTTAGAGACAACAGGACGACGATCGGTCCAATATTCGCTATCAATGCGCGCCTTTGTAATTTGGACGTCCTTGAGATGCTTCCTACGTACGATAACATAGTCCAGTAGATGCCAGTGACCTAATCTGGGGTGACGCCAGGTGCCTTTAAATTTATCCTTTTGTCGGAAAATGGTGTTTGTTATAACTAGATCATGTTCGGCGCATTTAGTTAGGAGTAGTTGACCGTTAGCGTTCATGTTGCCCAAACCGTTCTTGCCTATGATGCCTGGCCAGGTGTCTGCATCTCTCCCTACTCTAGCGTTAAAATCGCCAAGAATAACGAGTCGTTCCGTTTTAGGTATTCTACAGAGGGTTTCTTCCAGCTGTTGATAGAAGCGTTCCTTGGTTTCGTGGGAGCGTAGGCGCTTATTAGATTTACCGCGTTGCCATCTGATAGCTTATAGCGTAGCAGCATTAGACGCACGGATGGGCCTTGTGGTACTTGTGTTACGTTAGATACAAGTTGATTCCAAACGGCAAATCCTACTTCATGTTGTCTTCTTGAACTGGTGGGAAGACCTTTCCAATAGAAGGTGTAGTACTTTTCTGTGAGAGAGCCTTCCTCCAAAAATCGAATTTCGCTGAGAGCTGCAACGTCAACATTGAGTCGGTGAAGTTCTCTATCTATTAGAGCAGTTCTTCTTTCAGGCCGATCGGTGCGAGTGTTGTCGTTCAAAGTACGAACATTCCAATCGCCGTAGATGAAAGAATTAGTTTTCTTGGATTTAACTTGTCAGTGTTTTTTCGACATTCGATGAGGTGTCCCTGTGGGCACCCTCCCCCGGAGATCCGATCGGGAGGGTATTTTACCTCCGGATGATTTTGTCCCACTTGAACGCTCATTTTTTTAAGCCTTAATCGACTGAAAACGAAGCTACATTTGAAGTTTTAGCTGGAGCAGGTATGCAACTGACCAGCTCGGTTGCGGAAGGCGAGTGGTGTGGTCCCATGGCACAGAAGGAGACTGCGACGATGGGGTAACCAAACGATTCCAAAAGCAACCTTTGTGTGCGGTGGGTTATTTTTACCGCACTCTTCGTGAGAAGGTGAATGTGCTCACGGCAAAAGGTAAGGGTTATTCCGCCCTTACTCGGTCGTTAGAGCCTCGTTAGTAAAAACAGGATGCACCAAGCTCAAATTGAACTCATCGCGAAGGTGAGGTTAACAATTGAGTAGGAGAGGCTATAACTTGCGCTTCACTACCCCATTACACCCCATGAGAATAAATATACTTAATTAGATTTATTTTTACACTCAACTCAAACAAAAAGAAAACCTGGAGTCCCTTTAAGAAAATTTTTAATGGCAGGCATAATTTTGTTTTTATAGTCGGCCAGACTATATACAAAATTTAAAATTACAGATATAGGGTTACTCTTGGAGACAGTTTAGAATTTTTTTCGTATATTCTCATCTGAAAATAGAGCATTAAAATGAAACCAACTTGGGTCTTCATTTATTTTTCCAGCAACCAGTTGCAATATTCCAACCGCCTTAGTGTTCATATAAATATGATGTAACTAGTAATTATATGGTTTGTATTTATGTTTTTTTTTATTTTAACTGATTCACGGGTAATATTAAATTCATTCCCAGTCTCTCTTGTGGAAGATGTTGGATTATCTCTAACAATAATTATTACAATATTTTCGATAACCACATTGTAATGTATTTTTCATTATTTTTCACAACTTTCAATGATGTTAAATTTAGAAACTCAATATTTTTACATAATTATCTGTCCGTTTCAGTTCTGAAGAGGATTTAAAAATAAATCGACACGTTGACAGCATTTATTCAGCAATTTTTTAACATATTATCTGGCTGACTTGTTCAATGCTTGCGCGTTAAGGCGCAGTTACACGGCGTGTGGTTCGACGAACCCGGCCCGACGAACCGCAAACCATAATCCGTCTGACATAGGTGGTGAGGTGGTGAGGAGCTGCCGCGATCCATCGTCTGTCGATTAAATTTGCACAGATCAAACGACCCGAGCTTGTCCGTTCGTGCGAGGTTCGCGTAAGTTCGTAGAAGTTTATATTATCGTGAACCGCAATATAGCCGTGCTTTGTGATTTTTCAGTGTTGTTCGGGTATTCAGCGATTTATGGCGTGGTCTACAAATAAAACTCTAGAATTTATCGAAGATCTGCAATTAGAAAAGGCTATATGGAATCCAAAACACTAACCAACCTCAATCTAGTTCATACCGCTTGAAAGCCTGATGTTTTAACTACCTTTCTCTACTTTTCAAATGCAATACTATCCACCACCACTTTTTACGTTGTTTCAATTGTTTTTGCAACAACAATCAACAAGAAATAATACATAGGGAAGAACACGCAATAAGTAGTTTGTTGCCTAGCATCCATAATCGTCGGTGCAGTACTGACTAGACACTAGACATATAATAAACAAGGTTCCACACTTTTGTACGAACCAGATGCATCCCAAATCTGAACGAACTGCGTACTGTATTGACGCCTTTGGTTTGTAAACAGGCGAAAATTAGCTAAACACGCACCAAGTTCCTGATCCGTCGAACAACGCGTTGTGTAACTGCGCCTTCAGACTTGTGATCAAGGAGTTCTGGGTTTAATGAATTTTGGCTAGGGTATATATACTTAGTGGCGTTTTTAATGTGCTACCTGCCAAGTTGGTAAGAGAGGACTAGACATGGTTGTATGAGAGGTAACACGATTAGTCGCTGTACCACTTTTGAGTTCGAGCCTCAGCTGCAAATGAATGGTCGTTGTGTAATTGTCTGTGACTATGTGTCCTGGTTGAGTGGTGGAATGGCTAATGCTAAACTCCGCCAAGACGGTAATCTAAATAACTCGATAAAATAAAATAAAAGAATAGAATATTCAAAGGAATATGTTCTAAGATTTATTTGTGAAATAAAATAATAAAGCAAATGTACTCAATTTATCAGAAATTGGACCACTTCTCCTACTGCCTCGAACCAATATACAAGGTGGACCTTTAATAATAGGCCATAGTTCAAGGATAGATTCTTTGGGCCAAGGTATGAGTATATAACCAAATATGCTTTAGTAAAACGTTGATGTGGAAAAAGATACAGGATGCCAAAGTTCAAATTATTTTTTCGTTTTTTTTTTTGAAATGACTCAATAGCCTGTTACCTGATCTTCGCCAAATTTGCTAGGATTTGCGAGGATAATTTATGTATTACATCACGTTAGATCATAGAGGGCGCCGCAGGACCTATATCTGATGATGATTTTTTTCATAATTTTTTTTGAGGACATGTTGTGGTACTTCTGATAAGAAAATATGATGAAGGCGTTATTTCCACGTATAAAAGGTACACTTAGTAGAACTTGATAACGTCCACCGTTTTCGAGGAAAGTGCCGTTAAACATTCCAATAATTTTTTGAAAGATAAACTCAAATTTAATGAAACAAAGCGCTTTGGTTACGTTTCAGTTTCATTTGCGCCTTACGCCATTTAATCATTTAATTTTGTTCTTGTGTTCATCGAGCTAATTTCTTTAACTTCTTTATTTACAATTCCTAGACATAATAATTTTTCAAATAGGGAAATGAAGGATATGACAAAATAATTTTTGGGGACGTGCTGCAGTGAGGAGATACTCATTGCAATATCCAAATAGAATACAGTCAGACCATAAGATTTTCAAAGATCTGTTTCGTCTTTTGGGAGACACGGGTTCATTTCGCCATGAAAATGATGTAGGACGACCGAAACGAATTACTCCAGATCAAGAACTAGAAATCTTAGTTCGTGTGGATGAAGATCCTCAAGTAAGCTCAAGTTGTTTAGCAGAAGCAACAGAGGCGAGTACAGAGCCCGCTCTAGCGGTTACATTGCCCCGGACAGATAGACATAAAAATATATATTGTTACATGTTTATACCCTCCAGTAAACACCCTGTACGTTGGTTGAATAAATTGCAACAAAAACTTTCATAAACCACAAATGTATTAATCACTTAATCACAATAACTATTCCTTACAATTGCACATTAATAGTACAAGTTTATTCTACTCTCACTACTATAATTCACAACTAGTTACTGTTCTTCATCTTATCTTATCACTTGCTCATCTTATACATAACTATCGTCAGTGCGCTTGGATCCACTCTATATATACCGGCGACGAATCTACCCGATCAATGTAGAATGTTCCAGTCATCATTCGCGGCGTTTCTGGGCCGTTCTCGAATTTTCTATAAGGCAGCGGTGTAGTCGTGCACATAACATTATACAGGGTTACTGGTAATTCGATACATTCCTTTGGAGATGTGATGGGGCATGATCTAAGAAGTAAATTTAGCCCTAACATATATTAAGCAAAACTCAATAGTTTTTGAGATTTATTTTTTTTTATTTTTCTCAAAAAGTAGATCTTAATGTCCTAAAAGTTAATTTTCGAAAAATCTATTTGACATTTTTAATTTTTTTTTAATGGATTACTTGTCCAATATTATAGATATCCGTTTGGAACGAAAAATATCTGGAAACATTTCGATCATGTGAACATCTGAAATAAAAACTTAAAATTTTTTTTTTTAATCAGCTATGAAATTTACTTATTAGGTTTTTACAAAAAAATATTAACGTAACACGCGTATAAATTATTATAAAAACTGCCTTATTTCAATAGCTATCTAACAAGGTACAAATGTTCAATGTACCCTTAATAGTTCTAAGAAAATACTAGTAAAAATAAAACAAGTAGTACGAATTTTATTTTTAGATAAACAGTAAAAAACATTTTAAAAGTAGAGTTTAATTCTTCATTAATTTCAAAGTTGTACTTTATTTTTTATATGTCTTGCTCAAAATGGGAGCCCCTATTCCGTATACAGACACGGCAGCGTCTTCTTATTTCCGTCCTTGTTACTCTGGTTGTCAGATTATGCCTTATGTGTTGGGCAGCATCGACTATCCTTTGTCTAAGGTTTTCTATAGTACTGACTGGTGTGGCAGAGACCATCTCCTTCATATGACCCCATACGTAATAATTAAGGGGTCAGGGCTTCGCGCTGGCCAAGGTATTGGGCCCGCTCTTCCAATCCAACGGTTAGGGAAACGTTGATCAAGTAACTGTCGTACTGTCAGCCGATAATGTGCTGGACAACCGTCGTTCTGAAACATCATTCGCTGTCTGACGGCGAGAGGAACATCTTCTAAAATCACCGCCAGATCATTCCTTAAAAAATTTTCATAGATTTCCCCGTTTAAATTTTGAGGAAGAAAGTGTGGCCCTATTAAATAGTGGCCAATGACTCCCATCCACACATTAATAGAAAACTTCATTTGGAAACTACTTTCACGTGTTAACTTGGGATTTTCCTCTGCCCAATAATGTAGGTTGTGGAAATTTGTTATACCCTCGCGATTAAATTTCGACTCGTCCGTCTATAAAATACTTGTTAAAAAATTTGCACTTTCTGCATCTGAATTTAACATAAAGCGGCAGAATTCCACTCTCCTTCCAGGGTCACCTTCCTCCAAGCCTTGGGCAGGGGTATAGTGGTAAGGATGACATCCAACTCTACGTATCGTAGACCAAACTTTCCATTGTGACGCTCCGGTTAGTCTTGCTACTTTATTAGTTCAAATAGTTGGGTCTTCCTCAAAATACCTCAATATTCCTTCCTCATCATCTGATTCATAAACGGGAGGAGCACCAGCGTCACTTCTTCTACATTTCACGGAGCCAGTTTCAGCGATATTTCGATATGCCGTACTGAATACACGTGCATTTGGTAAGAGGCGGTTAGGGTAACAAAGACCATCTTCTCGGCGAGCTTTATCCATAGACAAACAAGATATCAGCGTATTCTGCGTTGGCATACGCGGCCATGGCACAGAAAATACAATAACAACAACTAATAACAACAACTACGAGCAAAATCAGAATCTTCGATAACTAATTTAACAAGACCAACAAACTTAAGGGACACGGAGATAAGAATGTCAGTTAATGACATATATGTACAAACGTCGAAGTCAAGGACTGACTGACAAATGAAAATGAACGATTAGTCGTTTAATAAATTCCGCCACCAGCATTATCTTTACTAATTTTTTATTAGAACTATCAAGGGTACATTAAACATTTCTACCTAGTTAGATAGCTATTGAAATAAGGAAGTTTTTATAATAATTTGTATGCGTGCTACATTAATATTTTTTGGAAAAAACCTAATAGGTAAATTTCATAACTGATTTAAAAAAAAAATTACAAGTTTTTATTTTAAATGTTCACATGATTAAGATCTACTTTTTTGAGAAAACCAAAAAAATTAAAATATCTCAAAAACTATTGAGTTTTGCATAATGTATGTTAGGGCTAGATTTACTCCTTAGCTCATGCCCCATCACATCTCGAAAGGAATGTATCGAATTACCAGTAACCCTGTATATTTTTAAAATAAAAGTAAGTACATATTTTTTATTTCTCCCCTGAAACGGAAAAACGGTTATTTAATTAAAGGTCCGAACCATTATGATTGTTTTCTTTAAAATCAAGAATTGTAAATATTTTTAGCTTTTAGGCATAAACAGTATAAATACGCTACGCACTCTAAATTTTTAGCGAACGAAAAAATGGATATGTGAAATTTTCTATTAATTAGGTATTTAATATCCATATTTTTCTCACACTTACGGCCAATATGCCGTCCCAAAATTTTGGCGCCCCGGGCAAATGAGACTTTCCCGCGCAGATGGATCGGTTGCTTAGCCACCAAGGAGTTCTGATTATAATCCTTTGGATTATTATGTGTAATGACATATGAAGGCCTTAGTCTGTGCAAATACTATCAACTCAAGAGAAGGACTGTGGGACAAAATACAAAACGCAGGGAATTTTATTAAGATTTAAGAAATTTTTTTATGAATAGAATTAGAAAAGGCATTGAGTAGGTGGAGACCATATCGAACATTTACTCTAAATTGGATGGGGGGAAAGTTTATAATGTCATTAAGTTAACTTTTACGTTATTTTCTGGTCTTCTAATAAGATTAAATCCTAATTTTAAACAAACTGTTGATTTATGTATTTATCTCAATACCATGAAAACAATCCATTAGTTGATAAGAAAGTGAGAAATAGTTTACGCTGTTATTAAGATTTTGTTTTCCCCTACGTTTGGTACTTTTTTCAATAAATACACATTGTTTCATTAAATTTGAATTTGTCTTTCAAAAAATTATTGAAATGTTTAACGGCACTTTCCTCGACACCGGAAGGAGTTATCAAGTTCTACCAAGTGTACCTTTTATACGTGAAAATGCCGCCCTCATAAAATTTTCTGGTCAGAAGTACTACAATATTTCGTAAAAAGAAATATGAAAAAAATTTCATCATCTGATACAGATTCTGCGGCGCCCTCTATGATCTAACATGACGTAATACATAAATTATTGTTTCTTAGAATAAAAGAAGTTCCTCAAGTAAATTTGGTGAAGATCAGTCGAGAGGCTGTCGAGTTATTGCAAAAAAACGAAAAAATAATTTGAACTTTGACGCCTTGTATGCTTTTCTAAAGCATATTTGGTTATATCCTCATATTTTGGCCCAAAGAATCTACCCTGAACTATGGCCTATTATTAGTGATCCACCCTGTATAATAAAACCATCTTCGACGACATTTATTTTAGGTAGGTAAAAATACCGGATTAATTAAAAACAAGTCGTGAAAAAATCGCTGTGGGAGCCCAGCATTTCTCTTGTCCTTCCTCTCGATACGCCCTTCTGACAACCGCAGTAATTTATTGTCATTCGATCACATTAAGATGTGTGTATCATGTGACCACATGTTCCAGAAATGTAACACTTGACTCAAAATATCTTTAAAAGTGTTTAGGTTACTTTAAAATGCTTTTAGGATCGCGCTATGCACTCCCCGATAGAGACTCAAGTGCTGATCTGTGTTTCGTCACAAGACTCATTCCACGGTGCATTTGCTTTGCCGGTGCAGCTGACAAGAAGATATGCCTAAACTACAAAAAGCTTTACGAAGGAGATATGCTACAATTATTAACTAAATCCGGATATTTATATTTACAGATAATATGACAAAGAGTCCATTAATGCTTCAGATGAAAGATGTTTCTTTAATAAAGGTAGGTGTTTGTTGCTCCGATCAAAGGAAAGTGTTCTGGTCTTGTCGATTCGATGCTGTGACAGTTATAATCGTTAATATTTATGTACCTTTTATACAGTATCTGCGAGTGCATTATTTATTTATGTACTCACAAAACAACGCACATAATGGTTAATAATGGAATTAAACGCAATATTGATTAAGTACGATTTGAATGTATAATAAAAAATATACGATTATTAAAGAAACCATTATAATCAACCATAAATTTAACTGATTGAAGATTAAATTAAATATACAGCGTGTCTCATGGAGCCTATATAACGTCTCAAAACCTACTTCTGCGATCGTTTTGAAATCTGGCCATTTCCTCCAGTTTGGATTTATTTAAATAGAAAAATTTGAGATTCACCATAAGTGCACCGTTCCAACGAAGACCGCGTCCTCGCCTCACACATCTTCCAGCGGC
Organism: Leptura quadrifasciata; assembly: GCA_963675555.1. Lineage (NCBI taxonomy): Eukaryota > Metazoa > Arthropoda > Insecta > Coleoptera > Cerambycidae > Leptura > Leptura quadrifasciata. The sequence continues at coordinate 126,301,042 of OY776676.1, forward strand.
TTGTATGAGTGTAAGCGCGGAAGCTATACAACCTTAAGCGTGGGTTGTATAGGGGATATACCATCCTTTGGAGGGGATGTAAAGCCGTCGGTCCCTTGTCTATTAAATGTTAGGGAAGTAAAAGATCCCTACTCTTCTTAAGGAAAGAGGTTCTGCAAAATTCCTGGTTGGGGGTAGCTCGTCTACAGGCGTCGGTGATAGGTCTCAGTAGCGGAAATAGGCCGACGTTAAATAAATGTATAAAAAAAACCATAGGTGTACACTTATTGAGACAAACGTAGGGGTTGATTTTCTGAAAATTTATATTAGCGATTTTTTAGTAAGAATCTAGAGATACTCTTAAACAGCGCCTTTAAAGAGCCCTTTGGATAAGATTACTTAAAAGTGGGTTTAGAGGAGTTTTAGAGACGGTAAAAATTTAATTTGGACTAAAAGTAATTTTTATTTGTAAACGGTTTTTGTCCAAAATAATGTATTATAGTAAATTTATTTGGTTTTTGCAATAAAACAATTATTGATTTAGTAATACAAACATTTTACGTATTATTTTTGTAACAAGTGGTGTTTAATAAAGACCTAAGTGGCCAAGAAACTAAAAGATCTTAATGATTCAGGTAAATTAAATAATTTCTTGCCACTCTATGTACCCACCATTATTTCGAATACATTTCTCAATCCTTTTTCTTGCATGTCGTATATATTTTCCAATCTCGCAAACAGCCGAAGTGATTTCAATATACGCCTGCCTAATTCTGACCACTATCTCTTCTTGACTATGAGCTCTGTTGTTATAGACTATATTTTTTAAACGACCCCACAAATAGAGACAAAATAGTGTGAGATCCAGAGATCTCGAAGGAAACTCCTGCAATGGACTTCTAACACCTGAGTATCTACCTGCCTGAAAAAATTAGTTGCTAGCCATTCTCTTGCAACGTTATGAGTCGAAGCTTCATCAAGTCGATACTGCAATTCTTTTCTTACGTCATGTCCTCTGGCAGATTGTTAATAAATGGTTTAATTTCATTTTGAAATACATCTGGATACCCTTCCCCATTTTATTTCGGTATAAAGAAGGGCCCAATAATCTGATCATTCCGTACCCCACACCAAACTTTAACTTTAATGGCTTTATTGGCTTTCAGTACTTAGTATCCATTGGGGTTTTCTTTAGTTTAAACTCAGCAATTTAGTTGAATTTTAACAGAATTGTCACATTTGCAATAAAGCATAAAATTCTTTCAAATTTTTTTTTTTTATACATTTATTTAACGTCGGCCTATTTCCGCTACTGAGGCCTAACACCGACGTCTGTAGACGAGCTACCCCCAACCAGGAATTTTGCCGAACCTCTTCCCTTAAGAAGAGTAGGGATCTTTTACTTGCCTAATATTTAATCGACAAGGGACCGACGGCTTTACATCCCCTCCGAAGGATGGTATATCTCCTACACAACCCTCGCCTAAGGTTGTATAGCTTCCGCGCATACACTGATATACAAGCCGCTGGAAGATGTGTGAGGCGAGAACGCGGTTTCCGTTGGAATGGTCACCAATCCAAGTACTAACCGCGCCTGTCGTTGCTTTACATCGCATACCGAAGTATGTACATAGTAAAGACGCACCTTCTTTCAAATTCGCAACATGGTTTTAAAAAGGCCGTTCAACCGAAACTGCTATAATGTCGTTTTTGAATAAATTATACAACCACCTGGATAAAAACGATAGATGTGTTGGTATATTCATGGATCTAAGCAAAGCTTTTGATTTAATAAATCATAAAATACTTATAGAAAAGCTTGCAAAGTATGGATTAAGGGGAAAAGTGAATGATTGGTTATTGTCTTACCTATCGAGCAGAATGCAAGTGGTTGAGGTAAATGGGGTGAAATCAGACAAATTAGAATTAAATTTTGGAGTTCCACAAGGATCGGTCCTCGGACCACTGCTTTTCTTATTTTATGTGAATGACTTACCAAATTTTTTTGAAGATTTTCTAATTATGTTCGCAGATGATAATTCGTATCTATGCTGTAAGAATACTTTTTTGAAGTTATAAATAGTGCGCGTACTAACATAACAAAATTTTGAAATTATTTTGAAGCAGATAAATTATTTCTGAATATCTCTAAAACTGTTTTTATAATCTTTTCACCAAGAACTTCTACGTACAATGAAAGTCACCTCATAAAAGTTAATGGAAAATCAGTGGAACAAGTACCATCGACAAAATTTCTTGGCGTATACATAGACAATGCAGTTGAGAACCTCACATAGATTCAACGGCAAAAAACTTTCTCCTGTTTGTTATGCATTATATAGATTAACACAGATCTCTGGTAGGTCCACGGTTATGTCATATTATTATGCATATTTTGTATCTAGAGCATCATATGGGATTATATTTTGGGGATGTTCTCCTCACTTTGACAGAATTTTTAGGTTTCAAAAGAAAGTAGTTCGGTATATAGCTGGTGTTTCTAAATACTCATCTTGTCGAAATATTTTTTAAGATTTTCATATATTAACTCTGGCATGTATTTATATTTTAGAAATAGTTCTTTATATTAAGAAAAATTTAAATGCATTTCCAACAAACAATTTTAACCATACATACAGTACTCGTGAAAGGAATTATTTGAACACGCCACTACATAATCTATCTAAGTTTGAGGAAAGTCCGAATTATATGGGAATTAAACTTTACAACAAAATTCCAAACTGTATTAAAAACGTAAATAATGTGAACTCATTCAAAAGAGAAATGGTTAATTATTTAAGTGATATGGGTTTCTAATCTGTTGAAGAGTATTTAAATGTGTAGAATCTAAATAGTTTTTAATTTTATTGCGTAATTTTTGTATTTTATACGTTTTTTGTATGTAATTATTAAGCTTCTGCAGCAATTGCTATTGAAGCCATGGCTTTTATTTGTGACTAGTCCTATACCTTTCTGTATGGTCTTTTGGACAATAAATTATTATTATTATTATTATTAAAAAATACTATCCCATTGTTGGCAATTGTTCTGTCATCAGTAAATGCAAATATTTATTTTTTTTTATTTATTTATTTATTATACAAAAATAAGAGTAGGGGAAATATACGCATTGTGCTCAACAACAAAAGACACAAGGTCAATCAGAAAAATACAAGAGAAAAAAATCTGTCGTATCTACATTTAAACGAATTTACACTGGGTGCGGATACAACAACACAAGATGGGAGAGTGTTCCACGCGTGGAATACGCGCCCTGACAGGACGCGAACAGAGGTTCTCAAGGGGTCCCTAAATCATGAGTTGGAGGTAATTCATTTCGTATCCCTTTGCACGTCGTAATAAGGTCGCCCCGACGTCTTCTGGCAGCCAGAGAGGTGAGTTTAAACTGTGCAAGCCGATCTTCATACCATGGGTGGATATGTCTAAATGGTATCCAGGTTCCGCGGCGTTGAACCTTCTCTAAAAGGTTTGAATTACGTAATAAGATAGGAAACACACTCAGCTGGCGAATTCGAGTACTGGACGAACATATACTTTATATAGTTTGGATAAGGTGGTGGTATTCAAGTGGACGAAAATTTTATTCAGAAGATATATTTTGGTCATGACTTTTTTAACTTACAGAGCAAAATGGTTAGAACAGGAAAGATAAATAGAGTACTGCACACTTATCGATGTAAAACGGAAATAACCATGATTCACTCCACTTTTGAATGACATCTGGATCTCCTTGCAACCGTACGTAATCCGTTAATGGGTTGCAGTAAATTTTTGTGTCTTCTGCGTAGAAAGAACACCGGAATTTGATATAACGTCGCAGATCGGATGTATATGCGATAAACAGCAAAGGTCCTAAGACAGATCCCCCACTGAGCACGTTTCTGTTGTCACTCAGTACAGCATCAACTTTAACAAAAAACATTCGATCGGTAAGGAAATCTTTAATCCACATATGTAAACTCCCACGTATGCCATACTGTTCCAGTTTCTGTAACAAGCGGTTTTTAGGCACTTTATCAAAGGCTTTGAGGAAATCTAGGGATACGATATCAACTCATTCACCACGATCTAACCTGAGTGATCGGTCTGATACACAACACAGCAAGTTAGTGTCAACTGAGCGACCTGGGATGAACCCGTGTTGTGCGGCAGAGACAATTTGATGTGTAATGAGAAAATGTCGCATACTATCCGCAGTGATTAATTCCACCATCTTGACAATAATGTAAGTAAGACTAATTGGATGAAAATTATCAGAGCTGAACTCCCCTTTCTTAAAAATGGCCTTAACACATGCTTGTTTCCACTCAGAAGGTAACCTGGAGCTCTATTCTGTAAAGCCGTGAAAGCACATTCCCGTGAGATATGGGCGGAGTTCACTTGAAAATGTATAAAAGTCTGTTCTGTAACTGTGGGAGCGATCACATCGTGCGAAAAATGAGTGAACTTACTTCTACTGGTAAATCGTGAGGAAATCCGTCAGTTCCCCGGGATTGCGGATTTGCACATCGCCAACGAGGTAACAATAATATAATTCTTAGAGAATATTACAATTAATCTTTTAGTTTATGATAGTCAAATTTTAAAAAATATATATTCGAATAACGAGGGTATATCCTTACGAAATTTTTAATGAATAAAAATTTATTCTGTCACCTTTTACCTAATTTAATTAATGGCATGTGACATGACAATGACAATAACTGAGAACTGAACAGCTGATGCTATTGCGCCAACCTAATTGGTTGTAAATTCCGCTATTCTCGCTGAATACATTCACGTTCACCACCTATTCACTGCACTTACAGAATACAGTCTCAGACGGTCGGGTGAGTTGCGTGTGATGTGAGCTCTCGCTTCACACAATGAATGCTCACTCTCCTTATAATTACAGAATAGAGGCCCAGAAGCGAAGGATAGTTTCATCATTATACTGAGTGGTTTGCAGATGAAATTAATGCAAGCTTTAAGCAATATGGTGGATATTGCCAAATATGATGTATTTCAGAAAATTTACGTTATTTATTTAAAATTTCAACCTGAGTCCAAAAACAAAAATCCAATACTCTGCTGTGATTAATAATAATAATAATTTATTGATGCTAATACTCAATGAGTGTATATAAGTCAAAGAACAATATAAAAATATTTGTATATTACATCACATGATATATGTATATTATACATCGACAAACTGACAATAAGAACACTTAAGTAATATATATATATATATATATATATATATATATATATATATATATATATATACAATTAGTACAAAACATCAGACAGAAACTCGTCTAATGAGTAGTATGCTCCATTTAGCAGAATTTGTTTAATTTTAGAGTGAAATTTTCTTTCCGGTAACTACTTGATGTCTGGTAGTAACTTATTAAAAAATTTTGGGCCATAATAGTTTATTGCATTTTGGCTTTTAAACAATCTGGCATAATCTAAACAAATTTGGTCTCTATGTCTGGTATTATAATCATGTATATCTCTGTGTGGGACATATTTATTGATATTTTGTTTAACATGCATGAGCGCCGTAAGAATATAATAACTGGGAACTGTTGAGATATTTAGCTCTGTAAATTTTTGCTTTACATCTTGCCTAAAGTTTAGTCGTGTCATTATTCTCATAACACGTCTCTGCAACGAGAATATTCTGCGTACATGAGAGGAGTGTCCCCAGGTAAATATTGCATAAGAGAATACACCTTGGAATAAGGAAAAATAAACTGTTTTTATAATATTTGGTGGCAGTTCCGCCATTAAGTTCCTTATCAAGAATACAATTTTGGATAGTTTACCACATAGATAATCGATATGTTGATCCCAGTATAGATGTGGATCCATGATTACTCCCAAAAATTTCGCATTTCCGGGATTGTCAAAATGATCTAGGCCCCTGGTTGAAGAAAACATAGTTTGTGTCTTTGACTCATTAAGATGCAATTTATTCGATCTAAACCACTCAGAAGCCTTTAACTGTGAGCATTGCATATCCCGTAATAAATTGATTTCACTGTTATTTGTATTGATCATGGTAGTATCATCAGCAAATAATACTAGTAAAGTATTATTTACATAATTAGGTAGATCATTGACATATATTAAAAATAATAGGGGCCCGAGTATGGACCCTTGAGGTACTCCGAATTTTACTTTTGCTGGTAATGACGATACTCCATTATATACAGTTATCTGATCTCTACCCGTAAGATATGATTGAATAAAGTTTATAGCTGAAGTATTTAACCCGAATTTTTGAAGTTTTTTAACCAGGATATCATGTTGTACACAGTCGAATGCCTTCGACAAATCGCAAAAGGTACTTGCCACAATTATGCTTTCCACCATTTTGTTAATTGCATCAATCGTAGATTTTCCGGAGCGAAAATCAAATTGACAATTTGACAAAAGATTATTGCATTCAAGAAAAGTAACAAGTTGCCGAAACAGAACTTTTTCTATTATTTTTCCCAACATAGGTATGATTGATATAGGTCGATAGTTGTTCATTTCATTCACATCGCCTTTCTTAAAAAGTGGAATTACTTTTGACGTTTTGAGGCACTGTGGAAAAATTCCATTTTTTATACATAAATTCACCAATTTTTTAAAGGGAATAATAATAATATCTTGTACGTATTTTATTATGTTAATATTTATGTCATACACATCTTTACTCGAATTAGTTTTCAAATTCTTTAAAAAGTCGCGCATTTGATAAAAGAAATCTCGGAAGAATCAAAATATTTTTTATTTGGAATATCCGTAGTGATCAAACTGATGGGATCTATAGTACTTAATATGCTTTTAGTAGTATCGAAGGCGACATTTGCAAAAAAAATTATTAAAATCAGTTGAATTTAAGTCACAATCACTAGCTGTACTTTTTTTGTTTACACGTTTAGAATTGACTATATCCCAAGATGCTTTTGGCATATTTACACTACGAGAAATATAAGATTCGTTCGCTTTTTTTTTGTAGTAGTCAATTTTTCTCCTATAGAGCCATCTGTATTGTCTCAATCTATCATCGATGCCTGTCAAATTTGGATGTTGCCTTTTTAAGTAATGGAAAAAATTTAGATTATCGCGCATCTCTCGTAGTTCGTCATTATACCATTCTATCTTTGAATTTTCAGAAATTACTTTTTTTACTTTAATTGGAAAAGCAGTATCAATATGTTCAACAAGAATATTCATAAAAATTTGGAATCTTTCGTCAGTACTCAGTTTTTCGTCATTAACGAAATTCCAATCTATTGTACTTAAACTATTATACAAGGTGTTAAGACCTACCTGGGTTACTGGCCTATATCGTATTTTATTTGGCTTTGGTAATTCTTTATTTATGTTTAGCTCTAAAACAATGGCTTTATGGTCCGATAAGTTTGTATCAACTGCATAGGATGTGTGATGCAAAGAGTCAAAATTTAGTAGAAAATTATCTAAACAGTTATTCTTTCTTGTTGGTTCATTAAGTGAACAAGTAAAACCAAAGGAGTTTATAAAATCTGAAAATTTTAAATTGTTTAAATTGTCTGAATTAAAATATACATTAAAATCGCCAGTAATTATCACTTTTTTATTTAAGATTCTAATTAGTTCAAAAACTTCATGCAATATGTCTAAGAAAAGATTAAAGTCCCCACCCGGTGACCTGTACAAGGTGATTATAATAATATTATATTGGACAACCTTTATGGCAGAGAGTTCACATATCATTTCATGGGAAAGTTGTACCACTTCATCAAGAGGTTGAAATTCGATATCATTTTGTATCAGAATCATGACGCGTCCTTTGTTTTCTGCTGAATGAAGATGCTAAAACATATCCTTGAATTTTAAAAAATTCAATCTCGTTAGCTGAGAGCCAGTGCTCGCTAAAACATAGAACATTATAAGTAATTTGAAAAGAATTATGCAAATCCAGTAAATAAAATTCAATTTCGTTCCATTTATTCCTAATTGATTGAGTGTTAAGATGAAATATTGAAAAATTACCACTCATTGATTTGCATATTAACGATGCCGTTGATGTGGCAGGCTTCTCCTGGGAAAATTTTGATTTTGAAATGTATATGTACGTACAGCGGCTCCATCAGGCCAAATTTTCGGGTTGTACACATGCTCCATAAAGTTTTCCTGGAATGAAACTTTAAAGCTAGATTGGTATACGTTACTTTTTACTAAAGTACAGCGAAAAGGAATTTCTGGTGCTGTCTCTTTCAAACAGGCGCCTAAGTCTTCTGCTGTAGTGTCGGGATGTAGGCGATATACACTTAGAAAACCTTGTTTCGGTACGGTTTTTATTTTTTGATTTATTTTATTCGAGCCAGTAATATAAAACGTTGATTTCGTTGCTTCGTTTACAGCTAACTTTACTTGTTCACTGGTTATAATTTGATTTTGTGGTAGTCTAGCAGTAGAAGTTTTCGATACAAGGCGCGTTTTATTGTACCCAGAAACATTCTACTACGAGTAGAATGTTTCTGGTAGAAGTAGAACCGTTTTTTGCCGTTTTATTGACCACCACTTTTTCAACTTTTGCTACTTTCCCTACGACCGAATTTGATCGTAGGAAGAGTAGATTCCTAGTCACAAAGTAAAAAGTCACTAAATAGTGGTCTTACAACAACAAAAAACAAGCTTAGAATTGAGGTTATAAAAATCAGTCAAGTAAATATTTTACATAAAATCGACAATAAATTTGAAATTCACGAACTATAAGTAAAGCGTACTTATATTATAAAACAGGCGAGTCTGCGGGTCGATTTCCTACTAAGGGGTAGTGACACCTAATGTTTTTCAGGCAAAATCCGAAAAGGTAATTAATAAATTAGGTATATTTACACATTCATATTCTATAATGTATATTGCATATTATAACGGAGTAATAAATCATGAATATAAGGGGTGGGTGTAGGTGGGTGATCAAGTTTACATACTCTTTCGTTTTAGTTAGTCATTATTTATATAAGAGATTACTCATCACTGAGGTGTACATCGTCCACTTAGCAATAACTTGTCTATGTGATATGCGATATGGTCGTTAGTTCTGACATGATCTCAAAAACACGTGAAACTTACACATCAGTCAGCCTGTTTCATTCGTTCATTGCTTATTAAAAATCACCGTTGCGTTCAGCCTTCGAAAATTATCAAAGTTGATGTAACAGCAGCAGCTACAAGAAGTACCTTATTATTCTGATTCATGGTAGAACTGTTATAGTTCAGTTAAAAGTTTTCGTTTCTCGAAAATCAAATTACAAATCCACAAGCATTAGTCAATCAATCAATCAATCAATACAACTTTATTAAAAATTAAAATTTACACCTGCCTCCCCAGAACCCACCCCGGGACTGACCGTGCAACCAACACGTTGCTCGTGATGGCGGATTGCAATGTCGGGCGGAATGGGCCTGGTTCAGCTAAAGGCAATTAAAAAACAGCTTAAACCTAAACACCTTCCATCGCAGATGGATAAAATTAGGTCATAAAATGGGACATATCTAAAAAATAGACTTAACTAAACTTACAAACTACACACTGTTAAGAAACTTTTGTACTAAACACTTTTTTTAAAATTTTGGTACTGACGCAGACACCTCAGCATAAACGATGAGCCTTCCGCGAGGTGTGAAAACGCCGGGCTGCGCATAGGCTAGCCTAAACTGTGGTTTTAAAAATTTTGATTTCGAAAAATTTTGATTTTTGAAAAATTTGAATGAAAATGAATTTAGAGACAAAAATGTACAAAAATAAAACAAGAAACAAACGCGACAAAAAGATTACAAGCAAAAAGGAAGAGACAGGAAAGATTTAAAGATATAACAGGTATGGAATGTCAGCAAAGGTGGATAGAGTAAGCGGAAGTTATAGTTGGTGAAGTTTGGCTACAGAGGTTGCCGGAAGATCGGTAACGTCTGGTATGGTAGGGTGTGTTTTATCCGAAATGGGGCATTATGCTGTCTAATTTGTGTTATATTTCTTGTTAGCGGGCTATCGCCCAGTTTGAAAGAATAGAATTTTTGAGAGATGTCCTGGACGTAGTCCGCTATTAAGGTTATGTCGTGGCAAAGTGCGTATAGGTCTCTGAGGGAGGTGTATCAGTAGGTGAGGAATGACAGGGGTTCGGTTCAGGAGCAGGAGCAGTGATCAGTGATCAGTGATCAGTTTAGGGGTGGGGGGCAATTAGTGTGGTGGGGGTAAATATGGTGGTGGGGGGCAATTAGAATGGTGGGGGGTAATTAGAATGGTGGGGAGTAATTAGATTAGTGAGAAGTAATTAGAGTGATGGGATATAAGTATGGTGGTGGGAGGTAATTAGACTGATATGATGTAATTAAAGTGGTGGGAGGTAATTAAGGGGCGGGGCTTAGGGGATGGGACGTTAGAGGGCGGGGCCTATGAAAGGTGGTAGTGGTGGGGGGCAATTAGGATGGTAATTAGATTAGTGAGAAGTAATTAAAGTGGCGTGATGTAATTGTGGTGGTGGGGGGCAATTAGATTAGTAAGAAGTAATTAAAGTGGTGTGATGTAATTGTAGTGGTGGGGGGCAATTAGTGGAATGATCTGTAATTAGAGTAATTGCATGATGCATAATTATTGTGGTGGGAGGTAATTAAAGTGGTGTGATGTAATTGTAGTGGTGGGGGGCAATTAGTGGAATGATCTGTAATTAGAGTAATTGCATGATGGATAATTATTGTGGTGGGAGGTAATTAGAATGTTGTGATGTAATTGTGGTGGTGGGGGGCAATTAGATTAATAAGAAGTAATTAAAGTGACGTGATGTAATTGTAGTGGTGGGAGGTAATTAGGGTGATGTGATGTAATTGTAGTGGTGGGAGGTAATTAAAGTGGTGTGATGTAATTGTAGTGGTGGGGGGCAATTAGTGGAATGATCTGTAATTAGAGTAATTGCATGATGGATAATTATTGTGGTGGGAGGTAATTGGAATGTTGTGATGTAATTGTGGTGGTGGGGGGCAATTAGATTAATAAGAAGTAATTAAAGTGACGTGATGTAATTGTAGTGGTGGGAGGTAATTAGGGTGATGTGATGTAATTGTAGTGGTGGGAGGTAATTAAAGTGGTGTGATGTAATTGTAGTGGTGGGGGGCAATTAGTGGAATGATCTGTAATTAGAGTAATTGCATGATGGATAATTATTGTGGTGGGAGGTAATTAGAATGTTGTGATGTAATTGTGGTGGTGGGGGGCAATTAGATTAATAAGAAGTAATTAAAGTGGCGTGATGTAATTGTAGTGGTGGGAGGTAATTGTACTGGTGTGATGTAATGGTAGTGGTGGGGGGCAATTAAAGTGGTGGGTGGTAATTAAAGTCGTGTGGTGTAATTGTAGTGGTGGGGGGTAATTGGAGTGGTATGGTAATTAGAGTGGTGGGTGGCAATTATAGTGGTGGGAGGTAATTAAAGTCGTGTGATGTAATTGTAGTGGTGGGGGGTAATTGGAGTGGTGTGATGTAATTGTAGTGGTGGGGGGTAATTGGAGTGGTGTGGTAATTAGAGTGATGGGATGCAATTAGAGTGGTGGGAGGTAATTAAAGTACTGTGGTAATTAGAGGACAATTACAGGTAATTTAAGTAAAAATAAAGGTAATTGCAGTAAAAATAATGGTGATTAAAGCAATTATGGTCAATCCATCCGTCTAGCCGTTCGTATGCAGACAGTTAAATAATTCTCTATTATGTTGTATTGTCTTATTGCACTTTGTATTTTTTTACGATGAGATAACAAACATTCATTCATGATTATATACCTAACCACTTTATTTACCTGCCTTATCCTTATGCTGATAAACAATTGCGACCTATCTGTCTTATCTTTATATCGATCAACAATTATTTTACCTGTCTTATCTTTAGGGACATCTGTCTTATCCTATGCTGATTTATGAGATGTACATTTACGACCTGCCTGTCTTATCCACCGAGATTTTTATCAGTGAATTTGTGAAAGGGGACATTTGCATTGTTATTTCAGTACATGCAGCGTACCCTCTTTATGGCTTTTGTGTACTTAACATCTTGACATCACAAGTGAGGAGAACGTGTAGCTGTTTATTTTAGTTTTTATTTTTTAGAATTGAAACACATGATTTACATTTTCTTATATTATTTATTACCTATTCTGTCACATTACTATTTTCATACTATTTATTACCTATTCTACTACATTACTAACTAATTGTCTTTTTAATTTATCTTGCACCAAAAAATCCACCTTGAACTGATCCATCCAATGCATTATAGGTCAAGTAGGCATCGTGAAGTATAAGTTCAGGGAACTTTGTTTTTCGTGTCTCAAACTCTGTTATTATGTCAACTCTATAGTGTGGTTATATTTAGAATTGTGGGAGGTAATTGTATTCTTCTGATCATGCGTGGTGAGAGTGACTACTAATATAAATAGAATGCTTCTGCATCACACAATTAAAACCTATCGTCGATAAGTCAAGAGCTAGCAAGTGAATGTTGTGCAACCATCCGATAGTAAACAATAATAAATTGACAATATATTTTCATCATCACATTTTGTGTAAGTTGATAAAAAAAATTATCCTTTCTGAATATGTATGATTAATATGTTTGTTTTATTTTATTTATTTTTTTATTTTAGTCCAACTGACAATGTGGATGCAATATTCAGCTCAACGGTGGGTACGGGCAGAAGACATTAAATCGGCCATTGAAAGGTTGTCTTGTGAACTGAGTGACTTAATCAAGGATTCGCAGCATTCATTAGTTTATGATACAAATGTCTTCTACGATATTGAAGAAACTGAACGCATTGAAAAAGATTGCAGGACGTATGCTGCTGGTGCAAATCTATGTTACAAATATTCACGAGGCTTTTTAAATTTGGACGAATTTTGTGAGCATATGATTAGAATAGAATTAAGACACTTTCTATATGACTTAGTGAAGTACCTGCCTAAGGAACTTATTGAAAAATATCAACTGGACCAGTCTGATGGTGATACGGGCAGTTAAATAATTCTCTATATTGTATTTATTGTTAGATATAAATAATTATTATATTGTCATATTGCACAATTATAGTATCTTAAAAAAATTTCTTTGTATTTTCATATATTATGGTGAGGTTAGAAATAAAACAAATATTAAAATAATGCATGTATTTCATTACCTATCTTGATTACATAACTAAGAGGTATACCTTAATAAACCTAAAGAGTTTTTATTCCAATTTTACATTTAAATCTATGATATATTTTGTAAAGAAAGTGAACATTGCAAGAGCATAATGACAATAATTATTATTAAGAAGCCAGTATACAGTACCGAACACGGTAGCTCGGGTAATACCATCACCATCTATTAGACCCTACAATAGTGTACCTAAAGTGTGTTTACTTTAAGCAGAAATCCGCCTTACCTTAAATTTACTTCATCTTATGTAGTTTCAAAACCTCATGAGCTTTGCCTTCATATGCAAAGATACATAACTTCGGCCATCGCGTCGGTCGGCTCAATTACATGAATACTGATCTCCGGTTTTGTGTTGTTTTAAATATTGTTTAAAGACTATATGCATACTACTGTATTAGTATTAATCACTATAATTGAAACATATAAGTAATTTATTTTGTCAAACTTATGTAACGAGGTATATGGTAGATAACTGAGTAAATGTTTTCAAAATGTACTCATAACGGGCGCATTTCATGGGGGTTTTGAAAGTACTCTACTACATCACTAAACAAATCACGTTCAAACAAAGTTAGGAATTAGAAAAGAGTATATTTATGCCATTTAGTTTGATACCTGGTAGACGACGCATAAAGTGATAATAGTATGTGGTGTATATTGTCTTGGACTATGTTTTCAATATGTAGGGTTAGAATTACTATCCCGTCGAAGTCTAGAAAATAAATTATTAAAGGTTTTAAGTATCAACTAAATTCGTGTACATCAAGGCAATTTGATTAGTATTGAGAGCTCGTTACATTGGTACGTGTTTATTTATGCCTACGCACGCCTGTGTTATTTTACACCACCACGTACATTACTCCTTAAAATCGGAGACATTAGAAATTTAGATTGTTGAAATGGCGAACAAAATAATGGGGTCCCATAAGCCCCTCCTATCTATTGGAAACAAAGAAAACGTATATGTTTACAAATAATTTATTTAAAAATAATGAAGTTATCTTCAACGAAGTCGTGAACGGCGTTATCGGTAAAGAGAATTTCATCTGTTATAATAATTTTATAATAGTTTTTTTACTTAACATTTACTAACATAATTTTGTACTTGTCATTATTGTGCTCTAACATCAGTTTTGTAACATTCTTAGTAAATAGTTTTAAATGACCAGAGGTTTTAATTTCACTGGGTAAAACATTGTATAAGCGTAAACAATCACTAAACGTACGCTTTTTTTATAATTTTCAATAGATCCCACTGGATAATTGTGCAATTTAGCTCTTAACTAAGAAAGGTGATTAAGATAGGTGTACTCGATTTTTTGTCTATTTTATACATTAAAACGCTAGCAAAACTTTACTGATATGCTTGTGAAAAATAACAAAATAAATGAAAATTACTAAACTAGAATACAAACGTGCATAAATTTAAGTACCTCTGCTGTACTTTAGGCTAGAATTAGAAGGACAACAACCATAACAAACAATAATTACAAGGCGGCTCTCTTTACGGTCTGTAAAAAAGTTTGCATTTAACGAGTAAAGAGAATTTACTCAATAACTCCAAATCTAAAATGTTATACTTCACTTAACACCCATTTACAATTTGATTTTGTATGTACTTCTTTATATTTACTATTTAAATCCATAATTAGAGGGCAATAAGTATATATCTAACTCGCCAACAGAGGTACCTCATATTAATGGCATTTCAAAGCCGTCCATGACTACTGGTTCACTGCTGTCAATCTTAAGTATTTTTAATTTGTTAATGTATTGCATTGTACTATATTTTTATCCTTTTACCTTCGTAAAGATATGGTAGTACTTTATACCACGAAACCAGTAGCCGCCTATTATAGAGTTTGTGAGGTAAAAGACCTTTAAATTTTTCTAATTTCGAACCTATAAAAAATTGTACCTACCCGTAATTTCGTTTTAAGTTGCATTTAAACTCGCATATAATGACAGGTAACACTGTAACAGTTGGGATTCTCTGTTGTTAAATCCTAACATATGAGATCTGTTTACTGCCAGGCAGTGCCAGGCGGTAGATAGAATATCCTTGAAATCAAATAACAATGTTTACGTATCTGTTTGCGGTCAAAAATTTACTATAACAAATAATCTACGTCGACACTAGAGATTTAGCTGTAATGTAAATTCGCAACAAAACGTTACATTTATGTCAAATTTATGTAATAATACGAAAAATAAGTTAAGTAAACATTTGTTGCTCCGCATAAACGACAGCCACTTACAAAAAGCTATGTACTATGTGATGGAGTCGACGTGATCGCGCAAAACAAATAAAAATATATATCATTTACAAAACACCTTATATGCACGACTATGTTGGTAGGCAGAGTGAACTGAGAAAGACGTCTGATATACTTATAATATATGAATTGAAATGGGAAAGAAAAAAAATGGCTTTATATATCCCATCCTATCTACGGAAACCATAGAAAACGCAAGTGTTTAGAAATAATTTATTTAAAAAATGAAGTTCTACAACAAATGAAGTATGAAGTCCTAAAAAGCGTGTGTTATAATTTTAGATCAGAATAGATTTTTTATTTAGCATAAGCTATTCACAATAGTAATATAATTTTGTACCTAGTCATTATTGTGTTGTAACATCTATTGTATATAGTTTTGTAAAACGTAGGAGCGTAAACAATCACTAAAAGTTGACAATTTTTATAGTTTTCAGCTGATCTCACCGGATAATTGTGCAATTTAGCTAGGTAGACACTAGATTTTTGTCAATTCTAGATATTAAAACGTTAGCACATCAATTTCAGGAAATTTTATAGATGAATTCCTGGCAGATTTAATAAAAAGTTATTATAGCCGCTAATTAATACTAAGTCAATTAATTTAATATGGTAATTACTTTTACACAATTAATATCGATATAATATGCTAATTTATCACTCAATTAAATCCATTATTGTATATTGCATTAAAAATAGCTTCTTTTTCTGTTCTATGTACTTTCAAAATTTTTAACTGTATCGAGACTGCCAATATAGAGGTCGATGTAAGTACTATTTACAATAGGTATATGAAAGACATAGTGTCTACACTAATAGATCTTGAAAGATAAGACTCTCATGCTACCTATATAAGTAACGAATCTTGGAAATAAATAAATAACACAGAAATTAGACAACCCCCAATTCCAGAAGCCAGAGCTAGTGCGATTGCCCTATCGACCAGACCAGACAAATACATTTATATATAGAACAACGTTGATTGTGCGGCATATAAACTAATGTTAGTATTATTAGAAAAGCAATCTAAGACGACGAGACAAATATAAACTTAGTATATACCTACATAAATCTTTTTACACAAAAAGTTTACTAAAATGGGTCAGCAAAAGGTAGTTTATAACAAACCAATTTATGTGGGTTTTTGCATCTTGGAATTGTCAAAGACGGTATTGTACAACGCGATCAAAGAGAGTTTGGGGATAAGACGTCTCTTTTATACTGTGATACTGATAGTTTGATTCTAAAAATAATGACAGAAAATTTGTATGACTTTATACTAGATAACCGGGACAAATTCGATACTTCAAATTATCAAGACGGAAATATATTTGATATCCCGAAGGATCCATCAATTTCAGGAAATTTTAAAGATGAATTCCCAGCAGATCCAATAATAAGTTTTATGGTACCGGAGCAAAAGCATATCACGTACGATCTGTAGGTAAAGAACTAAAGAAAGCCAAAGGCGTGAAAAGATTAGTTATTCAAAAAGAGCTATCGGCACATGATTACAGACAAATTGTTGAAAAAGGTGGTGTAGTATTTAGAAAAATTAACACGTTTCGCAGCGTTTTGCATGATATTTATACAGGAATGAAGAATAAAGTAGCTTTGTCTTACCACGACGATAAACGTTTTCTTATTCCCATTACAACAAAGGCTTTACCGTGGGGTCGCTCTGATATACAATTTTTTTAAAACCGAATCAGAACAAAACATGCGGCGGTTAATGGCTGCCATAAATGATGTTGAGCATAGTTCTGTGGAAAACGATAAGTTAGATGTATTACTCGCAGCAATGGCGGAGTTAAATCCTAAAGACCTAGTAAATAAAATAATATTTATACAGATATGTCTTAAACAGAAGGACAATTTATTGAGTTAGATATAATAGAAGAGAAAAAATTCTTGTAAATATTGTTATTTATCACAATTAGATAATAATTTATTAGTGTCAGTATTACAGGCAGCAAATGACGTAATTTCCCCCGAATTCTTTGTTCATGGGTGGAATCAATATTTTTATTAATCTGTATATTCACGTAATCAAAAAGTCATGAGTACTTCACCTCTTTTTTTAATGTCCTCTTGGAGCCATAAGTTAAAAAGTTCTTCTATGGTAAAACGATACGTGTCTATAAAAAAATGTGTATCTAAATTACAGATTAGCATCTAAGGATTTACTAAAGATGACACCATTGTACTTTTAAATGGATGAGCCCGGTTGTCAAAGGTAGACAATTAAAGAATTTTATGGCATAAAAATTTATGACTACGTGATTTTAGAAGTCGTAAACATTAAACAAGCAATGGTAATGGCCAAATTCGAACTTATTGTCCTTGAATACAAAAAACAAAATATATCACTTTCTCGCCGAATACAATGGGTCAAACCAATATAAATATCACATAGCATGACTGCAACAACATATTAATTTGTAATTGCGGCAAATTTATAGAGATAACAGACCAAATGAAGTATTTAGGTATCCACTTCCATCAGTTTTTAAAGTGACATCAACACATAGATTTCTGAATAACAAATTATGCAAATTATTACATAAATTTTATTAGATCCGAAACATCTTTAATACAAAAAACCACAATTAACGTTTTCAAGGCATTGATTGAATCAATAATAAAAATGGAATAGTCATTTGGGGGATCGACCTATGATACGACTTTAGATAAATTAAAACATAATTCAAAAGCGCTTTATTAAAATTATTCTCAACCAACCGAAACAATATAGTACAAAATTATTATTTGAAGAGTCAGTTAGACATTGATACCACATATAATCTTATCTTTGAACTATAAAAATTTCCTGAAATTGATGGATCCTTCGGGATATCAAATATATTTCCGTCTTGATAATTTGAAGTATCGAATTTGTCCCGGTTATCTAGTATAAAGTCATACAAATTTTCTGTCATTATTTTTAGAATCAAACTATCAGTATCACAGTATAAAAGAGACGTCTTATCCCCAAACTCTCTTTGATCGCGTTGTACAATACCGTCTTTGACAATTCCAAGATGCAAAAACCCACATAAATTGGTTTGTTATAAACTACCTTTTGCTGACCCATTTTAGTAAACTTTTTGTGTAAAAAGATTTATGTAGGTATATACTAAGTTTATATTTGTCTCGTCGTCTTAGATTGCTTTTCTAATAATACTAACATTAGTTTATATGCCGCACAATCAACGTTGTTCTATATATAAATGTATTTGTCTGGTCTGGTCGATAGGGCAATCGCACTAGCTCTGGCTTCTGGAATTGGGGGTTGTCTAATTTCTGTGTTATTTATTTATTTCCAAGATTCGTTACTTATATAGGTAGCATGAGAGTCTTATCTTTCAAGATCTATTAGTGTAGACACTATGTCTTTCATATACCTATTGTAAATAGTACTTACATCGACCTCTATATTGGCAGTCTCGATACAGTTAAAAATTTTGAAAGTACATAGAACAGAAAAAGAAGCTATTTTTAATGCAATATACAATAATGGATTTAATTGAGCGATAAATTAGCATATTATATCGATATTAATTGTGTAAAAGTAATTACCATATTAAATTAATTGACTTAGTATTAATTAGCGGCTATAATAACTTTTTATTAAATCTGCCAGGAATTCATCTATAAAATTTCCTGAAATTGATGTGCTAACGTTTTAATATATAGAATTGACAAAAATCTAGTGTCTACCTAGCTAAATTGCACAATTATCCGGTGAGATCAGCTGAAAACTATAAAAATTGTCAACTTTTAGTGATTGTTTACGCTCCTACGTTTTACAAAACTATATACAATAGATGTTACAACACAATAATGACTAGGTACAAAATTATATTACTATTGTGAATAGCTTACGCTAAATAAAAAATCTATTCTGATCTAAAATTATAACACACGCTTTTTAGGACTTCATACTTCATTTGTTGTAGAACTTCATTTTTTAAATAAATTATTTCTAAACACTTGCGTTTTCTATGGTTTCCGTAGATAGGATGGGATATATAAAGCCATTTTTTTTCTTTCCCATTTCAATTCATATATTATAAGTATATCAGACGTCTTTCTCAGTTCACTCTGCCTACCAACATAGTCGTGCATATAAGGTGTTTTATAAATGATATATATTTTTATTTGATTTGCGCGATCACGTCGACTCCATCACATAGTACATAGCTTTTTGTAAGTGGCTGTCGTTTATGCGGAGCAACAAATTTTTACTTAACTTATTTTTCGTATTATTACATAAATTTGACATAAATGTAACGTTTTGTTGCGAATTTACATTACAGCTAAATCTCTAGTGTCGACGTAGATTATTTGTTATAGTAAATTTTTGACCGCAAACAGATACGGTAACATTGTTATTTGATTTCAAGGATATTCTATCTACCGCCTGGCACTGCCTGGCAGTAAACAGATCTCATATGTTAGGATTTAACAACAGAGAATCCCAACTGTTACAGTGTTACCTGTCATTATATGCGATTTTAAATGCAACTTAAAACGAAATTACGGGTAGGTACAATTTTTTATAGGTTCGAAATTAGAAAAATTTAAAGGTCTTTTACCTCACAAACTCTATAATAGGCGGCTACTGGTTTCGTGGTATAAAGTACTACCATATCTTTACGAAGGTAAAAGGATAAAAATATAGTACAATGCAATACATTAACAAATTAAAAATACTTAAGATTGACAGCAGTGAACCAGTAGTCATGGACGGCTTTGAAATGCCATTAATATGAGGTACCTCTGTTGGCGAGTTAGATATATACTTATTGCCCTCTAATTATGGATTTAAATAGTAAATATAAAGAAGTACATACAAAATCAAATTGTAAATGGGTGTTAAGTGAAGTATAACATTTTAGATTTGGAGTTATTGAGTAAATTCTCTTTACTCGTTAAATGCAAACTTTTTTACAGACCGTAAAGAGAGCCGCCTTGTAATTATTGTTTGTTATGGTTGTTGTCCTTCTAATTCTAGCCTAAAGTACAGCAGAGGTACTTAAATTTATGCACGTTTGTATTCTAGTTTAGTAATTTTCATTTATTTTGTTATTTTTCACAAGCATATCAGTAAAGTTTTGCTAGCGTTTTAATGTATAAAATAGACAAAAAATCGAGTACACCTATCTTAATCACCTTTCTTAGTTAAGAGCTAAATTGCACAATTATCCAGTGGGATCTATTGAAAATTATAAAAAAAGCGTACGTTTAGTGATTGTTTACGCTTATACAATGTTTTACCCAGTGAAATTAAAACCTCTGGTCATTTAAAACTATTTACTAAGAATGTTACAAAACTGATGTTAGAGCACAATAATGACAAGTACAAAATTATTTTAGTAAATGTTAAGTAAAAAAACTATTATAAAATTATTATAACAGATGAAATTCTCTTTACCGATAACGCCGTTCGCGACTTCGTTGAAGATAACTTCATTATTTTTAAATAAATTATTTGTAAACATATACGTTTTCTTTGTTTCCAATAGATAGGAGGGGCTTATGAGACCCCATTATTTTGTTCGCCATTTCAACAATCTAAATTTCTAATGTCTCCGATTTTAAGGAGTAATGTACGTGGTGGTGTAAAATAACACAGGCGTGCGTAGGCATAAATAAACACGTACCAATGTAACGAGTTCTCAATACTAATCAAATTGCCTTGATGTACACGAATTTAGTTGATACTTAAAACCTTTAATAATTTATTTTCTAGACTTCGACGGGATAGTAATTCTAACCCTACATATTGAAAACATAGTCCAAGACAATATACACCACATACTATTATCACTTTATGCGTCGTCTACCAGGTATCAAACTAAATGGCATAAATATACTCTTTTCTAATTCCTAACTTTGTTTGAACGTGTAGAGTACTTTCAAAACCCCCATGAAATGCGCCCGTTATGAGTACATTTTGAAAACATTTACTCAGTTATCTACCATATACCTCGTTACATAAGTTTGACAAAATAAATTACTTATATGTTTCAATTATAGTGATTAATACTAATACAGTAGTATGCATATAGTCTTTAAACAATATTTAAAACAACACAAAACCGGAGATCAGTATTCATGTAATTGAGCCGACCGACGCGATGGCCGAAGTTATGTATCTTTGCATATGAAGGCAAAGCTCATGAGGTTTTGAAACTACATAAGATGAAGTAAATTTAAGGTAAGGCGGATTTCTGCTTAAAGTAAACACACTTTAGGTACACTATTGTAGGGTCTAATAGATGGTGATGGTATTACCCGAGCTACCGTGTTCGGTACTGTATACTGGCTTCTTAATAATAATTATTGTCATTATGCTCTTGCAATGTTCACTTTCTTTACAAAATATATCATAGATTTAAATGTAAAATTGGAATAAAAACTCTTTAGGTTTATTAAGGTATACCTCTTAGTTATGTAATCAAGATAGGTAATGAAATACATGCATTATTTTAATATTTGTTTTATTTCTAACCTCACCATAATATATGAAAATACAAAGAAATTTTTTTAAGATACTATAATTGTGCAATATGACAATATAATAATTATTTATATCTAACAATAAATACAATATAGAGAATTATTTAACTGCCCGTATCACCATCAGACTGGTCCAGTTGATATTTTTCAATAAGTTCCTTAGGCAGGTACTTCACTAAGTCATATAGAAAGTGTCTTAATTCTATTCTAATCATATGCTCACAAAATTCGTCCAAATTTAAAAAGCCTCGTGAATATTTGTAACATAGATTTGCACCAGCAGCATACGTCCTGCAATCTTTTTCAATGCGTTCAGTTTCTTCAATATCGTAGAAGACATTTGTATCATAAACTAATGAATGCTGCGAATCCTTGATTAAGTCACTCAGTTCACAAGACAACCTTTCAATGGCCGATTTAATGTCTTCTGCCCGTACCCACCGTTGAGCTGAATATTGCATCCACATTGTCAGTTGGACTAAAATAAAAAAATAAATAAAATAAAACAAACATATTAACCATACATATTCAGAAAGGATAATTTTTTTTATCAACTTACACAAAATGTGATGATGAAAATATATTGTCAATTTATTATTGTTTACTGTCGGATGGTTGCACAACATTCACTTGCTAGCTCTTGACTTATCGACGATAGGTTTTAATTGTGTGATGCAGAAGCATTCTATTTATATTAGTAGTCACTCTCACCACGCATGATCAGAAGAATACAATTACCTCCCACCATTCTAATTATTACCACACTATAGAGTTGACATAATAACAGAGTTTGAGACACGAAAAACAAAGTTCCCTGAACTTATACTTCACGATGCCTACTTGACCTATAATGCATTGGATGGATCAGTTCAAGGTGGATTTTTTGGTGCAAGATAAAATAAAAAGACAATTAGTTAGTAATGTAGTAGAATAGGTAATAAATAGTATGAAAATAGTAATGTGACAGAATAGGTAATAAATAATATAAGAAAATGTAAATCATGTGTTTCAATTCTAAAAAATAAAAACTAAAATAAACAGCTACACGTTCTCCTCACTTGTGATGTCAAGATGTTAAGTACACAAAAGCCATAAAGAGGGTACGCTGCATGTACTGAAATAACAATGCAAATGTCCCCTTTCACAAATTCACTGATAAAAATCTCGGTGGATAAGACAGGCAGGTCGTAAATGTACATCTCATAAATCAGCATAGGATAAGACAGATGTCCCTAAAGATAAGACAGGTAAAAATCGACATAAAGATAAGACAGATAGGTCGCAATTGTTTATCAGCATAAGGATAAGGCAGGTAAAATGTACATCTCATAAATCAGCATAGGATAAGACAGATGTCCCTAAAGATAAGACAGGTAAAAATCGACATAAAGATAAGACAGATAGGTCGCAATTGTTTATCAGCATAAGGATAAGGCAGGTAAATAAAGAATGAATGTTTGTTATCTCATCGTAAAAAAAATACAAAGTGCAATAAGACAATACAACATAATAGAGAATTATTTAACTGTCTGCATACGAACGACTAGACGGATGGATTGACCATAATTGCTTTAATCACCATTATTTTTACTGCAATACCTTTACTTTTACTTAAATTACCTGTAATTGCCCTCTAATTACCACAGTACTTTAATTACCTCCCACCACTCTAATTGCATCCCATCACTCTAATTACCACACCACTCCAATTACTCCCCACCACTACAATTACATCACACCACCTTAATTGAGTCACCCCCACCACAATAATTATCCATCATGCAATTACTCTAATTACCCATCATTCCACTAATTGCCCCCCACCACTACAATTACATCACACCACTTTAATTACTTCTTATTAATCTAATTGCCCCCCACCACTACAATTACATCAGGCCACTCTAGTTACCCCCCACCACTACAATTACATCACACCATTCTAATTACCTCCCACCACAATAATTATCCATCATGCAATTACTCTAATTACCCATCATTCCACTAATTGCCCCCCACCACTACAATTACATCAGGCCACTCTAGTTACCCCCCACCACTACAATTACATCACACCATTCTAATTACCTCCCACCACTCTAATTACCCATCATTCCACTAATTACCTCCCACCACTACAATTACATCACACCATTCTAATTACCTCCCACCACTCTAATTACCCATCATTCCACTAATTACCTCCCACCACTACAATTACATCACACCACTTTAACTACTTCTTACTAATCTAATTGCCCCCCACCACCACAATTACATCACGCCACTTTAATTACTTCTCACTAATCTAATTACCATCCTAATTGCCCCCCACCACTACCACCTTTCATAGGCCCCACCCTCTAACGTCCCATCCCCTAAGCCCCGCCCCTTAATTACCTCCCACCACTCTAATTACATCATATCAGTCTAATTACCTCCCACCACCATACTTATATCCCATCACTCTAATTACTTCTCACTAATCTAATTACCCCCCACCATTCTAATTACCCCCACCACACTAATTGCCCCCCACCACCATATTTACCCCCACCACACTAATTGCCCCCCACCCCTAAACTGATCACTGATCACTGATCACTGCTCCTGCTCCTGAACCGAACCCCTCTCATTAAGACACTACTTGTATCTTCCAGAATTAGAGATGAGGCGCATACATTTGTGTTCGAGCACTTTTAGTTTCCTCATTGTCGTGGCCGAAATGCTGCACCACACCGGCGCCGCGTATGTAATAGACGGCCTGACCACCATTGTGTACAATCATTTTTTATTTTGTCGGTTAAGTCTGCTACCCCTGACCATGAGCGGATACAGACTCCTGGAAAGGGAGTAGACCGTCCGTACTGTCTCATTAATGTGCGTGTTAAACGTCAGTCGCTGGTCCAGTCTGACCCCCAAGTACTTCACGCACCTCTTAGTTGGAATTTTGTTGTCCCGGATCGAGATTGGCGTTATGGTTCTATTTTCAGTGAATCGGCGCGTGAAAACTATCGCCTCCGACTTCTCAGCGTTTACCCGAATCTTCCACTGGTCGTAATAAGCCGTGGCACGAGCCATGTGCGCCTTGAGCAGCATATTCGCTGCTTGAGCATTGTGTGAATGCGCATACATGGCTGTGTCATCGGCGTACTTAGCCAGCTTTGTATTTGGGGACTCTGGGAAGTCGGAGACGTACAGGTTGTACAACTTTGGTGACAGGCACGATCCTTGCGGGACTCCCGCGCAAATGTCCCGCCGTGTTGATAGTTTGTTATTCATTCGAACCTGCAGGGTGCACCAAGCATTAGTAGTACCTTAAACATTTTACACTAAATCGCAAAAGTACTTGTGGCAACATTTATGAACCGTTTTATTGACACATCAAAATTACTACTAGTAAGAGTAGATTCGAACTAGCAATAAAACATGCCTACAGTACCTGTATTGCTTCTATTTGATTTGTAATGATTTTGGTTCAAGTTATTTACTTCACTGATAGATGTCGCCGTAGCGTAGCTTTTAGATTCCTGTTGTAATTTCTGATTCATTTCTGCAGGATCTTTATTTCTGCTGATACATAAATTAGAAGGCTTTTCAGTCGACAACTTTGGTTTGTGACTTGGATTATTTACTATATCTTTATGAATTTCTTTATTTGTTTTTAATAATGATATTATTCGAAAAATTCTAGGTTCGAAACAAAATTGTCAGAAATACTTAAACATTAATCTTGACATTTATATTAAAGATCAAAAATAAACTTTGTGTGAGAAGTCAAGCATTTAGGAGTAACATTACATCAACAATTAACTCTTTGTAAACATGTTGACTTTGTGTGCAAAAAAATTGGAAAGAAAATGGGATATTGTTATCGAATATCAGATAACCTGTCACAGTGACAGTGGTGTAAGTTATTAGCATATATTGCCATAATTCATCCTCGTATTGTCTATTCTGCCTCACTCTTAATATCTTGTAATAAAGATACAATAAGTCGAATGCAAATTTTACAGAATAAATCTATGAGAATAATTCTTGGATGGCGTAAATATACACCAATAGATTGTATGTGGGCTGAATTACAATGGCTATCGATAAAAATTCAAATTTAGTTCTCATTTACAAAATTAAAAACAAACTGCTGCCGCAATATCTGCAAAATTTTCTAGTGACAAGGTCAGAGGTTCATTCATCAGAGGTTCATTCAAATAATTTTACCATTGATGTTGTAAGAACCTGTAATATACAAAAAAACCTGTTAGAAGATGGACTGAGACTAGTTAATAATCTACAACATGAAGTTAAATCTGCTCCAAATTTAAAATTATTTGAAAGGAAATTAAAAAAACTGTATCTAACTAATATCCCTTCCTTAGTGTATTTTTTTTTGTTATGGTTTGCAATCATTTACTATACTTTGTATTGTCTATATTCCATACTTATTATATTTTGTATTTATTATATTATTGCATCTACAATACCTTTGTATTGGTTTATATTTACTATATTTACATATATGTACTTGACATAGTTTTTTGCTAAAGAATAAATTTACTTTTTTATTTACAAATTTGGCATTCATAAGCACGATAACAGCATCTATTATATTTTCTTTTTCTTTATTCTCTAATTCATATATAACCCTTGGTATTTCATTCAATCCCACTAATGCGGTTTTTAGTTGTTAATTTTCAGGAAGCAGATCCTTAGTTTTGAGCATTTAAGTTCATCAATAATCTATAAATTCATTGTTTAGAGCATTATTAGTGGACATTACATATAGTAATATCAGATAGTATAAATAATATTCAGAGTAAATGTATGTATGAATGGTAATAATTATGATAAGAGATGGTAGCACTAGTGAGGGCAGCTTTTTATTAGCAGTAACAGTTACACTAACTGGAAGCGATGAGGATTTATTAAAGATGAAATCTTTTTGTTTTCAGTAATAAAGTCTAATTAAAAGACGACTGGGTGAATTTTTATTTCATAGTTTTTAGTGACCTTTTTTTGAAGGCAGTTAAATTTTTCTGGAGAATAATGATTATTTATGTACTGTCGTGCGTAGAAAAAAATAGGAAAACTTTTTTTTTCTAATGCAAATCTGTCTTTATTTGAATATGTAATGAGTAGCCGAAATAAAACAGATATCACTTTTAATTTATTTTTTATTTTAATGCTGTAGTTATTGCTATAGTAAATGATGGATGGTTGAGACAAATTGCACTGCGTTATAACATTAACAAAAAATTGTGTGTAACATTTTAAGAAAGCGGAGAATAAACGGTAGGATTTGTAAAAATCTTGGATCAAAGGACAAAGGATATCCTACTTAACAAGAAACTAACTATTCATATTTCGTTATTGCACCAATAATCATTAGTAATAATATTTTCCCATGCATTATTTCAATTTCCAGTAATTCTTCAGCATTCCATGGTCTCACATTTCGTTTTTGGATACTTCTTATGAGTAGTCCTCATACTTTTTCCACAGGGTTAAGATCTGGACTATGACTGGGCCAGTTAAGAACATTGATGTTATTATCTTGAAACCAGTTAGTTACAGTATGAGCAGTATGAACGGAACAATTGTCTTGTTGAAATATGAACTCATTATTAGGAAATAATTGTGACACAGAAGGGAACATAATATTGTCTAAACACGTTTCACTATTAAATCATTCCTCAATATGCCACAAAACACCAGGACCACGTGCCGATATCCAAGCCCACATATTGACGGAAAATCTAGCACTTTTATCATTGTTAGATATATATTTCTCATCGAATCGAGTATTCGGAGAGCGGTAAACACAAATACGACCGCTGTATGTTGACTGGAAAGTTTTCTCGTTTGTAAAGATTACAGATTATTATAAAAATTTACATCATGCGCTAAAAATTCAAGCGTAAATCCTACTCGAGCTTCTTTATGTTCAGCTCGAGTAGGATTTGCGCTTGAATTTTTAGCGCATGATGTAAATTTTTAGAACAATCTAATCTTTACAAACGAAAAAACTTTTCAGTCAACACACAGCGGTCGTATTCTTGTTTACCGCCCTCCGAATACTCGATTCGATGAGAAATATATATCTAACAATGATAAAAGTGGTAGATTTTCCGTCAGTACGTGGGTTTGGATATCGGCACGTGGTCCTGGTGTTTTGTGGCATATTGAGGAACGATTTAATAGTGAAACGTATATTAGGATTTTAGAAAATATTATGCTCCCTTCTGTGTCACAATTATTTCCTAATAATGAGTTTATATTTCAACAAAACAATTGTTCCGTTCATACAACATCAATGTTCTTAACTGGCCCAGTCATAGTCCAGATCATAACCCTGTAGAAGAAGTATGGGGACTACTCGTAAGTATCCAAAAACGAAATTTGAGACCACGGAATGCCGAAGAATTACTGGAAATAGTAAATAACGCGTGGGAAAATATTATTACTAATGATTATTGTATAAAGTTATTTAATTCTATGCCAAACAGACTTATAGAAGTTATAAATAGAAATGGTGCAATAACGAAATATTAATAGTTAGTTTCTTGTTAAGTAGGATATCCTTTGTCCTTTGATCCAGGAGTTCTACTAATCGTACCGTTTATTCTCCACTTTCTTAAAATGTTACACACAATGTTTTTCTGCTCACGACAGTACCA
This sequence comes from Leptura quadrifasciata, assembly GCA_963675555.1. Classification (NCBI taxonomy): domain Eukaryota; kingdom Metazoa; phylum Arthropoda; class Insecta; order Coleoptera; family Cerambycidae; genus Leptura; species Leptura quadrifasciata. Next base: position 126,329,732 of record OY776676.1, read on the forward strand.
GAGTCAAATAAAGATAAAAAGCGCATTACTACCATTGTTGACGAAGACGAAATGAACAGTTTGAATCTGATAAGAGAGTACATGTCTTAACGACCATGTGGTTGTTCAGAAAAAATACTTTTCTAATCTATAGACAAGGTCGCTATACTGCACAGCCAGTTGGAAAAAAAACATTTCCCGTTCCCATTCATATTGCGAAATATCTGGGGATGAGCGATCCTGACAAGTATACAGGACACTGCCTGCGTCGAACATCGGCAACTCTTCTGGCAGAGGCTGGAGCCACTATGACTACGTGGAAGCGCCATAGTGAATGGAAGAGTACGATGGTTGCTGAAGGATATTTAGAGGACAGTATATCTTCAAAAAATAAAGTTTCGAGGATGCTGGCAGGCATACCTTCTGAATCTGGCTTTTTCTTACAGAAACTTGACACCCAGAAAATTAAACATATAAATATAAATAAACACCACAGAAATTAGACAACCCCCAATTCCAGAAGCCAGGGCTTGTGCGGAAGGGGGTTACACAATTGAAAAAACGCGGACATACAACCATTTCCTCCGACAGTGCCGGAGTCAGGATTCGAACCCGGTGGTGCGATGTCCGTGTGATTAATCGCGATTGCCACCTCGCGCCTTAACCCACTCAGCTATCGACCAGAATCAACATTTGCTGCAGGCAATCTAACTATCACCAGACCCTTCCAGAATTGCCAGTTTAATATTAATTCGACTAAATAAAGTTAAGTAGATTATTTACATAATACTTTAATTTCATATTTTGTAGTTAAAAAGTTTATTAATAAGTTAATCAAAAAATGTTTTTTTTGCCTTTATACCCGCGCGGGTCATAAAACGCACTTTATTCCCGCACGGGTATAAAGTACACTATTATGTAGTTGGTAACTAAGCACAATAGTAAAATAGTATAACATAACAGTTATTTGTGTATCTAGTGCAAAAAGTTGTGCACTTCATGCTTCGTGCAACAAATATACTTTTTGCATATGTTTGACACAACATTTTTTCTATGATCGAATTAAATAGATTTAATTTTTTAATTTTTATTGAACAGTACATTACATATTAACATAGAAAATATTACTACTAACATTAGAAAAGTTCTAATAACAAATATAAAAAACTTAAACCAACGATATTTTCATAAAACTAGTTATTTACTTTTGTTGAGTTAATTTCAATTTTAATATCGTAGTTAGAACAATTTGCTGTGGATGAACAAACTTCATTTCTATAAGTTTTTTGAATTTTCATTTCGTTTTCACTTGTGTTTTAACTTACCACGTTCATACGTATACTCAAATTACAAGAAAAAATGGTACATTTCAGATCAAAACGTTTTTTTGGCACTGTAAATAGTGTTAAAAGTATAAACTTTTTGCATCATCGTAGAAAAAAGTATTTTTAACACATTCCTTGCGTACAAATCCACGGTCACATTTATTTTCGATACTTGTGGCTTAAGCAGTTTTGTGCAAGTAGCCTTTTCTGTGACAATTAATGATGCTTATTTAGTAATAACTAATATCTGTTTGATTGATACCAAAAGAAAATGTATAATAGATCAGACATATTATTTTTTAGCCAATTATTTTATGACAATGTATATTTCCTCATACTGAGTTACATAAAACTAGCACTATTCGAAAATTAGATTATGAGAATTTCCTCAGTTTTTACACTGGTAAAATATAAGAGTTGAGAATTTAATCTTATAAGTAAAGTTGCCTTTCAGAACGCCTCTCCAGACAACGAAATCTTGTTCAAGATAAATTCGTCCTTTTCATTTTTGCTTTCTTGTGTTTTTGCGGTATTTTTATGGCGCGGTTTATTTGACGTCGTTAGAGAACGATGGCGCCACTATATTTTAAAGACGTATAAAATTTAAAATCATTTCAGATGCTATTGCAAGTATTTAATAATACAATAATAAAATTTTATGACTCTTCGACAACTTCATAGAGTAAAATTTATTTTTCCTAGAGGAGCAGAAAAATATTTTAAGTAATCTTTACATTTTGACATAGTTATACAGGGTCAAATTTTTCTACGAATTTGTTTGTATTGTGGGCTTCTAAATCATAATAGACAGGGGGTCGGATGATCCGTGAGAAGCCGTAAACTCGTTAATTTACAAATAGGGAATTTCAAGACTTGTTACTAAAACTGACCTTTCAGATCACTGTTCCAAGCAATCGAAACTTGGTTCCGAGTTTAGCTGTGGCAGCTTAGGGCTCTGCATATCGATTTGCCTTGATGTTACTGAGCATGTAACAGACAGATGCAAAACTACTTTCTGTGTACTATACCATATGTTGATATAACAGACGTAATAATTTGAAATAACTCATCACATGTAGTAGACAACCCTCAAATTCATAGCCAGAGTTGTGCGGAAGGGGGTTACACAATAGAAAGAACGCAGAAAATGTCAACATTGCCAGTGTCAGTACTGGGTATTGAACCCAGAACACAGCAGAGTCTGACCAACCGTGTTCATCTTACAATTCGCTCTAGCCGATTGAGCTGCTTTGTGAATAAATTGTAAATATTGAGTACGAGTATAAATAGCAAAATTGATTTTATGTCATACTATTTTATTATTGTGTTTTTAGTGCTTAGTTACCAACTACATAATAGTGTACTTTATACCCGTGGGGGCATAAAGTGCACTTTATGGCCCGCGCGGGTATAAAGACAAAAAGAACATATTTTGATTAATTTATTAATAAACTTTATTAATTACAAAATATGAAATTAAAGTAGTATTATGTAAGTGATCTACTTAACTTTATTTAGTCGAATTCATATTAAACTGGCAATTCTGGAAGGATCCGGTGATAGTGAGATTGCCTGCAGCAAATGTTGATTCATGTTTCATTTTCAGGGTATCAAGTTTCTGTAAGGAAAAGCCAGATCCAGAAGGTATGACAGCCAGCATCCTTGAAACTTCATTTTTTGAAGATATACTGTCCTCTAAATATTCTTCAGCAACCGACGTACTCTTCCATCCACAATGGCGTTTCAACGTAGTCATACTGGCTCCAGCCTCTGCCAGAAGAGTTGCCGATGTTCGACAGTGTCCTGTATACTTGTCAGGATCGCTCAAGCCCAGATATTTCGCAATGATGAACGGAATTTTTCCAAATGTGTTTTTTCCAACTGGCTTCACAGTACAACGACCTTGTCCATAGGTCAGAAAAGTCTTTTTTCTGAACAACTACGTGGTCGTGAAGACATGTAGTCTCTTATCAGCTTCAAACTGTTCGTTTCGTCTTCGTCAATATTGGTAAAAATGCGCTTTTTATCGGTTTTTGTCTCTGGTACATTTACCACTAATTTTCTACATGAGTAACCAGCATGTTGTCAAGTTCTTGTCGTCGACATCCACCACATACAACAAATATTAATACAACTTTGTTCATTAAGAACGTCTCGTTCATGAATAAATTTTAAAACATCTCTAGACAGAACAACAGACTTTAGACTTTTTGGCTGGTATCCTTATGACTGTTGCTTCAAATATTCGCTTAACTTATGGCAATTAGCGATGTTAATATTCTTACTTACCATTAAAGTCTTCTTTACCATTGAATATTTGGACCATAAGAAAGCCGAAGAAAATGTTTCAGCGAGACCGCCGAAGCATGCAAGCAGCACAGTTTCATTAATATATTCTACACAGTTTTCTGGCATCCAGTTTAGAAATTTGTCATATTTGTCAGGAATTTCAAAATGTTCCTGCATTTTGACTTTTTAAGTTTGACAATAGCAAAATTTGTTTATCCAACAAACAAATAAATAAAGCATTTCCGTAGCAACAATATGATAAAATGAAAATAATGTTGTTATAATTAAATTGAAATTTCGGATTTATTGTGGATGTAATAACTAGTATGACATAAAAGTTTGTATGATGCACCGCGGGTATTAATAGATGTTTATGCCCTTGGTACATAAATAATTATTATGTCTTTAATAGTGTCAGGGACTGAGTTATACAATTTGGGAACTAGAAAATGGTACGATATTTGACCTATAGTTTTTAACATTAAAGGAGTTAGACATTTACTTTTTTTGCCTTGTATCATATGTGTATGTCGGATATCTAATCATATCTAAAACATAATATTTTTAGTCGCATAACCCTTATTTTATTATAAGAAACGTAACCAGACTGCAACCAACAGCTATTCTCTGGGCTGTGTGCCCCTCCGAGCGCTGAATGACAAGTTACAAGCCTGGCGTGTTAAGTGTAATAATTGCATATCACCATCCAAACGCTAATGCTTAGATTGCAACAAACACCAGCCGAAAGACTGATCCTACTTAAAGGAGCTCTCGTGCCAGTCGTCCCACACCACTTGCAAACTGCAGTTTTGAGCTGTTGGCTCTCGTCAGTGCAAGGTAAGCATGTGACGACCTATACGAGGATCCCTTGACTATTTGGTACATTTTGGTATCCTTAGGATAGCGACATGTAAAATAGTCAGCAGGCGCCATCTAGCGGTCCAGTGTCCGTTGCAATAGAAAAATAAATAGCCTGACTGGGCTTAGCGTAGTTCAAATATGCTTTAGAGGGCGGAATATTAAAACATAATATTTTTAGTCGCAAACTCCTCTATAAAATACTTATTTTACTATAAGGAACGTAATCAGACTCCAACCAACAGACACTGGATCGCTAGATGGCCTGCTGACTATTTTACATGTCGCCATCCTAAAGATACCAAAATGTACCAAATAGTCAAAGGATGCTCGTGTCGGTCGTCACATGCCTACCTTGCACTGACTAGAGCTGACAGCTCGAAACTGCAGTCTGCAAGTGGTGTGTGACGACTGGCAAGAGAGCTCCTTTAAGTAGGATCAGTCTTTCGGCTGGTGTTTGTTGCAATCGAAGCATTAGCGTTTTGATGTTAATAAGCAATTATTACACTTAACGCGCCAGGCTTGTAACTTGTAATTCAGCGCTCGGCGGGGCACATAGCCCGGAGAGTAGCTGTTGCTTGCAGTCTGGTTACGTTCCTTATAGTAAAATAAGGATTTTATAGACGAGTTTGCGACTAAAAATATTATGTTTTAGTATTCCGCCCTCGAAAAACGTATTTGAAATAATCATATCTAGTTTTTGATTTTGCTTCACATTTGTAAATAAATAAAAAAAAATGTCTTATGTCGCAAACCTTTAGAATATAAAAATAGAAGATCATTGGGATATCTATTGTCAGCATTATTCTAAGAAAGCGTTTCTGCACGTTTGTTTCTAGTGAATGTGGGTTTCGGTTGCACCCCCCCCCCCCTCCCCATCTTAATATTGCATAATTCAAATGGCTTTCTACTAAACAGTGGTTTTGTTTATTTGTTGAATATTCAGCATATTCTGTAGATATATTTAACTTATATAGAATAGACAGTAATTTTTTGATAACATAATTTATGTATGAATCCCATCATAAACGTTGGTCCATGATAATACCTAAGAATTTTATTTCTGTTTTAGCAAAATAATCTGATGAGTTCCTAGTATATTAATATTAATTTGATTAAATGAAATAGTAAGAAACGTTCGTGATGTGCGAAGCTTTAATAGTTTATGTACAAGGTGCACCATTTTACCGCCATATATCTCGAAAACGATGCATTCTATAACACGTAACACGTTTTAAATAACAGTTGTTTTTGGAAGCAAGGGGGAAACAAGATGGTGATATTATTTCTTTTGCTTTGGCCAAGTTTTCTTACTATATAACTATAATATTTATGATATTTAACTACATATGGTAATAGCATCGTCACATGCTCCGTGAAATCAATAATCCGATAAACCCGTTTTTCTCATATTTGACCCCCTGTAGTTCGAAAACTGTCCATTTTTCTGTCTCGCTTCTTTAAGACATTATACCAAATTTTCATCCAGTTCGACAGAGAACCCATTTTCCCTTAGGTTTAGTGCGGGGTCCTTTAGCTCATCCACCATTCAAATAGCTGTATCTTTTTTTCTAACAGGACAACTCAGAAATTTATGTCATTTTAAAATTTAATAAGAAGTGGGCAAGTTTTTAGGATAAGTGGCAACTATCGCTTGGCACTTTTCTTTACACCATCAAAGGTTAAAATCAGCAGGCGGAATCTTGGTGAAACAGAAATATAAGAAAAACTCCTGCGCTATCCAAAAACTCCTATACACGTTTGATAGCATAACTGTTCTAGAATACTCACCAAAAAACAGAATGAAAAAATTCTTACTTTGTCTGACAGTGGCATGCAAAATACTGTCCTAGAGTAGAAATTCTCAAAATTTCAAATATCTCGAAAACCTTAGGGTTTTCATTAAGGTCAAGTTGTGATATTCTGATAGGTTTTGGTCTGTTGCCATTTTCAGGATTATCCATTATTTACGGGACACCCTGTATATGAAAAATAGTGTTAGGCCCAATACCGTTCCCTGTGGTACACCAACTTTCACTTCCCTAGGTTCACTTGGGTTATGAAATTCTCTATTTTTATTGTTGCGTTCTATATGAAGATATAATAAAGAAAACCAAAGCTTTGCAAATTAATAATAAGTAAACTAGAACTCATTTGCTGTTGCACGCCAATGTGCTTTTATTTTTTGTGTATATACTACGATTTTAAAATATAACTTTTTAAGATAAGATCCAGACCTGTTTATATTGGACGACTTTCATAACAATTCATTGCCCGTGTCCGTCCGATTTGTCGTACATTGCCTTCCACACCGGAACAAAGGCAACACACTATTTCAACACATCTAGGATGGATAATCATTAACTTTTTCTGTTGATCCACCCACATTAATGTGTATTTTCCCATGAGCTAATGTCATAAAGGTCGTTAATCGATTGTTCCCGAAAGGAAGGGGTTCCTCGCACAAAGGTTACCACAGGACGTATCAAGTTACCCGACCCTTTTCTTGCAGACTATTATATACATCTTCGAGCAATACCGAAATACCAATCTCTTTAGTAATCTAAGATCTATAGAAATCAGGATGAGGGTTCCGTGTTTAAATTTAAATTGGAAAATTATTTGGTATCAAATTTCACCATTTTTTGCATGAGTGTCCTTATATGTGAGGGCGTGACGGATAAACACAGCACTGAATAGAGATGACAAATTATAAATACTATAAGGGTATGGGGAGTAATGTGGGAGAGTTGAAATTAATAAGATTTATACGCAAGGGTAGTATTCAAAACAAGATATTTTAAATTACACTCTTCTTACTTTCGAAGTTAAGCTAAGACTGTTTAAATGTAAAACACCGTACGACGTCTAAGAGTTTTATGATTTACGATTACACTAAATTAAATACATTTAGTGCGAGTTGTACAAAGTTCCAGTTCAATCTAAACTCAGTTCAAAACTCTTGACTACCATTGTTGTTACAATTGTAACCTTGGATTTTGAATTTAGTTCAAAGTTGAATCACGTTTGTTCAACCCGCCCTTAGTGGTAAATTTAAGAACTGAATATTCACCAAATTTGCCATAACCATGGTCAAAAAATACCTTCATGAAGTTGGGTATTATGTCACTGATGATAATAATAATTATAATAATTTTATTCAAATACAAACTATAACAATACAGCAATTATACAATTAGGTATAATTATGACAGATACAATATTGTCGATATTTCACAAAGGCGATATTGATATTTATGAGGCCGCTTACTGTTCTATGGGTCTAAGTGTCAGGGCACTGCAATATTTTAACATTAATTTTCATTAAATTTATTTATTTACTTATAATGCAAAAATCTAATTACAAGATACGAAGACAAACTAAAGTGAAAAATAATGGAGTGATACCAAAAATTATTCAATAAAATAGTGATAATAAAATTGGGGTAAGAAAAACAATTATTAGCACATGCATCCACACAGACTTTTATATATTGGGATTGGGGGTCCATTTTTCCAGTCTTCTGTCTCTGATATTACAATATGAATGCTAAAATTTCGCACAGTTGTCGTTTATGGAAAGTTATAGAAAAACATAAAAGAGTCTACCACAACCAATCCTAACAGGAGCAAAGTGAGTTTAGGTACTTCACTCGGTTCAAAGAACAGCTATTTTTGCTAGTCATAGATATTATAAAAAAAATTCAAAACGATAGGTGAGCTTTCACTCTCGAGCTATTTTAAACACGCATTTAAATTATTCACATTTGTTCCTCTGAAATGATTACACCATTCCATTTTTTTTTTTTTTTTAATACATTTATTTAACGTCGGCCTATTTCCGCTACTGACGCCTGTAGACAAGCTATCCCCAACCAGGAATTTTACCGAACCTCTTCCCATAAGAAGAGACGGGATCTTTTACTTGCGTAACATTTAATAGACAAGGGACCGACGGCTTTACATCCCCTCCGAAGGATGGTATATCCCCTATACAACCCTCGCCTAAGGTTGTATAGCTTCCGCGCATACACTGATATACAGGACGCTGGAACATGTGTGAGGCGAGGACGCGGTCTTCGTTGGAACGGTCACCCATCCAACTACTAACTGCGCCTGCTGCAAGCTCCTTTATAAAATCATTATTTTACTATACTTTTTACTTTACTTTTTACATGTCGCTATCGTAAAGATACCGAGATGTACCAAAGAGTAAAGGGATACTCATGTCGTTCGCCACATGCCTACCTTGCACTGACGAGAGCCAACAGTTCGAAACTGCAGTCTGCAAGTTGTATGGGACGACTGGCACGAGAGCTCCTTTAAGTAGGATCAGTCTTTCGGCTGGTGTTTGTTGCAATCGAAGCATTAGCGTTTTGTTGGTAATATGCTATTATTACACTTAACATGCCAGGCTTGTAACTTGTAATTCAGCGCTCGGCGGGACACATAGCCCGGATAGTAGCTATTGGTTGCAGTCTGGTTACATTCCTTATAGTGAAATAAAGGTTTTATAGAGGAGCTTGCGACTGAAATATTATGTTTTAATATTTCTGCCCTCTAGAAGCACACTTGATATATATTTTTTTTTCTATGGTAGGTAGTACTGTTATACATAGTTTATCGTTTTTTTTTTTGGATGTTCATTTTGTACTTGTATTTTTATTTATGAGATATTTGTTTGTTTGTATTAAATTGTAATAAATAATTAGTGAATTATGTTTATTATAAAGTGAATTTTTACTGTTACGACATAGCAGATATTTACGATTCAATAATATGGAGTGTGGTTGTCGTAAAATATTAAATATTCACTCTATCAGTTTTTGTGACATGTTTTATATCGCTGGAAAGAGCAAAAAATAAACAGAATTAATGGTGTCATGGCCTACTTTGAGATTTGTTCTTTTCATGTTTGCACAAGAGCGTATGTCAAGGCCAACTACGTTTTTCGAATTTTTTGATACACATTATTATTCTTATTGTCTTTCCCGTCAAATTTCATCCCTTTAACTTTTTTCGTATCTCTTCAAATAAGGAAGCTATAACAGTTTGTGGTTTTTCTATTTTTCAGGTTTTTGTAATATATCTCGCAAAGTAGGCTATGGATTTCAATTTTTTTTTACTGAAATATAGCTCACAAAAAATGGGATAGCTGCTTCTAAAACTTCATTCTTCTACAATAGATATTAAGCGAGACATTTGGTGTGGCTCTCGTAAAATGGACAGACGGTATAAGTGAAAATTTTTAAAAATATTTTGCAGGGAAACTTACTCACATAATTATTTAATTAAGCTTTTGTGTACCCTTCTCTTGCGAGTGTTCGTATGTACCTACCAATTTTAATTTACCCTAACCACGGTCCTGCCCTCGGGTACAGATGTTTTTAAGAGAAACATTTTTAAATTAGTAGAGTGCACAGTTATAAATCTAGTAAATGAGGCTCCGAGGTGGTTTCTAATGAGATTACTTGTTCTCGTTATTTTTTAAGGAAATTCTACAACTCCTGTTCTAATCTCTGATCAATTTATTGGTTTGTTTTGTTTACATTTAATCTGGTAAAAACCACGAGCTTATAATTAAAAACAGTGTCTGGAAACTGTAGCCAAGTCAAATGTTTATAATATGCTAATTATTCTAATTTAACTCCGACATAACTTTTTTAATTAAAGTCTAGATTTACAGTATATATTTAAATAATCTTTCACATTTTCTCTTTCGCTCCTCGTTTTCACAAAGAACATTTGTATACATACGGAATATATTAAACAAAATAAATTTATGGGAAAATTTAAGACACGTGTCGTTGTTTTCGCACATTCCCAAAATGTGTATCGTGTGAGGGATTATTTTTTATTCTTGGAAATATTTGATTTTGCTAGTTAGGGTAAATAGACATGTTCTAAAAAACACAGAAAATAAATAAACTATCATATAAAATATGTAAAATATTGCAGACGACCCGCTTCCAAGTAATCAAAATATTGTCTTGTCATAGTTAATAATTCATTTTTTTCTTTATTGGTTGTTTTTTTTCTTGTAACTATAAACACACGCGTCTTTGAGATAGTTGTATATTGTTTTAAGCTGTTAATATTGAAAACATGAAGTTGATTTTTCTTCTAATAGTTTCTGCTTTTGATCTAAAATAAGGGTCAGGTGAAAGAAAATCATAGACAAGGATATTTACAGATTCCGCCTCAGAAAAAATTGTCTCTACCCTTGATAACAAATGAACAGTTTCTGAAACAACCCCTAAATCGGGTTAAAGCTTAAAACATCGTTAAATAATCAGTATCTCCATTATTGGTACCAGTTGTTTGATTATTTTGGTTAATTAAGTGAAATCCACGTAAAGATCAAATCAAATCGAATCGAATCAAATTAATTCAGGTATTAATCACTACAATATGCACAAAAAGCAACGAAAAATAAATAAGTAAATTATAGGATGAATCACCTAAGTTAGAAGCTTGTGACGTGATGTCCATTCAGAAGTATAATAGTTTAATTATATACAAAAAATAACAGCAGTAGCAGAATACAGAATTAATAGAAATACATTACGAAAATGGAAATGGTAGGTGTATAATAATGAATATCGCACACATGTATTTAACAGTGCATAACATTAAAATTTATATAAGTAACACATACATAATAATTTAAAGCTATACATGCAATTCTATACAAAATATACAATCATATATAAACCAACTGTTGAACCAAAGTACTTATATAAAAAAAATTGTAATTGTAAAATATACGATACATTGTGACACGAGTATTAAACAAGCAAGCAAGCAAAGTTTAATAAACAGTCGAATTGGGGGCAGGTAAATAATTTTTTTTAATCTGTTAATTAATGTATAAACAAAGTTTTAAAACTACGAACATTTTCATTTATGAATATTTTTAACTCTTTTTTTAATTCAGCTTTCTTTGTGAGATTTTTTATTTTAGTAGGCAGCACCTACAGCCTCATCATATAAAATGTCAGTTGAATATGGCATGTCTTTTCTAAAAATAATTTTTTGTAATAATCCCCCCCCCCCCATATAATGATACCTCATGACTGATACAGCCAAGGCATCATGTACCATAAGCATGTTTCCTCTATTGAGTCTCTTAATTGGTAGAATTTAAATGTCAGCTTTCTGGGCCTACTTATTAGATAATCAGTGTGGTCTATCCATCTCAAGTAGTCCAGTCAACAAATTTTTCAGTATAGGGTTGTAGACTACATGGAGGGCGGCAAAAATTTTGATTTCAGGGATGAGTTTGGGGTAGTTAGAAGGTAAACATCTTAAAAGTCCTAAGAAGTGAGCTTTGCAGGGGAGGGCTTCCGGAAGGCCCTAAATTTTAACTTTTTTGGTTTCTTGCTAATAACTCGAAAACTATTGGCTCTAGAGGAAGAATTATTCTTATCTTTTTGAAAGCTGCTAAAATTTCCTATATTTTTTTATTTCAATTAAAAGTTTCTATCTTCAACCGTTATCGAGTCACTCGCTTCTGAAAATCGCCGACATCTGGAAAACGCTGATCACAATTTTCGTTATACTCTGCTCCTAATATCTCAAATCTTCTTTTAAAACAAAATACAACCAAATCAAGTAAAGAGGATTAAATTGACTTAAAAATTATATTTTCTACATATAATTAATGGCTTAGACGGAGGATTTCAAGATTATTTGCCCCAATTAATAGGCTTATTGCTTGAAATCATACCTACATTTTTACAAGCTGTTGATAATAATAATAATAATAATAATAATAATTTATTTACCAAAACAACTTTACAAAAGACAAAAACAATGTACGTATTGGTAACATGCCAATTTCACGTGGTAGTGGTAAATAATGAGAACCCCACGAAGATAAATCTTGTAGGTGGGTTACACAAAAAATACCAAGAGAATAATACAGTGATATTAACTACTTAAAAATGAAGAAATGGTGGTACCCAAAAACCAAACAAAATCGAGTATATAATTTGAATACAATAGAGATAATTATAATACGTACTAAAAACCATAGGATATAAATGTAAAAAAGCAAAATATACAAATAGAATAAGTAAGATAACATAAAATAAAATAAAAATAGAAAACAGAAACATAGAAACAACCAAAGCTTCCGTTTTTAACCGTGTACTTAATAGCAATACTTAATAGTTTAATAAATTAAATTTTAAAATCAATGTTTGCGCCATTTATTTCATCCAATGAGTCCTTTTTTTCTCTTTTTATCGTTCATTGTGGGGGATCTAAATATTTTTTAAGTCTACTAACTTGTGGATAGCCTCTCTTGGCATTCCATTTATCCAGGCATTTAATTTGTGTTTAAACGATTTCATATTTTTTACATCCCTAATTAAATGTGGCAACTTAGAGTAGATTCTAGGTGCAATAAAAGTGTACGCTCGTTGACCAATTGTTTTTCTCGCCTTTGATGAAAAGTAGAGGATGATGAAGATGTGGCAATTATATCCACAGCCATAGAAAAGTCAGTTTTCTCTTCAGTAGCTGTCATAGGCGAAGATGTGGACTTGGCAGTCCTGTTGTTGGTGAAAACCCCTTCCCAGCGTGACATATTCCTCGTGAAATCAGGCAGAGGAAAAGTATGCACAGCAACATACTCTTCACAAGAGCTGCAGCAGCTGGGCTGGAGCACATTGAAATCATACCTACATTTTATTGCATTATGCCTCGTTGCTCGAACTGAACTGAGTTCTGAGGAGCAGCAGTAGGCAGCTTTTAGTGAGAACCTGAAGATGGAAGATAAGATTGATTCTACCGAAACGTCGTTCAGACAACCGTGACTCCTGGAGGAGTCGAACATCGACGCGGGAGAGCACCCGGAAGTACAATAACACTTCATTTAACACCCGCGAAAACCTAAAAAACAACAAAATATATAAATATGTGCATTTTTGAAGATTTTGATTTTCTGTTGCAATATGCATATTTAACTAACAAATTGGTAGTTAAAATGTTCTGGTTCACATAATACCTACGTAATAAACATCAAACTAATAATTCGTTCTAATATAAGTATAAGATACTTAATGGAAATATGACATTCTAATTTTACGTCTCGCAGATAATCCCAAGTGCTTTTTGTTTCCCATCCATCCTTCATCGTCCTCTCCATTTATATCTAACGGTATCTATAATGTAATGAATTTTACGACAAATTTCACAAAGGTGTAAAACATGAAGAAGTATAATAGTAAAAAGAAGGAAACGCTAATCTAAGCAAAAATACGCTAGTAATGGTACCGTAAACCGGGGTGACTTGAAAATGCGGGGCGTCATGAACTAAATTGACAAGCAAAGCTTTTAAAATTTCCTGACATCTACCTGTTAGAAGTGGAACTACCAGACTCGGCAGATGTAATAAACAGATGCCTAGTTAGTTCTCTTAACCATTTGTAGAACTGCAAAACTGTCTTTCCTATTGATCTAATTAATCCGAATTTTACATTATTTTCACCCTGTATACTTCTTGTTGCGTAGCAATTCTGGCAAAAGTGATTGTCATGTTATATTTTTTTCTTATGCCGCATTTATATGGTAAAAAGAATCGTAACCTAAAAATTTCCTATGAAATTTATTTCTGCCAGTGGCGTATCATTTTATTTTTCGATGTCATTTCAGGGATGACTTGAAAAAATGGTCAGGAAGTACGTTCGGCGGCCAGGGAGCCGAAAATATAAAGACTACAATGATGAAGTGTTAGAAATTGCATTAGAACGGTTTAGGAATGGAAATGGCAGTTTAAAAGATTTATCGGAGGAATATGGAATCCCATATATAACACTTTACAGGAAATCGAAAAATTTACATATGAAGAAACCTGGGGGGCAAACAGTTTTGTCAGCTGAAGAAGAAGCTGCTGTGGTTAAAGGCATAAGCATTGCTTCAGACTGGGGTTTTCCGTTACAGTCAATCCATATTAGAGAATTAGTGCGCAATTATCTTGACAGGAAAGGTGTTAAAATTTTACAATTTATAGAAAACATGCCAGGGGAAGGATGGTTTGAAAAATTTATGGAACGCCACAAAGATGATTTAAGGCAAAGAACATCTCAGGCAATTAAAATAAGTAGGGCCAAAATCAATCATGACACTATTAACCAATACTTCGATCACTTAACAACCACATTGAAAAATGTACAACCAGAGGCACTTGTGAATTACGACGAGACAAATTTTACTGACGACCCGGGCCGCATCAAAGTAGTGGTTAGAAGAACGTCCAAGAGGGCAGAAAATATAATGGACACATCAAAAGCTGCTACGTCGGTAATGTTTGCTTGTTCAGCTTCAGGTGTAATGCTCCCTCCTTATGTTGTGTACAAGGCGGATCACCTGTGGTCGACTTGGACAGAGGGTGGTCCTAACAAAGCACGATATAATCGAAGCGCATCGGGCTGGTTCGACACAAATTTATTTGAGGAATGGTTTTCAACCATTGCCTTGCCATACTTTAAGTCTTTGTCTCTTGGACCAAAGGTACTAATTGGAGACAACCTGGGCAGCCATATTTCTGTCTAATAAAGGTGTCGTGAGGAAGGAAATATTTCCTCGTTTACTGAAGCAAGCACTTGATTCTATTGGTTGCCGCAATAGTCACAACATAAAGTCAGGTTTTAATGCAACTGGATTGGTTCCTTTGAATCGTGAGAAAATACTCCAAAAATTACCCAAGGAAAAGTTACAAGATGATATAGAAAGTCAGATGGCCAATTCAATTAAAGATATTTTCCAGGAAGCAAGGTGTGGAAAAGCAGGTACTTCCACTTTGGGAAGAAAAAAGAAATTAAATATAAACCCAGGGAAAAGTGTTTCACGGGAAGAACTTGTAATGGTAATACCAGATCCACTCGAAACGTTAAAAACTAAAAAACGGAAAAACACAAATAAGAGAATAATACATGAATACAACTTGGAAGAACCAGAAGCTAAGAAATCAAAAAAATCAAATAAGAGAGTAATTTATGATGATGACTCAGAAGAAGCTGATGGTAGTCACTTGGCAGAGTTAAGTGTCGAAAATGATATTATTGAGCCAGAGCAAAAAGATGAAGATATGGTCTCACATCAGGATATGGCCATAGAATTTGATAATTTTAAGGAAAATGATTTTATAGAAGTAGAGTTGAAAAGTACAAAAAACTCTATAAAAAAATTTGCTGCTAAAATACTGTCGACTAATGAACAAGATACTTTCACTTGCTCTTTTTTGAGGCCAAGCAAAAAAGTTGCAAATGCTTTTACTTTCCCTGATAATCCGGATATATCTGAAGTAGAAAAATATGAGATAAAAAAAAAATCACAAAATCCTGAAATCTTGAGGAGAGGACAAATCCGATTCAGGGGATGGAGGCTTTAAATTATGTGTCTGTTAAATATTTTTTTATTATTATTTATATACACCTACATTGTTACGTTTCAGTTTTTTGTTACCTAGATACCAAAGATATTATTTTGTTATTTTAGAAACATTTATATTTTCGTTAAATACAATGAAATAAAAACCTACAAATAGGCACTTATATGACTTATTCCCCCCATTTTCTTGCAAGACAAATAGTCTGAAATATTTTTAAAAACCATATTTTGTTTTCAAGTCGCCCTTTTAACGTTTCTACTTGATAAATTAGGCAATTTAAAGGCGTTTTTCAAGCCGCCCCATAGTGGGGCGACTTGAAAAATGACCTTTGAAAATTTTTTTTGTCAAAGTATCGGGTCGCATAATTTTTTTAACAGTGTAAATGTGTTCCCTAGGATCCAAAGTTATGTATACAATTTTTAATTCTGATCAAAACAAAACCGTTCGGGAGTTAAAATGCCAAATATACAAAGCTATTAGTCAAGTCACCCCGGTTTACGGTAGTTAAACTTCCGGATCTTTCTAATTTCTTTATCTTGCAGGTGTGTCCATACATCTATCAAAGTAAGCAACATATAAGCTTTGTGACCATCAGAAATTAAGTTTGTCGGCTCACCTTCTTTCCATGTAATAGTCATAAACAGTATAAGCCTCGCAAGTTGTGAAGATATGATATGAAATAAGCACTGTAACACTCATTTTATTGAATTGTTAACGTCCACTGATATTACATCACCTTACGTCACTTCACCTAGAGATAGTACTGGTCACAACTACTAGAGTCTTAACAATCATTAAAAGTCAAAAACGTTTAATCACCTCCCGATGGAGCTAACATGGCGAGAGGAACACGCGTCGATTGTTCAAGTGTAATGTTCAAATGTTTTGGTATAGAAACTACGCCAGTGCCAGTGTCACACCAAAGAAAGGTTCTCTCTCCCGAGCCTCAATGATTAAGGATTCAGGGTCGCAGAAAAAATAAAATTATACACATCTCTTTTTAAAGAAGAAACTAATGAAAAATTCTGTATTATGAGCACCAGAATAAATAATATAAATGTTGCTTTTCTTATATTGTAGGTTCCAATTATGTAAAAGCGTGTACAAAGCTTCTAGAGGGCAGAAATATTAAAAAATAATATTTCAGTCGCAAGCTCCTCTATAAAATCTTTATTTTACTATAAGGAATGTAACCAGACTACAACCAACAAATACTCTCCGGGCTATGTGCCCCCGAGCGCTGAATTACAGGCTGTCCATTTTATCAGGGCACTCGAGAATATCTTACTTAATATCGGTCGTACAAAAAAAATATTTGTACGAAAATTGTGCCGATTTACATAACCAACAAAATGGTTTAAAGATGTATGAAATCCATGGCCTACTTTAAGAGTTATGGCCAAATATCTCCGTTATTTGAAGAGATACGAGAAAAATTTTGAGGCGAAAATTTTTTGCAGAACAGTGTTTCAACGAGGTTTTATCTAATTTTTTTCAAAACCGCTGTATTTTGAAATTTACTCTTCAGGCTGTTAAAAAGATTATTTTGAAACAGGCAGGAAATGGTGCTATTTTCCTCCTTTTTCAACGGTATATCACATGCCATATTTATTCATTGGTACTACGTTAGTAATTATAAAAACATTTTTTTAAAACCAATAAAATTTTTTTAACAAGCATTATTCTTACCGTGGAGAAGTATGATTAAATAAAACGATAAAATAATTCAATAAGTTGTTCATATCAGTGCTATAATAAAACGTTAACACAATTAAGAAGAATAAAGTTGTGGGTGTGTTGCGGTGATGTTGAAAGACTAACAACTATTTGTGTTTTTACTTCTTTATTGATAGAGCGTCAGCTCGATGTGAGTTTTGGAGTTGAACTGTACTTTATCTTGGTAACATGTATACTGAAAAATGTTTTGGCAAATAGGTACCTAGTACAATAAATTGGAAAAACCGGGTCAGGTATACTACGTAATTAGAGATAATCCCAAAAGGATGATTGTTAAGTAGGTATTAGTCTGGATGCATAATTACAAAGGACAGGGGAAAGTTCCGACTAAGAAATAAGGTTTTATGGTAGGTAATGCAATAAAGAATAGAAATTGTTATGGGAATTTAAGACAGGTAAGGAAGGTACTTAAATACCGAGAAGATTATATACAATATTTACAGATATTTACATAGTAATAAATAATTTAAATCATGAAATAAAAATATACGAATGTATGAGTCAACGTAAACCAAATAATATGTCTAACATAAGAGTAGTGGAAGACATTAGTCCCCACAGTACCCCCCTGCTAGTGATTTACGTAATTAACATCCTCCTTGAAGACGATCAGGAAAATGGACGTGTCTGCCGGATCGTGTTATCCTTGTCGAGTTTGGATCCGGGTCTGCGGTGCGTGGTGAGTCCAAGTTGGGAGTCGAACGTTGCTTTGCGTCGCTCAGAGAGTTCCTGTTTTCGCTGTTATCTCGTACGATAGATGCATGATCAGCCATGACGTAAGCTGGTTTGAGTCTGTCAACCGAAACTGTTACATCACGACCATTGATGTTGATGACGAATGTTTTATCTGATCGACGAACAACCGTGTAGGGTCCGTCATAGGGTTGTTGTAGAGGCCGCTTGGGACTGTCACGACGTACAAAAACTTGATCCGTGGTAGCAAGGTCTTTAAAAACGAAGGTTTTCTTCGTGCCGTGGCGGGTGCCATCGCTAGGCCTGAGGCTTCGTAGGTATTGGCGAAGCTCCTTGACAAATACTGCCGTGATGTCAGGGTCGTCATTGGTGTGAAGGATGCCTAGGAATTCTCCAGGAAGACGAAGAGTCTGGCCGTATACCAGATCAGCTGTTGTCGCTTGAAGATCTTCTTTCCAGGCTGCTCGTATCCCTAGCAGTACAGTTGATAGCGCTTCAGTCCACCGGATGTTCTGGTGGCACTTGATGGCTGCTTTTAATTGACGGTGTAGTCGTTCGACCATTCCATTGGCTGAGGGGTGATAGGCCGTTGTCCTTAAATGAGTCGTACCTAACAAACGATTCAGGTGTTTGAAAAGGTGTGACTCAAACTGTGTACCTTGGTCGGTAATAACTCGTAGAGGAGTGCCAAATCGTGAGACCCAGTTGTCGTAAAACACTCGTGCTACTATTGATGTTTCTTGGTCTTGCATTGGTACGGCTTCTGGCCAACGAGTAAATCGATCCACCATGGTTAGACAATACCTAAAACCTTCGGATGGTGGCATGATGACGATGTCCACATGTACATGCTCGAACCGTGAGGATGGTAATGTAAATTTTCCTGTAGGTGCGGAGACGTGTCGTGAAATTTTGGAGCGTTGGCATTGGATACAGCTGTGGGCCCAATCTCTACAATCTTTCCTCACCGAAGGCCATACGTAACGCTGAGTTACGCTCTTGGCCGTGGCTTTCACTCCAGGGTGTGAGAGACCGTGGATGGTGTTGAACGCCGCCTTCCTGAAGTCCTTAGTAATGAAGGGGCGAGCTGTTCTCGTGGATACATCGCAGAAAATCGACACTTTAATTCCAGGGATTTGCACTAGTTTAAGTTGTAGCGACGAATCCTTTTTAAATATTCCTCTAGCTCTTTGTCATTTTGTTGAGCAGCAGCGAGCGCCTCAAAGTCAATCGTATTTTCGAGCACCTCAATACGTGACAGGGCATCGGCAACGATATTATCCTCTCCGGAGATGTGGCGGATATCAGTGGTAAACTGGCTTATAAAGTCCAAATGACGGAATTGTCGTGGTAAACTTTGATGATCTTTTTTGTGAAAAGCGAAGGTGATGTGCTTATGATCAGTGTAGATTGTAAAGGACCGTCCCTCCACCATGTGTCTGAAATGCTTAACTGCGAGGTATATTGCGAGAAGTTCGCGGTCGTAGGCTCCATACTTGGCTTCCGCGGGACTCAATTTTTTAGAAAAGAAATCCAACGGTTGCCATCCGTTGTCTACCCGTTGTTGAAGTGATGCTCCTGCGGCGAAGTCAGAGGCATCAGAGAAAATGGCTAGTTGTGCATTAATCTGTGGGTGTGCTAAGAGCGTTGCTTGTGCTAGGCTCTCCTTGGTATCTTCGAAAGCCTTGATAGCTTCTGTAGTCCAATTCACCGGCGTCTTGCCCTTAACGTTGCATTGGAGGAGACTATTCAGCGGCGCCTGTACCTCTGCGGCCTTAGGTAGAAACCTCCTGAAGAAATTACACATACCTAAGAACTGCCGTAGTTTCTTGACGGTGTCGGGTCGTGGAAAAGCGCGAATGGTGTCGACTTTTTCCGGGAGCGGTCGAGTACCTGCGGCTGAAACCATATAACCGAGAAATTTCACCTCAGACTGGCCGAAAATACACTTTGCTAGGCTAATGACCATTCCATACTTCTGTAGGCGCTGAAATATTGTCTCGAGGTGTTGAAGGTGTTCTTCGATTGACGTTGATGCAATGAGAATGTCGTCGATGTAGGCTTAACAAAAATCGAGGCCGTGGAGAACTTCATCGATGAAGCGTTGAAACGTTTGGGCTGCATTTCGAAGACCGAAAGTCATATACGTAAATTCGAAAAGGCCGAACGGTGTTGTGATGGCCGCCTTTGGAACGTTTTCTTCAGCGACTGGGATTTGATTAAAGGCACGGACGAGGTCGATTGTTGAGAAAACAGTTTTTCCATGTAATGTTTGAGCAAAGTCTTGAATATGTCTCACCGGATATCTGTCAGGGCAGGTTCTCGCATTGAGGGCACGATAATCCCCACAAGGTCTCCACTCGTCGCCTTTCTTTGGCACCATATGCAGAGGTGATGACCAGGGACTCTGTGAAGGACGGGCAATACCAAGCTGCACCATGGCATCGAATTCCTTCTTGGCAGCTTTAAATTTATCCGGCGCAAGTCTTCGCGGGCGTTGCGCGACGGGAGGTCCTGGCGTTGTGACGATGTGGTGTTTTGTGGAATGGCAGACGGTTGTTGGTGCACCATTTGGCCTTGTAACTTCTGGATATTTCTGGAGTAGTTCGTGAAACAACGACGAACCAGAGATTGTCTTGATGCCGAGAAATTCACACTCAGTTACCTCTCCATTGGAGGTAAGGTGAGTACGCAAATCCAGAAGACGCTGATTTTTAATGTCCACTAGTAGTTCATAATGTGCCAGGAAATCCGCGCCAATTATAGGTTTGCCAACGTCGTCAACGACGAACCTCCAGGCAAAGTCACGCCTTAAACTGAGGTTGAGGGTCATTGCGAGTGTTCCGTATGTTGAGATGGTGGTACCATTCGCCGCTGAAAGTTCATAGGCGGACTTAGCACGCAGTCCTGGTAAATTCGAACGTGGAAAGACACACAAATCGGCTCCAGTGTCAATTAGGAACTTGATATTTGTTGATCTGTCGGTGACAAATAATCGGCACGATGTTGTTGGGCAGATGTCGTTGGCCGACATTAACGACTGCCCGCTGCGTTTCCCGGGGCTTCAGCGACGTATTTGCAGGGCTTATCACACTTATTAGCACTGCTGCTATATCGCCAATGATACCAGCAAATTCCACTGTCTCCTCTCTTGCGGTTTCGGGATTGGGAACGTGCGCGAGATTGGTGGCGTGAGTTTGACCTCGATCGATTATACGGCTGCACTTTGACGGAGACTCGGTCTACCGAGTGAGAATCACTATTGGTACTGCTTTCTCCCATCATCTTTGCGATTCGCGAACTGATGGCACTGAGTTCTGGCTTAAAAGGTTAATGTCGCACACAATACTGCAGTCACTTGAATGTCGCTATCACTGTGTTATTAAAGTTTTTCTTTGTAAAACGTTGTTGCTGAAGTCTCTACTAATACTGCACAAAACACTCACGATTCACAGGGTATTACGTTGATCATGTCGGGGTCACCAATTTGTGGGTGTGTTGCGGTGATGTTGAAAGACTAACAACTATTTGTGTTTTTACTTCTTTATTGATGGAGCGTCAGCTCGATGTTAACACAGTGAGTTTTGGAGTTGAACTGTACTTTATCTTGGTAACATGTATACTGAAAAATGTTTTGGCAAATAGGTACCTAGTACAATAAATTGGAAAAACCGGGTCAGGTATACTACGTAATTAGAGATAATCCCAAAAGGATGATTGTTAAGTAGGTATTAGTCTGGATGCATAATTACAAAGGACAGAGGAAAGTTCCGACTAAGAAATAAGGTTTTATGGTAGGTAATGCAATAAAGAATAGAAATTGTTATGGAAA
The DNA here is from genome assembly GCA_963675555.1 of Leptura quadrifasciata. Taxonomy (NCBI): domain Eukaryota; kingdom Metazoa; phylum Arthropoda; class Insecta; order Coleoptera; family Cerambycidae; genus Leptura; species Leptura quadrifasciata. The sequence goes on from OY776676.1 coordinate 126,351,843, forward strand.
TTTAAGACAGGTAAGGAAGGTACTTAAATACCGAGAAGATTATATACAATATTTACAGATATTTACATAGTAATAAATAATTTAAATCATGGAATAAAAATATACGAATGTATGAGTCAACGTAAACCAAATAATATGTCTAACATAAGAGTAGTGGAAGACATTAGTCCCCACAAAGTAAATTCAGGTAACAAAAAACAAATTAATAATAAAAAGAATATAGCACACAGAATATTAATATTTGTCTAATCCTCAAAATAATTTTTAAGATATATCAAGTGTTCAAAGTGTCCACCGCGATTTCTTATGAACAATCAAGCGCATCGAGGCACTGCATTTAAAACATTAAAGCATTTCGGGTTTAACTGTAATACATGCCTTTTGAATTCGAGCTTTTAGGTCCTCTACATTTTGCGGTGTCGTCGAAAACACCTTATAGCTGGAGAACGCAGAAGCCATGGAATAAATCCATTGGTACCTATTCAATGTTGAGGCAAAATTTCGTCTAAATAATCTAGGCAAATCTGGGAATTGTGGGGAGGAGCTCCATCTTGTTGAAAATATTGAAAGTTGTGTTGATTCTCTAAAGGTAGGTCATCTAAGAATTCATTAAATTCATTTCTCAAAAAGTTTAGGTACCTTTGACCACTGAGGTGACTATCATAAAAATAAGGACCTATTAAATTGGTGCCTAAAATACCTATCCACACATTTATTGAAAAATGATTTTGAAACCCAGTCGGTCTATGCCAGTGTGTGTTTTTAGAAGCCCATTTGTAATGAATATTGCGATTAAAAAATTCATTATTGGAAAAATTTGCCTCGTCAGACCAAAGTATTTTACTACATATTCATGGATAAGCACGCTTCTTTTTCAGCAGCCACCTAAAAAGTCGTCCTCCTTGGTTTGTCCCTCGCTTGTAAATTGTGAATTTTTTTGACTTTATAACACCGGTAACCATTTTTTTTTAAAGTTTTCTAGCACCTGTTTTATTTATATGACAAGCTATTTCAATTTCTCTTAATGTTATTTCAAAATTTTCTGAATTTTTATTTCTTACATAATTAATAACTCGGTTTACCTTATTTACATTATCAGTAACACTGTTCAACCTCATCTTCTTCTTTAAAAATGAACCATTATTTTTCAGTTTCGTATCTAATTTTCTGAATATAGTTTTATTCGGCTCTAGTGCTTGTGGAAATCTGTTTCTATATTCTACTTGAGCTAATCCAGAGTTAAAATTGCATTGGCAATATGTAACGAACATAATATCATAACGATCAATGTGAGTGAAAATCATTTTTGAAAATTCTAAATTCTTAAACGAGTGTCAAAAAATTAAATTGTCAAGTTTGTTCATAGCCAACTATTTGAAAATACTTAAAATAATACTGAAATCATGAAATACAAACAAATGGATATTATACTTAAATTAATTGGTAAAGACATTTTAACTTTCTGTTTTTGTTATCTGAATTTACTTTATTCTTCTTAATTGTGTTATTGTTTTATTATATCAAAGATTTGAACAACTTATAGAATTATTTTATCTTTTTATTTAATCATACTTCTCCATGGCAAGTACCTATAATGCTTGTTAAAGAAAAATTTATTAGTTTTAAAAAATGTTTTTACAATTACTAACGTAGTACCAATGAATAAATATGGCATGTGATACATCGTTGAAAAGACAGGAAAATACTCTATTTAATGGCGCCATTTCCCGCCTGAAGAGTAAATCTCAAAATACAAGCGGTTTTGAAAAAATTAGATAAAACATCGTTGGAACACTCTGTTTTGCAAAAAATTTTCGCCTTAGAATTTTTCTCGTATCTCTTCAAATAACGGAGATATTTGGCCTAGACGTTTTCCGCATTTTCGATATTTTCCGCCATAACTCTTAAAGTAGGTCATGGATTTCAAATGTCTTTAAACAAATTTGTAGGTTATATAAATCGGCACAATTTTCATAAAAATAAATTTTTTTTGTACGACCGATATTAAGTGAGATATTCTCGAGGGCCCTGATAAAATGGACAGCCTGTGTATATATTACAAATTTTATCACAAATTTTCACAAGAAATAATCTTTTTTGTTAGTGTGTTCGTTACAGAAACTACTACAGAGTACTAACCTTGCATTTAACTTCTGAAGTTTTGTGTTCGACCGCCATTGGTTCAAAGCAAATTAATTTTTTGTGCCTTTGGGCGGATTTTAGCAGCTAATAAGTAAAATGTGAACTACAGTATTGTATTTAAACCAGTTTCAAATGACAATTTACAAGAATGTAAAAACTTAATATCCGAAAATATAAATGCAGAGAGTTATCTACAAACTCTATTTATTGGCTCAAATGTCTATACTGTAGTTTATTTCATTTAAGATAAACAAAACTGCTTATAAGCAGTTTATAGTGCCCCATAAAACTTTAGCAGTATTTTAACAAAGTTGCTGTAAGCCGGTAGGGGTAGTTAAACGTAAATGCAATAAAGACAGAATATAGTGAATGCAGTTGTAGGTCCTATGTTTTGTTCATTTAATTGTATTTAAGTACCTGTTGTTTACATTATTTTTAATTGCATTATCGTTCAGCGAAGCTATGTATTCCAATTATCTTTGCTTCTAAAACAATGATGAATTTTAACAGAATATTTTATATTTCAAATAAATATTTGCCACTACTTTTGTTGCGCTTTCGCTATATGAGGTGGTCTATAATATCTTCCTTTATTAACGCAATTATTAATCGTCGAAATTCTAATTTCAGTTCGTAATATTTATTTTTTAACGTAAATATATTAATCCCATGTGAGTAATAGTTCATTTTTTGAAGGGATCAAATCTCACGAAATCCTTTATTATGTGACCAGTTTCGCGAACAAACTATGTTCACAACATCAGACACAAGACTACATGGAAAAATATAAAAGGAAGGTTAGTGACTGCATTTGATCAATATAGCTTAAAAATAAGTTAATTGAAACTTAAGAAAAATTCTCTATTTACAACTAGTTCTTTGTCATATGACATTTAGATAAATTTAATTTTTAACCTCACCACAATAAAATTGTGAATGGTTACTAAAATTGGTTCAAAAACGAAAATTGAGATAAAGTCGAGGCAAGAATTCAAGCGATGCACGTCACTAGTGATCTCATTAAAGAAATGTTAATATTAACATAATCTTTAATCATTAGTTACGTTAAAAAGAGTAATTCTTGACACCCGGTTATTAAGCTTTTTTCAGAAATAGGTACAGTTTAATGGGGCTTCATGATTCTTAGCAGTATTGTCTTATTTATAAAATCGATCTGTGACGTGAATCGCTTGAATTCTTGCCTCGACTATAACATCAAATCTTTACGTTTTGAGGTCCTAGGAACCCAAAAAAGTGGTTTTTGAAAAATGTCTTGTGTGTGTGTGTGTGTGTGTGTATGTGTGTAGCGCCGAAAATATTGAACGGATTTGAATTAAACTTTGCATGTGCGTTTCTTTAGTGCTCCAGAAGATCTGAAAAGGTTTTGGTTGAGATCGGATTACGTTTAGTGCCGTTTTGGTGCAACAAGTTGTTTATTTTGTAATTACTTACAATGTTCAATCGAATCATTGAAAAGCAATTAAAATTCCAATTTCAACGATATATAACACTTCCACCTGTTCGATTTGGTTTCCGTGAAAAAAATTAAAAACAAAGCAAATGTGAAGCATAGATCGCATTTCGCGTGACATGATCGATGCGCGTAGCCGTTACGTCGTGAAACTGGTCACGTCACGTATATTCCTATTCGACAACTATACAGCTTTACTGTCGCATTTAATTTCAAATATTTTGAATTGGAGAACGGATTTGGATAAAAGTTTGCATGAGGGTTTCACAATTTTCTAGAAGATCTGAAAAGGTTTTGGTTGAGATTGGATTAGGTTTAGTGCCGTTTTTTAAAATATATACAGAGACAAATCGAAGAATTACACTACAAATATTTCTCTAAAATCTAGTAAAATTACTGAAATGCAAGCTAACTAATGTTTATTCAACAAAGAGTCATGAGCGATCGGTTTGCATTGAGCAAATTTTGTCGATTGTCGTTTGTTCCCCGCGCTATGTTTTAGTAGTTTGTCATCCGATACGTTGGTATCATGTCACATATAAGATTCCGGCATATTTGCAACTTTTAGTGACTATGTACAAGCGGATTGTCACAAACTTTAAAAGTAGGTGTAACAATAGCAATATCATATACTTTTTTATAGATTATCACTTTACCAATTTTCAGTTTATTACTTTACGAGTCTGTAATGTTTATGGTACCTAACTAGACTTTCTTAGTTGTTCAAGTGATGTTAAACTTGTTAATAGGGTAATAGTATATTATTCAACGAGCGATAATGTAGAAAATTGAATACTATACTTTATCTACGATTATAACAATTAATATTAAATTGCAAGTATACAGAAACATTATTTACAAAATAATGTCAATAGTTAAACGTCAAAACTAATCAAACATATAAAATCGCCTTCCTTTCCTTAATAATAATAATGGACCTTTCCATTTCACCATATCGGAAAGCTGATTGGTTGTATCTAGTGAATTATAATATGTAACTGTCGTTTATCATCCACGTTACTTGTTTATGGATACTATTACTTGTTCAAAACCAGTTGATTATTGAATATATTATATAATCTTATATGAGTAGATAAAGAGATGTAATAGTTTCAAATAGATTATAGCCATATTAGAAACTAAATCAGTTATTAACTTCTGGATGTGTGTCATCTGAAAAGGTTTTGGTTGAGATCGGATTACGTTTAGTGCCGTTTTGGCACACAATCTAATGATCTTTTTGGCTTCAAAGATCCACCAGGTGGGGAGGATCCAGCTGCCTCCAGTAGCTGCCATTTTTACTCGTAAAATTTAGTTGTCATAATTTTTTGCATTTTTTTTTATCTATAATTGAAAAATAGTATAGAAAACATGTTTATTAAAGTGTTTTTATAAATTGATTTTCTACCCCTTTGAAGAGTGGAAACAACCCCCGGGACCGGTTACACAAACCTGGTCACCTACCACCTTCCTCAAAGAAACGCCGTCTACAAAATATTTTTATTCTCACAAAAACAAATATCAATTTTCTATGACTTTGAAGGGTACAAACAACTTCCGGGGGTGCTTCACAACACTGGCCACCAACCACCTTCCTCAAAGAAACACCTCCTATAAAATATCAACGTTTCTCTTACCAAAACAAATATTAATTTTCCAACCCCTACAAGGGGCTGAGACCAAATTCCTCCAGGGACCTTCCGTTCTATTCGAGAGAACAACAATTATTCGAAAAACTGAGGAAAATAAACGGGTTCACGGAAAGGGAGACTTTGGGTGTGGTTTCTGGACAATTTGAGGAGGTTGCCGAGGTGGAAAAATTAGTTTGAATCGGGAATAGATTCAACACCCTCAAAAACAAGGGGGGGGATATTGTCTCGTCCGCGGTGCAAACATTCGGTAATTTCGTCAAAACCCCGACTCTTCAAATGGACTATTTTAATAAATAAAGGTTTATCAATAAAATGACTTAGTGTAAAGGATTTATGTGGATATTTAAATAAAACAAAACATATCTATCTTGTTCTTATGCCTAATGCATTGTGACTTATTTATTTTATTTTTACTTAAATAGTACAGCCTAACATTTGCATATTTATTTGCTACTGCTTTTATTAATAGAACCCTGTCCAAGGGCGACTGGTCAAGAGAAAAATTTGAAAATACATTTTTTTTTATTTAGCTAAATGAATTTTCTCAACACGGTTCTGTGTGTTGATTATATTATACAGGGTGTTGCATCATGAGAGGGAAATAGCTTAATAGGAGGTAGAGAACATCAGTGGTAACCGGAACCTCCCATAGAAATGTCTCATTGGGCCTTCATTACGAAGTTACAGGGTGTTAAATAATTTTTGGCCAAACCTGTTTTTTGTCATAACTTTGACAGGGAATGAAATAACGGATTCATATTTGGTACGGCTAAGAGGTACATGTATAAAAAAATATATCCAGGTCCGGACTCACTATAATTTATGTTTCTTCTTTGCATCAATAAAACATCACCCTGTATATATTTTTTTGAAATTTCGATACGATATTCGAAAAGAGCAAGAAAAAGCAAACAAAATGGCCTATTTCATTTTTTTGTTACACCTTCGTGGTTATTTAAATACGTTGTTAAATGTGCAAGAAAATGGATTACAGAACCCTATTAAATGAGAGGCACGTGAAATAAATAGTTTTATAACTAAAATTTGCAAAAATTCTATTGAGCCTAGGTGGTCTGGGTGAATCCTAATTCCGGCACGTTTTAAAGGTCCATTTTGGTAAAAAGCTGTGGTCCTAATAAGTAATCGGGTATGAAATAACAAAATTTTTAATCAATCACAGTAGGCTTGTTCAAAGTGACAGATAATAAAAAGAAATCTCCTAAACAGTTGAATAATTGTTTGTTAATAATTTAATGTGTCAATAATCCGCATTTAGTTAGTGAAAACTTGTGAAAATATTTTAACTATGCCAGTAAAATTTACAAACGTGGAATATGCTGACATAATATTCATCTATGGTTTCTGTAATGGAAATGGTAGGTCGACGGAAAGAGAATATCGGCTGCGTTTTCCTGGTCGTCGATGCCCTAATCATAAAACCTTTAGTACGGTGTTCCAGTATGCAAGACAACACGGGAAGTTTCCTACTTCTGCAGTTGTGGAGTGTGTTTTACAACAAGGTGTGCAGGAACAAAACAATATTATAAACGTAGTTCAAGAAAACCCAAATATGAGCACTAGACGAATCAGTTTGGCAACTGGTATTCCTCATTGGCGAGTATGGAGAACCCTAAAAAGAGAACGTTACCATCTATATCATATCCAGCAGGTACAGCGTCTTCTATAAGGCGACGATATCCCCCGCCTGGCATTTTGTCATTGGTTGTCTAACCATCGTCCAGTCATTTACAGAACCTTATTTACGGATGAGGCACAATTTACAAGGGATCGAGTAAACAATTCACGAAATAATCATAAATGGGCACAGGAAAACCCACATGCGGTACGCCAACGCCATTCGCAACACAGGTTTTCTGTAAATATTTGGGTCGGACTTGTGAATAGACATTTGATAGGGCCACATTTTTTTGAAGAAAGATTGAATGGTGAAATTTACTTTGATTTTCTTCAAAACATTTTACCGAATATGTTAGAAAATATCGGTATAAGAGGCATGTTGTTTCAGCATGATGGGGCCCACCACATTTTAACCTTCAAGTAAGAGAACACTTAAACAATGTGTATCCTAATAGATGGATTGGACGCGGGGGTCCACATGAATGGCCACCAAGATCTCCTGATTGTAACCCTTGTGATTACTTTTTATGGGGCCACTTAAAAAACGAGGTTTATAGCATTGAAATTGAAAGTAGACAACATTTAATTCAGCGCATCGTTACAACCTGCGACGAAATACGGAATAATCCAGAAATGATACGTCGAGCAATTGGTGACCATTCTAAACGCGCAAGAAAATGCACAGAATGTGGGGGAGGACATTTTGAAAATTTACTTTAGTGTCAATTACGTTTTATTTTTAAACACATTTAGTTATTGTTCAAATGTGCTTGTTATTTATTGTTAATTGAATGGAAAATATTTTATTTATTTAGATTTTAGTTTGTTCTCTTTTCCAATTTTTATTAAGTATAAAATGTTGATGATTTTCTTGATCAAAGTAACTGGTTGCTTAGGCCTAAATGGTTTAAATTATCTGTCACTTTTATTCTTTGAACAAGCCTACTGTGATTGATTAAAAATTTTGTTATTTCATACCCGATTACTTATTAGGACCACAGTTTTTTACCAAAATGGACCTTTAAAACGTGCCGGAATTAGGATTCACCCAGACCACCTAGGCTCAATAGAATTTTTGCAAATTTTAGTTATAAAACTATTTATTTCACGTGCCTCTCATTTAATAGGGTTCTGTAATCCATTTTCTTGCACATTTAACAACGTATTTAAATAACCACGAAGGTGTAACAAAAAAATGAAATAGGCCATTTTGTTTGTTTTTTCTTGCTCTTTTCGAATATCGTATCGAAATTTCAAAAAAATATATACAGGGTGATGTTTTATTGATGCAAAGAAGAAACATAAATTATAGTGAGTCCGGACTTGGATATATTTTTTTTTTATACATGTACCTCTTGGGGCTCGTTAGTACATTAGCCGTACCAAATATGAATCCGTTATTTCATTCCCTGTCAAAGTTATGACAAAAAACAGGTTTGGCCAAAAATTATTTAACACCCTGTAACTTCGTAATGAAGGCCCAATGAGACATTTCTATGGGAGGTTCCGGATACCACTGATGTTCTCTACCTCCTATTAAGCTATGTCCCTCTTATGATGCAACACCCTGTATACTAACCTATGAAATGTTACCTCGGTGAATTCCTTTTTGTTAACGCCGTCTCTAAAAGAGCAACTTCTTTGGGCATATGATACCATTGTTCTTTTGGTAAAAAAACTTCACAAATTGTCGATAACAAATAAAAAGCAGATAACAAACTGTCACTTTTGACAGAAATTTTGTAACAATATGGCGAGGTGATGCTAAATTTGCTACTGCTTCTTCTGTCTATTCTAACTCTATGATATCGTCATAAAACTGGCAGAAAGGCATAAACTGTTGGTATGTTATCTTAATATATATTCCTCCTAAAGTTACTTGCGAACAATTGAATTTGTTTTTCGAAGGCATTATTTCATTAGAATACTTATATGGTTCTGAAATAATTCTACTAGGGATTTCAACATACCGGAATTTTCTTTGAATATTGATAACGCCTCGGTTATGTGCCTAAATGAATTGGTAAATTTTTTTTCATTTACATAATAAAATAATATTTATAATAGCAGAGATCGTATGCTTGACCTAGTTTTTAGCACAGTAACCTGCTGCGTCTCTACACCATCGCTATACTTGGTTCATGAGGATGTCCAACATCCACCACTGGACATATCCGTGACAATGGATTATGATACTCATAATGTTCTTGCATATAACGATGTCAAGAGCTATAACATCAAAAAAGCTAATTTGGTACTACTTTACGGTGAAATTGTACATATTGATTGGTCGGCTCTGAATGAATATAATGACGTCAATAAGGCTTGTAAGTATTTTTATGAAATTTTATATAGTGTACTAGATCGGTGTGTACCTTCGACATCACCAAATAATAGAAAGCGCAAGTATCCTCCGTGGTTTAACAGGGAAATTATTAGTGACATTAAGCAAAAACAGAAACTATCGAAGCTTTACAAAAAATCTAATGACCCTGCAATTAATTTAGCTTTAGTGAACTGAGAGCGAAATTAAAAGCTGATATTTTCAACGCTCGCAAAAATTTTATAATATCTACCGAATAGAATATTAAAAACTAGCCTAAAAGATTTTGGTCCTACATCTCTAATATACGAAAAAATAAATCGGTCCCGGCTAATATGACATTGAATGATGAAGAGTTAGATAATGGCTATTCAGTCGTAGAGGGCTTTGAAAATTTTTTTAAAAACGCATATACCTCAAGTGCTGATGACATAGATGTCCTTGATGGGACATTATCAAATATAAATGCAAACACTACTCTAAATATTAACGCTCCCACTGAAAATGATATTTTAAAATGCATAATAAGATTAAAGCCAAATATGACCACGGGTCCGGACAATATTCCAGCTTTCTTAATTCGTGATTGTGCCCCCTATTAGTAGAACCTCTAAAAATAATTTTTAACCTTGCTGTGCATTCAAATACAATACCTGGAATTTAGAAAGTGTCCACGTATATGTCCTGTTTTTAAAAAAGGCAATTTAAATGATTAGAGAATTATCGCCCCATAACAATTATCTGTAATTTTATTAAAGTACTTGAATTTTACATCCATGACATATTATACAGTCACGTGAAAAAGAGTATTAGTATACACCAGCATGGTTTTATGAAGCGTCGATCACAACTACAAACTTAATATGTATCTCACACTATATATCGGAGGTTTTGGATGATCAACGTCAAGTTGGCGTAGTTTATACAGACTTTTCGAAGGCCTTCGATAGGGTCACTCATAGTATATTGGTCCCTGAGTTAGATAAATGCGGTCTGTCACAGAATGCACTGAGATCCTATCTCTCTGATCGATTACAATACGTATGCTACAGGGGCTTTGCTTCAACTAAATTTGAAGTCCTATCTGGTGTTTCTCAAGGATCGATCCTGGGGTCGTTACTTTTCAACATCTTCATTAATAACGCTATTAGCTCTTTGAATGTTCCTCATCTACTATATACAGATGATATGAAAATTTATGTTATGATAAACTGCGCTCAGGATTGCATTATCCTTCAGGAAAACCTCCATAGGCTTGATTTGTGGTGTAGGGAAAATAAGTTGCCACTTAATATAAACAAATGTAAAGTTATCACATACTCATGTAAAAAAGATATGTTAATGTTTAAATACAGTATCGACGGTAGATAGACCAGAATATATCAAAGATTTAGGGGTATATTTTGATTCAAAATTAAATTTTATCCATCACATAGCAGCCAATAGAAGTTTAGGATTTACCATGTGTAATTCCCGTGAGTTTCATAAACCATCAACAATTAAACTGTTATACAACTCATATGTCAGATCCCGACTAGAATATAATTCTCTCATTTGGTGCCCAAATTACGTAAAATATATCGAGGTAATAGAAAGAGTGAAACGGAGATTTTTAAAGTATGTGTCCATTAAGAGAATAAAGTGTATCCTCATATTGGCTTTCCACACGATCTGTTACTTGACACACACAACTATAAATCCTTACTGGTTCGTCGTAGTATGCACTCTGTTATCTTTCTATTTAACATAATAAACTCTGTTCATGATGCAACCGAAATACTGAGTAAAATCAATTTCCACGTACCAATATATACTAGGCGACGTTATGAAACTTTTTATGTAAAGACGGCTAATACTAATATATTGCATTACTCCCCTCTGTATACAATGTGCCACAATTACTCCACCGTGCAAGACAGCATTAATATATATAATTTTAGCAATGCACATATAAAAAATGTTTTTGTATTATAAGTTCTGTTCATTTTGTTTAGTGCTTGTTTTGTTATTTACCTTACATGTTTGTCAGGAATGTTTGTCTTTTTCTCGAATGTCACTATTATATACCTATTCTGTATTACTAATGACACATTGTCACTGTACTTTTTTTTTTGAAAATTGTATTATTCTTAATTTGATATTGTTGTTCCCTATCCTGTAACTGGGATGTTATCCCATTGGATAGTTGTAGAAATAAATAAATAAATAAAATTGTTAAACCGTCCTTCATTATGTTTATGTTTTTAAATACATGCTTCGCTTTATTTGTATTTAATAATTGAAATTTAATTAAAGAGACATTATTAATAAATATAAATACAAAATAATTGCATAAAGCGTGGTAATATGATGCTGTTAAATTTAGTTCTTTTTTCTTGTTGCATAGATTACCGCGTTTCTTGTATTATTGTGTAAAACGTTCCAGAATTTGCATAAAAATATATTCAAGGGCCTTCCTGGCATGTTCCACAAAGCGTACTTAAAGTGGTCCCAGTTTAATCCCTAAAGTGGATTCAAATCCACCAAGTAATGCCTCATCTTGAGCACTTGTTTCTCCGCAAGGGCAGGCCGAGCAGTCGGCAGTCGAGAGAAGAACAAATACTTTAAGTAAGGGAAAAGCGGGAAATCCTCGCATGTGACATGGCAGCCAGTTTTCCACCGGCATTAACTGTACAATTGATGCTAAGCCGATCTTTTATACTTTCAAGTGCAGCCTAGCGAATATAGTTGAAATTTGCACTCGACGACGGCGAAGCTTAAAGTTCAACTCCGTTATAAAGAATGCCTCCTTATTCTTTATTGAATGCGGCGTCATGGAATAATATATAGTTTTCAATTATAATCTGTTACTATTATTCAGTATAATAAAGGAACGGAAACATTTCATTTTTGCTACTATTAATACTCATTATTGTTTTTGAAATCGTATCAGGATGGTAAAGTGTAAACGAATTTAATTGAAACCGTATAAAAACTAAAAGCCGGCAAAAACAGTCGGCATCTCTTTATTGTACATGGGCGCAGGTAAATAGAAATGCTTCGTTATTATATTATCCTCTGTTTCAAATGGTCTCCAGAAAGCCATGGCAAATTAGTAAATAATTAAAATATTTTACCTTTTATATAGTAGTAAATATTTATAAATATGAACAATAACTAACTAAACTCCTACGCTTGATATTATAACAGGTATTTACACACTGCACTGGCACATTAACAGCACAGCAGAAGTCCACCTTTGACTATTGGGAAGCGATTTACGAGTTTTTTTTTTATGCTACTAGGCCTGTCCGCTTTATTATCTTTAAATCAGTGCAGTCGTAGATGGTTCATTCAGGCTGATTACATTGCCAGTCTCGGACTCGCCTGCACAGTTTCAACTACCATTCGAATCTCGGTACCATTGCTAAATATATAGGACAAAATATCAAGTTCAGTGCGCACGGCCCTGTGCTTTAACACTGACCAGTTCCAATTATCCTCGTATAAAGTTTATAAGAACTATTATTACTGCATATATTGTTTGTTGATTATATAGTTCTGGCAAAAAATAGTAGTTGATCGTGTTATGGCCAAATCTAAAAAATGGAAGGGATAATCCAAAACGTATTAGAAGATGAAATTATACCAATGGAAATTATTAGTATACAAACAAAAATTAATACTACTAGGAAATGGCCTTAAATATAGATTGTGATTTAAATTGGTTAATTGTTTCCGTATTGTACTTGAAAATGCTTGCTCAGCATGAATTCTAGTCTTCACGTTTGAATACTTAAGAAATAGAGAGGTAAATAAGGGTAGGGGAGGGGCGGTCAAAGCTAGGTAGTGGACGACGTGAATTTTTTAGTAGTCATAATGGAAAGAGGAATTATGTGTATTATTATAAAGGCTTACTTTAGAACCAAATATGTTTACACAACTCCAATGTGACAGTATTATGCTTACTTAAATATACTTTGTTTAAGAAACACACTCGGTGGGAAGTCGAATTAAATCATATGCGATTTTGGTTATAGAAAATTCTGAAGAAGTATTTTATTATACCCTTCAAGAGCTACTAGATGTGCACATCAAATATGAGAAGAAGCAGATATCTGTTAACCCTCACAAAACGGTAACAGTGCTCTTCACCAGTAATAGTAAGCTCGACTGCTCGACAATTTAGAACCTTCCTATTAGATGAAACTATTCCATTTTCTGAGAAAGCGCAATTTCTAGGTATTACGTTAGCTAAATCACGCAGCTGGTAATCCACAAAGTAAAACTGTCATTGCTGACAAGCCGAAGAATTTGTGGAAAACGTGGGGCATTGGCCACCAATAAGTATTTTTAGATATTTGTTACGGTCATATGATCAATGATAGCGTACTCATCCATAATTTCGTGGTCGAGAGGGCTACAACAAATGGTCAAAACGAAACATTCTGGTTTACACAGACAGGTATGCCCAGTGTTGATTTGTGCTATAAACACTACATCGTCAGCTGCTCTCGTATTATTCCTCACCATATCTACCTGCAGGGAGAGGCTAGTGCTAGGTGTACAATATACAAACTCCAACAATTGCCAACCAATGCGCTGCGGGCTAGCATTATGGATCGCTATGGGCTAATAAATGACGACTTAAATAGTCATAACCTCCTGGGTATGCCTTCAGATGAGATACCTATCAAGGACAACCACAAGCTATCTTTCAAGATCCTATATTCTGAAAGAGATGAGTGGCACTGAAAATGAATCTACAGAAAGCAGCAAGCTGCCTGTTTATGGATGGTTATAAAAAATCCTGAAGGAATAGGAGGCTGGGCTAGCAGCATAGAGTTAGAAAGGATAGGAGAAGCAGTAACGTAATCAAAAGTAGTATCATCCCGCCATATTGTTACCACATTTTTGTCAAAAATGACAATTTGTTTTCTGCTTCTTTTTATTTGTCATCGACGATTTGAGAAAATTTTTTACCAAAAGAACAATGGTTTCATTTGCCCAAAGAAGTTGCCCTCCTAGAGGCGATGTTGACAAAAAGAAAATTACCGGAACAACATTTCATAAGTTAGGATATAATGTAAACAACACACAGAGCCGTGTTAAGAAAATTAATTTACTAAAATAAATTTTGTTGATGGTATGTATCATACGACTGAAAATAATAAATATATATTTACTGAGATATGTTTTGTTTAATTTAAATATTCACATATATCCTTTACAATAATTTACCTGCATTTATTAAAACAGTTTATTTACATTCTTACAATTTCAAATAGTCTGGATCTGGCAAAACATCACTTTTGTTAGTACACTTAGCCACGCCTATCACACAAAATCAATAAAAATCTTAGATATCTGCGGCGTAGCTACTTGAATTTTATTAAATTTCTAAAATATAGATTTGTTATTGTTATGTGTTTACAATCTCCAGTAAACACTCTGTATGTAGGTTCAATAATTACAACAAGAATTTTCACAAACCACTGGTTTATTAATCACTTAATTACAATAATTATTCCTTATACTAAAACACACTAATTTTACTTTTAGTCTACTATAATTCACTACTTTAATTTACAACTTGATATTATTCCCTATTTCATCTTAACACTTGCTTGTCTTAATTAAAACTGTTGTAGTGCGGCCGGATTCATCGTATATATACCCGAATCGATTATACTAGTCTATTCTAGAATGTTCTCCAACATTCGAGATTTTTCCGGCAAGGTTCTCGAATTTGCTATGATTCCAGTGGCGTAGTCGTGCACATAACACTGCCCCCTCTTTAAGCCTGAACGTCCCGATCAGGCAATTCAGAGTCCCCGACATGCTTCGCGAATCTGTCCAAGTGCACGATTTTCATCTTGGACTTCTTACTTCGTTGAGTCCGATATACAACGTCATTAATCCGGGTGATGATAGAATACGGCCCTTCCCAAGGTGGGTGAAGTTTTGGAGATCTTCCCTTCTTTCGCTGTGGATTATATAGCCAAACAAGATCTCCCTCCTTGAATCCTGCTGACGTCCCTTTCCGGGCATAGCGAGCCTTCATTCTGTCACTAGCTATGTTAACTTGGTTTCCAACCAACTCATGGACATTCCTCAGCCGTTGACTAGTTTCATCTGCATAGTCACCCACGGACAGTGGCTCCTGTGCCAAACATCAAGTTATATGGTAAGTCTGATCTCGTGCCCAAATACTACACGAGCAGGTGTCTGTTTGGTAATCTCATGAATGGCAGTCCTGTATGCCATTAGGAAAAATTGTATGTGCCGGTCCCAATCTCGCTGGTTCTTGTGAACCACCTTAGAAAGATGTTCCTTCATGGTTTTGTTATGTCGTTCCCCATTCCATCTGATTGGGGATGAAGAGCGGTTGTTCGAGCCTTGTGAATGCGTAACATTTCACAAATTTTCTGAAATACCCCTGACTCAAAGTTTTTCCCTTGATCGGAATGTAGCTCCAGGGGTAAACCAAATCGACATATAAGGTTATCCATCAGAACTCGAGCAACAGTAACTGCTTTCTGATTTGGAATGGCATACGCTTCTGGCCATCCTCTCAAAAGGGGTTCCAACATTATATTGCTTCATTTGGCCCCTACTCCTTGTCTGTGCCCTTTGGTGGCTGCACAAATCTTGCATTTGCGACACAAAGGCTCCACATCTTGACGGCTATTTACCCAATAAAATCATCAAGGTCTGATTAATGCCAAAATGCTGGAGATTTCATCATGCATTTCTTGAAGTATTTTCGGGACCCGGCACCTAGGTATCACCAGACGCATGGCAATTTCCTTCCCATCTGGGCTTTCTCATGCTTTCTTTAACATTCCATTTGTAACCTTGAGGGAGTCCCATTGCGCCCATAATGCCTTCAGCTCGACACTCTTGTCTGAAACATCTTTCCATTCTGGTCGCGTCCCTTTTTCTTTTGTCTTTAATATAGAACCAATTACGCCGCCATTCAATTGTTCTTGCCTTAAAATCTCTTTTGTTCAATCGCCTGGAACATATGTCTGAATTATGTTTACTGTTACCATACCCTGTGCTTTTTCAACCCAATAACAGTGCTTGGAGTCATCTTTACACGGTCTTCTTGATAGAGCATCTGCATTTTTATGAGATTTTCCAGGTCGGTGTTCGATTGTGAGATCATACTGTTGCAATCTCTCTATCCAACGAGCAAGTTGATCTTCTGGGATTTTCAACTGCAACTTAACGCAGCATGGTCAGTCCTGATTTTGAAGTGTTGTCCGTAAAGATATTGGTGAAAATGTTTCACGAATTTAACAATGGCCAATAACTCCTTCCTTAATACATAATATTTTTAGTCGCAACTCCTCTATAAAATACTTATTACTTATATATTACCATCAAAACGCTAATGCTTCGATTGCAACAAACACCGGCCGAAAGACTGATCCTACTTAAAGGAGCTCTCTTGCCAGCCGTCACATACTACTTGCAAACTGCAGTTTCGAGCTGTTGGCTCTCGTCAGTGCAAGGTAGGCATGCGACGACCGGCACGAGGATCCTTTGACTATTTGGTACATCCCGGTATTCTTACAATAGCGACATGTAAAATAGTCAGCACGCGCCATCTAACGGTCCAGTATCCGTTGCAATCGAAAAATAAATAGCCTGACTGGGCTTAGCATAGTTCAAATGTGCTTTTAGAGGGCGGAATATTAATACATAATATTTTTAGTCGCAACTCCTCTATAAAATCCTTATTTTACTATAAGGAACGTAACCAGACTGCAACCAACAGCTACTCTCCAGGCTATGTGCCCCGCCGAGCGCTGAATTACAAGTTACAAGCCTGGCGCGTTAAGTGTAATAATTGCATATTACCATCAAAACGCTAATGCTTCGATTGCAACAAACACCAGCCGAGAGACTGGTCGCTATTGTAAAAATACTGGGATGTACCAAATAGTCAAAGATCCTCGTGCCGGTCGTCATGTGAACGATCCATGCTTTGATGGAAGTCTGAAGGATGTATTTTCTGCTCGAAAAACTTAGAAAAATTTAAAAAAATAGGAAAAAGAAAAAATTAATTTTCTTTTTCCTCAACCTTTTCTTAAATTCTATATAATAATATTACGTTCACAAAATTTTTAGGGTTCAACGTGACTGTTTCAGACGGAGAATAATGGATAAATCATACTTACTGTCGTTTATGCTTAACTGCGGCTCTGATGGTATCAATTGGAAGACGTCGTAACACTATAAATCTAACACTGTCTGTTTCACACTCTCTTAAAATTAAATCTGAAAGGGAATTTTGTTAGAAAACACAACTAAAAGACAATATAAAGTTCAAAATATGTATATTAAATCTTTTAAAAAAATTTATGTTTTTACAACAACTTCTTCAGAGAAAATGTTAACAAACAATGGTCTGACTCGTGTACAACACATGGTGAGGAACGGGACGATTCATACGGTACCAGCTACCATCCAATATGCAGTTTGATAAGCTAACGATGCACAAAAAGATTCAAGAACAGTTTCATGTAACTGAAATTTTGGTGGGCTTTTGCTTGCCTGTCTTACAAACGTATTTATTAATTCACATAAATTTTGGTCGCACCTCGGAGCTTAAAATTGCTTGAAGCGTATCTACTTCGTTTGTATTATGCAATAACAAATTTTACGTTCAGGCAAGGCAGATCCCATGCACGTGTGAGTACATGGTATAGATACTTTTTTGACTCCGAATCACTGAGGAACCGGTTTAGGGCAAACCCCGTCAAAACACATCATTTCCCCGTCAAATCCGACTGCTAGGAAATGATGGGGGTCCCATGTCGCTAAGGGCTATTTTCGCTATAACTTCCGATATACTTTGAATAGTCGTTGGACTAACTTGTCCCCATATTCAATACCTCGTAAGAGTTGCAGTGCTTGACAACGTGGATTTGTAAAAGGGTTTTTAATCTTGGTCCAATTTTAGTATACTTTCTAAAATTGGGTGGTCGGGGCGACATTACGTCCCTGTGCAGCGACATTTACTACACTTTCTAAATTAACGCTCCTTGAAGAGTTAGCGAAAATTTGGCATAAAAAATGCTCCGAAGAGCAAAAATATGTTTCCACGAATTAAAAACCTCTTCCGCGGCGTTTTTACGTGAAGCACGCTTTTCTTACGAAGTATTTCCTAAGTCGGATTTTGTTACAACGTCGAAAAGTATATCGGGGTTATAGCGTTCTTTAACAGTCACATGCCTACCTTGCACTGACGAGAGCCAACAGCTCGAAACTGCAGTCTGCAAGTGGTGTGTGACGGCTGGCAAGAGAGCTCTTTTAAGTAGGATCAGTCTTTCGGCTGGTGTTTGTTGCAATCGAAGCATTAGCGTTTTTATGGTAATATGCAATTATTACGCTTAACGCGCCAGACTTGTATTCAGCGCTCGGCAGGGCACATAGCCCGGAAAGTAGCTGTTCGTTGCAGTCTGGTTACGTTCGTTATAGTAAAATAAGGATTTTATAGAGGAGTTGCGACTAAAAATATTATGTATTAATATTCCGCCCTCTAAAAGCACATTTGAACTCCTTCCTTGTTACACAATAGTTTCTCTTTGGTTTGAACAACACCTTACTGAAATACGTATGCAGTAACTTAACTAACACTGAGTGGATCCTGTATCATCAATGGTAAGGTGTGTCATTTTAATAAGGACCCAATATGACTCCTGATCTGATGGTCCCAGTATCATTAACAGAGCTAATACAACGGTAGTTACGCTTCTGTATATTTAAACTTCTTTAAATAATTAATTTGTAGTAAAACCAATCGATATGCCATTAATGGTCTTGTTCCGGTAAATTACAACCTTGGCATTAACAAATTATGTGTAAGAATAATTAAGTTATTAGCTTCTAGTATCATAGCTGTGACTTAAATTATTGAACATAAAATTATCGAAAGCTCTATTAATATGATGAGAACATCCTTAAACATTATTTATAATTGCCACTTTCTCCTGTACTTTATATTTTATTGGGATATCGCATTGGTATCCAAAAATAAATTAAAAATATAGTCACAGATAAAATTATTTTTTGTTAACATCATTGAGTTGTGGAAATTTTATACTGGGTTATCAGGGTTTTCTTTATGCCCCTATTTTTCTTTATTTTTAAAGGCATTAATCAGAATTTCTGGGAACGCATGTATTGTATTAAATGTCAACTTTTATTCATATCTTGATAGTTTTGATATCTGTTTTAACCGGAAGTGACATCATCAGATTAAATTTTTTCAAGGGGGTGAAAAAAGACCATAACTTCAAAATATCGATCATTTTTTAAAATCTAAAATGAAGTCGCCAAGTCATTTCATAATCTTCAAAAACAACATTTTACTTTAATAGAAGGTTTCTAGTCCACTTATAATATGGTGAAAATCTTTTGGGGTTAGCTTCAAGTGTATTAAAGAAAGCTACTTTATTAATTAGCTCACGTTTCGATATTCTTTAATATCATCCTCAGGGCAATTAGTTTTTCGTAGCAGTATCACTGCTATCCTCACAAGAATAAGTAATTTTAGTTATATACTGTATGTTTATTAAACCTTCCGTATCTGTTATGTTCCAGTACATTATTTATTTGTTTTTAAGCTATACATGGAAAACTAAGTTTTAGTTGCACTAAGGATGATATTAAAAAAATATAGAAACGTCGGTTAATTAATAAAGTAGTTTTCTTTAATACACTTGAACCTAACCCCAAAAGATTTTCAACAACATTTTACGCTGAGATGATTATTTTTCGAGACAGTTTCATAATTCGCATTTCTCTCCTTTCCTTCCCTCAATTTCTTCTGCTGTTGATTTTCAGGCAGGCTCATCAATAACAGATACACAAAGTTTCATTGACCCCCCTCCCCCCTATTCCTTTCTATATAATTCTTATTTTTACCGCACTAATAACGAAGGTATTATAATATAAATATTTATTTAATGCCACATAAGAGGATCCAGATAAGAAAATAATAAGTAAAGTAATAAGTAAATATAATATTTTGCAAAAGTTACATTACTCGAGTGAATCAATAAAATTCATTCACCAAATACATTATTTTATTGTTCGGTATAGTATTTATTTGCTACTGCTGCCGAAATGCCAATGTAAGTAAAATTTTATCAATTTACACTTGACATATTTATAACGCATCAAAAGATTTTTGTCAAGTACCCAATATTTATCTATGACAGGAATTAATTGTGACATGGGAAGTGGCATTACTCTATATTTGCAAATATGCCATATCTAAATTGATTCCCACACATGACAGTAACAAATATTATTTGTACTTGAAGTTATCGACTGTGATTCTCATCAATTTTATCAGAAGATGTCAATAATTACTTAGGAACGGTTGCCAAAAACACAATAAATATGTAACCTCTTCAAAGAACTATTATGAAAATTGCTTAATTAACAGCAACGCTGATGGGTATAACAATGAATTTATTTTTCTGAAGTTTCTTACATTGAAGTATTTGATATACTTACTTAATAACTTAAAAAAGATTATAGTCCGGAAGGTAAGAGAATCCACCTTGCTTTTTATACTCAAGCGTTGAAATTTGGTACACTTGTTCGTCAGACCCTATCTTTCGATATGAGAAAAGTTGCCATGGTCGGGGCCCCCGCAGGGGCCCTATTATAGTGTTAAAGAACACGCCAAAATCCTCGATAAACTTTTGGAAACTGTAACAAAATCCGAAACATTTCGCATGAAAGAGCCCTCCTTATTGGTGCACGTTAAAACGACAAATTTTCCCCGGCCTTCCATTGCTTATTCAACATGTAGACTAGACATGTTGAATGCTCGTGTAGCTCTAGGATACTGTAGTAAGCCGCGAGCTTTCCAATTCTATGGAAAAAATACTATATCGCATCCGGCAACTGCGTGAAATCTTATTATGGACTGAGGTTTTTCAGGACCGGGGAACAAAATAGACACATCTTACCAACCATGTTCTAAAATGAGTAAAATATAGACTACCTATATGTCGTGACTTACCAAGTACTCTTGTAAGTTCAAGAACAGCTAAAAATTTAGCGTGCTTTCTTTTCCCATGCTAAAGTGCACCTAAAGCTCCTTGAGATTGGATAATTGTTGCATACGAAAAACCGCAAACACCAGTATATCCACATCGCATGTCCTTATCATAATTTTTTCACAGCCTTTAGTCACAGCGCCTGCCAGATCAACAAATAAGCATGTATCTGCCTCCTCGTGGTTGCGTGGCGCCACAGAGGAACAAACAGCATCGTGCGGGGTTTTAAAAACAATCTCTTCCAAAGCAGCAAAAAATGTTTCTCTTAGAATGTTCAAATCGGCAGTGCTGGTGGCAAGCAGGTGAAATAGTGCCATCTTGTTGTCAGCATGCCGGAGAAAATTTTCCCATCCCTTTGGCACTTTAACTGCGCGGCGGATGAATCTCCGGCCCGCGGAAAGACGATTCGCCCGCGCGGAAATTTGAATCGTGCTTATTAAATTACGCAGCTGGACAATCACAGCACAGTGAAAACATATGAAACGAGACTTCACTCAATAAAAAAGAGCTGTGGGTCCTGGGACACTTGCTTGTGTCCTTAATTATTCCAAATGCCGCGTGTGTACCAAATTTGAGCCCTCTAGGACATTTTTTAGCTCCAAAACAAGCGAAAATGATGGTTTGCCCCTGAAGGTAAGCAACCATGCTATAAAAGGCCTCCTTGGAGGGCCTGACTGAGGCAACATTTCTTATATCAAATGGTAGGGTATAACGAACAAGTGTACCGAATTTCAACGTTTGAGCATAAAATGCAAGGGCCACTAGCAGTAAAGACGTTCTTGATATAAATCTCAAATTACTCAATTCTATTAAATACGCTATGTATATTCCTTGAACTAAACTCACAAACGAATGTATTGCAAGCAATGCATTTGAAGCATTCTTTCCCAAATACGTGATGAACTTTTTTGCTTGTCTTTACCCTGGAGTGTTCCTCGAGTACGACTTCTATTCCTTTTCCCATTTTCGTTCGTCAGCTAGCTCGTTATCTCCTATTCCTTCATGCCCTGGCACCCACATTAAAGTAACCTTGTTGTTGTTAGCCAGGCGCTTCAGAGATTGTCTGCATTTTCAGGCAATTTTAGATTCGAAGTTATAGGACCTTAGAACCTTTAATACTGCCTGGCTGTCTGAAAGTATATAGAGACGAGTGAAAATAGTTAGAATTTTTTTTCATGTCATACTAATTCTGAAAGCGTAAATTATGTCCTAGTATTTCAATATTTTGGAAAATTGTGAAAATATATACTTATTATCTTTTCGTAATTGATTGATTGAATCGTGTATATTAAATTGGTTTATAACGCCATTTTTATTGAAAACTATCTATAATAGGAATTTCTTTGTTAAATAGGATTATTGAAAAATCGAATGTTCCATTATCTTTTCCAAAATTTTTAAAAACTTTGAAGGTCTATGCAAACAAACCTCTTTTTAATCAAAATCGCAACGAATCCTTTTCTATCACTTTTTTTTGTAAATACTGCATATAAAATTGTTAATTCATATTTTTTCTGTGATAATTTTTATAAACTCGAATTTTCTAAAAGATATTTAAAAATGAAAGGCAACATATCATGTTTTTGTTACATTTTTTTAAAGAATGTAGAAATAGAATTGGCTTCAAAAAATAGGACTCAAATGTTCTGTTTACTATGAACATTGTCGTGAAATTGATTGTAAGAATGTTGACTATCAAGGTGGAAATAATGAAAATGATGACATTGAAGAGGAAGAAAATGAAATGGAAGGGGAAGATGAAGCTGAGGATGGAAAAAATGGAACAGGAAATTTTCCACCACGTTAAAGTTAAAGAAATTGTGTTAAAAAAAGTTCATCTTGTTTGTACTAGATAATAGTTATTTGTTTAACTAGGCAGCAAAATAGTAGATTGACTGCCGCGGCTGATAATCTCAGCCAAGGCAGTCAATCTATTTTGCTGCTGAGTTGAACATATAATTTTTTCGTCGATTGTTTAAATATATGTCTGGTCGATAGCCGAGTGGGTTAAGGAGCGAGGTGGCAATCGCGATTAATCACACGGACATCGCACCACTGGGTTCGAATCCTGGCTCCGGCACTGGCACTGTCAGAGGAAATGGTTGTATGTCCGCGGTTTTTCAGTGTGTAACCCCCTTCCGTACAAGCCCTGGCTTCTAGAATTGGGGGTTGTCTCTTTTTTGTGGTGTTTATTTATTATTTATTTATTATATTCTAAAATAATTAAATTATTACAGTTCTCAATCTCTTTATTTTTGTTGTAATAAATTCAATAAAAATTCATTAAAAATCGCAGTTGTTACTAGTTGGTGACCATGGAAACTAAGTGTCACTTTCCCTGCCTAGGCAGGAAAGAGCTCACTTTCCTGTTTAGGCAAGAAAAATGACCACTTTCCTGCCTAGGCAGGGAAAGTGACACTTTGCTTATTGATATTAGTCAGCAAAGTTAGTACTTTGCTGTTAATCGGCGAAAAAATAACATCCAAATATTTCTTTAAATGTGAGTTAGTTTTTGTATTTCATAGAAAAACAAAATTAAAACATTTTATCTGTTATTTTTACAAAATAATGGAATAGAAAAGGAATTATAAGAATTTTTCCGTTAATAGAGGTACGCATGCATAGATTTTCATAATTTTCCAAATCTTGGAAAACCCAATGGAAAATTCGATTTTATAATAACTCAATTTATTAGAAATTTTTTTATTATAGATAGTTATCAATAAAAGTACGTTAGAAACGAACAAAAAAACGGGTAAATATTAAGTTACACGAAGTTTTCTATTAAAAACGTATACAATTGTCCACATCTTCAAGATTTTTGTTGGAAAAGTCAGCACAACATTTGACATTGTTATAGTTGTATCTTATAGAAGAATATAGTTTCTGATGGCTTTAATAGCGGTATTTTGTAAAAGAAGAGATAAAACGAAATAATACGCAATTTTTGTACATATGCTGTAGTCTTTCGGTGGAAAACATAATTTCGTGAAAAGCCTAGGCAGTGCATGAACAGCCGGTATACCATGGAACTTTTTGTTACATAATCTGGTTGTGCATTTCGTGAAACACCGGGGTCGTCTCGGCACATGACCTCTCAAATCATTCTACACGATCTACCGCAAATTGGATGTTGACTGTTCATAAAGTGACTACTGATACCCGGCAGATTGTGTTCTTTGATCCTTCGTCTAAATGGATGTAACAAAATAACAATACATGTAAAATGCATGTATTTTACAACTGAAAATTAAACTTCTCTTTATAAAAAAATAGAAAGATTCTTCAAATTTGTAACAACTAACGAAATAGAACAGTAAGATAAAATATTTACCAATAGTAAGAAACTTTTTGTCTCTCATTGACGCACGGGTCGCTTTTGTGACATCTAGAATTACACTTCAATTTTGCTTCAAGGCATTTGCATCTATTCCTACATTGCACCTTAGAGTGTCGGAATGAACATTTTACATACCTCTGCCCTTTAAACAAATATTCGAGAGAAACGGCTTCTCTAATTGATAGAAATCTAGATGTCTTTACCTGATAAGGTCGACAAATTTTGATGTTGCTTTTCTACGGTCAGGTCAGGTATATTGAACCACGACTTGATAATTCCACCGACAGTACCAACCTGGTGTACACCGTTTTTAATATCCGTAACTACTGAAGATTTGGTTCTCATGGGCTGCGATCTACTTTATCCACATTAACTAAAACACAGTTCCGGATATTTATGTTTCGTAACATTTTTTTGTAGTCGCAATTCATCTGTTCTGCTTGGCGTTTTCGTCCAGTAAAGCTTTTTTCCTAGCGAGTTTTTATAGTTTCTTTGGAGCTACAAAAAAAGCACATGTTTTAATATATAAGTTTAGTATCCACAAAATGTATGTTAGGTAGTAGCTATTTCGTCGATAATTGTATAAAAAAAGAAGCAAATCTTACATCCTCTTTAAAGTCCGCGTTTCGACAAGCTACATTATCTTCTTCGGGGCTAATGATCTATCACCTCATTAGTCCTGAAGAGGACAATAAAGCTCATCGAAACGTCGACTTTAAAGAGGATATAAGGTTTGCTTCTTTTTTGCCAGTTAGATTACCATATTCTCTTCTGGCAACCCTTACTCTGTTTTATAACGTTGAATTCTATCAATTTCTGCTGATTCTTCTATCACTTCAAGAACTATTCCGCTTCCTTAAATACCTAATTCATTTTCAACATCTTCTTGGTACTCTTCGTGCTGATAAATTGCATATTGTTGAGTTGCATCTATTTCGTTCTACAATTTGGCTAGTTCTTTTTCGGTAAATTGAAATAATATTTTTATGAAGATTTGTTGATTCCAGACTTTGCTTCGGGTCACAAAAATTGCTTTAAATAGGCTTCTACGTGTCCATTCTGCTGACTGTAAGGAAAGCAGAAAGATTACATGTAGGAGTAGAAAAAAGTACTTTATTCACGATCGGTGGTAGAAAAACTTTGTTTTAGCCTGCAGTATTTGTGTTCAGATTTTCCATTGATTAAAAAGTTGTGACCCTGAAAACACAAAGAATACCTTCGAGTATGCTAGTATTATGCTAATATAAAATAAAATATGAAGACTTTTAAAACTAATGGATATGAACCAAACAAATAAACGTTAATAATAAGATTAAGCCAAGCGTTGTTAATTTGAAACGTAATTGACGTATATAATATTTTAAATATTTATTAACACGGCGTATGTATATTAAGCGAAGGGTATGACAATGTCTCGCTGTAGAGTCGAATTATGACAGGATGTTTGAGTAGTTAATGTTATTACTTCTTAAAACTATGCTCTGGAGAAATTGTGTTATACCGTCAAGTGACATAATGTTGTATTATAAAACCCACACAGGGAGCCGTTCGTGCTGTCAACACCCAAACTCCTTAAAACAACAAATTTACGATTTTTATTTTTACACACCAACACGAGACAAATTTATTTGGGGCAGAATTTAATGAAAACAGCGTATATTTTATTTATAATGTTCCTATTGTCAACAGAACTCCGTCATAAAACATGTTTATTTATGTTTAACGATAAGAACGACAGAGATTATTAACTGAGTTTTTAGTAACCTTTTCTGCATAAGTGGTATATCATTGAATATAAGTCTTTGTAATGCTAGAAAATGGTCATGTTCTATTCACATTTAATAAAATAAAAGTTTGTAATAAACTCATCAAACATATCGTCTAATTTCTTCTTAGGTGTACGTAGCCGTCTTCCTTTGAAAAATGTCGATTTATCACCTGTTCCTTATTATACAGAAATAACACAATTAGAGGAATGCAAAAATTACGGTGAAAAACATCGGATTTGGGAAGTAACGATTTTAGCCAATTTTGGAGAGCAGCTTAAATTTTTACTAGTCATCATTGCACATTCAATTAGTTGGCCGAAAAATATAGATATTCCCAGTCATTAAAATGTAGAACAAAGCTAATGTCAAGCCGAAATTGAATACTTAACTGTTAGAAAGAAAATTATAAATATTGAAAAAAAACTTTTTTGCAAGAAAAATTCCATACGGTTTTCGGAACACTATTCAAGTATAGTACATTGTTTAATTCATTGTTTCTTAATTGGACTTTCAGATTAATAGTATTAGTATCAATAGTATTATGTAAGTTAATTTTAAAACTTTCCCAATATGTTGTTTGGCTCGCTGCTAAGGAGCTAAATGGTTCCAGCGCCTGAGGTAGTCAGTAGATCTAATTCCGTTGAAGGATTGGGGGGTAAATAAAGGTAAATAGGCAAAGCAAGCAGGTAAGAGTCCATAAAATCGCAATTTAGGGCATATACGAAAAGTCAAGGTCTCAAAATTTTTTTGGGCATCATCTGCCCCCACTATCACCCCCATTGCTATCCCCACTCTATTATTAAAGGAAGTAAAAATTTAAATTGGGATTTAATGTGTGTGCAAAAACAAGGGCCCTCTATAATCTATTGTTTAAGGGAATAAAAAATTAAATTGGGATTTAGTATATACAAGAACCAAGAGCCTCTAAAATTTATTTTGGCATTAGCTAACCCTTCTACCACCCCCATTGTCACTCACACTCTATTGTTTAAGGGAATAAAAAAATTAATTGGTATTTAGTGTGTATGCAAGAACCAAGGGCCTCTAAAAAATTTTTGACATTAGCCACCAACTCTAACGCCCCCATTGCCACCTCCACCCTATTATTAAAGGGAGTAAACTATTACATTGGGATTTAGTGTGTATAAGACTTGGATACAGAATCTGTATGTGGAAGTAATCATTTCTCGGGCAGCGGTTTATGTAATAATTTGATTTCATATATTCTTTGTCAAATTCCAGCAGAAGTAGTTTTTTGGGACGAGTTGTAAACAGCCATACATTTGTTAAGGAACAACTTAATGTTTCGGTAAACGATTTATTAACACCTTCTTTCCCTTTGTAGGCGTCCAAAAATATTGATTCTATGGAAAAAATGATAATAAGCAAAGTTATGGAGAACTAGATTTTCTACAAAATGGTTTTCTTCTCTGCTGAGTTGGCTTTGGAATTTGGTCTTTAGCAACTCAATACAAGTTTACTCCTTACTGATGCTCGTGTGAACTCTCCGGTAAAGAGAAGCCCTGAGCAATCTTACTGCTATTTCATATAATACACTCTGACCTGTTCTCATTTGTATGCCATT
This sequence comes from Leptura quadrifasciata, assembly GCA_963675555.1. NCBI lineage: Eukaryota > Metazoa > Arthropoda > Insecta > Coleoptera > Cerambycidae > Leptura > Leptura quadrifasciata. The sequence continues at coordinate 126,379,831 of OY776676.1, forward strand.
TCAGCAATCCAAAAACCTATCCGATCCTAGAAGATAATTACTTCCAGGTCCAGTGGGAGTATAGTAAAACAAAAAAAAAAAGTTGTTTCTTTTGCCGAAATAGGCTTAAAATGTCATGAAACGTCCGAATTTTAAATTTTAGCGAAAAAAATTCTGTCCTTCTGTCGGTCTGTAATTTTTTGTGCGCACGTGTACTCTGGAACTGTTTATGATATTGACTTAAATTTTGGCACACTTACATATTATAACGAGATCTGATCTAGATTATATTTTGATCTAATTCCGCTGAAGGGCTCTGGGGTAAATGGGCTAAAAAAGGGTAAAGAAAAATATCAATTTAGAGCATGTACGAAAAATCAAAAATCTCAAAATATTTTTGGTATCAGCCACCACCCACTAGCAGCCCCAATACCACCTCTACACTGTTATGAAAGGGAGTAAAAAATTGATTGATTGATTTAGTGTGTATACAAGAACGAACGTCTCAAAAACAATTTTTGACGTTAGCTACCCCCTCTATCACCCCACCCCCATTGCCACCCCCATCCTATTATTAAAGGTAGTGAAGAATTAAATTGGAATTTAGTGTGTATACCAGAACCAAGGGCCTCTAAAATTTATTTTGGCATTAGCCACCCCCTCTACCACCCTCATTGCCACCCCCACCCTTTTATTAAAGGGAGTAAAATATTACATTGGGATTTAGTGTACATAAGACTCGAATACAACATCTGGGTGTGGAAGTAGTGATTCCTTGGGCAGCGGTTTTGATTTCTCATTATTGTACGCTAAGAATAATTGTATTATATCTTTTGAAGTCGGTTTATTAATTAAAAAAAAGAAAATCGTAATGACAGTCAATTCATATGGTGTAAAATCATATTTATCTAATGCAGTATCTAAAGGATAACTTGGCTTATAAGATTCTACATAAAAACGATCTCTTGTGTTTATGTCATCAGACCAACAGTTCTTGAACTCAAATTAAAACTAATTATTATTAACATTGATAATGATAAATTTTGCTTTATAAAAATTATTGAAAATGGACACCTTCTGCTAATAGGCATGCTTCCGCCTGTCTACTTATCATTTCGTACTCGTTCATAATATTCCCGGAGTATTCCGTATTGTTTCGCACGAGGCAACTATTCGTTCTCTTAAATTTGCTAAATTATTAATGGGAGCTTTATACACCAGGGTTTTAAGATTACCCCACAAAAAGTAATCCAAACTATTGAATCGGGAGATCTTGCTGGCCGTTGCTGATTAGGATAAACTACATGTAAATGATCGCAAAAAAATACACTGAAGTTAAGAGGAGCTCCATCGTGCATGTATAATATTTGATTATTTAACGCAATTGGTCAAGCAACACAGATAGTCCTTCTTGGAGTAAATGTAGGTAAGATTGTCCATAAAGGCGTCTTGGCAGAAAAAGGGCCTATAAAATTATTACTAATAATTCCTATCTATATATTAGCCTAAAATTGCTTTTGGAAATGGGTATCGGTTATGGCAACGGAGTTTTCGTCCGTCCACACATGATTAGTATGAAAATTTTCAATAGTATTCCTAGAAAAATTTGCTTTGCCTGTGAACATAATTTGTGACTCAAACAGCGGATTTAGTGTAACCTTCTGACGGTCCCACTGACAGAAATTCACACGCTGCACTGTTGGGCATTTTTCCGAATAGCCGGCGAAAATTCAGAATATCTAGCATGTATGTTAAAGTTAATATTCATAAGTTTTGGAACTCGCTAGATTATGAATTCGATGCTAGAATTTTCAAAAACAAAATGGCGGATTCAATATGGCCGATTAAAACCTCAAAAAACTATCTGAAAAATCTAAAAGAAAATAGGGAAATGCACCTCATCTTATCGGTTACGAATCTGAAATTATAATTTCACAAAAAATAATAGACTTAAATATGACGGATTGAAATTTTTTTTAAAATTGTTCTTCAATTAGCAATACTTTGTTTGTGAAAATTATAATTTCAGATTCGTAACTGATGAGATAAGGCGCATTTCCCTATTTTCGTTTAGATTTTTTTTTTAGATTTAGTTAGTTTTTTGAGGTTTCAGTAGACCATATTGAATCCGCTATTTTGTTTTTGAAAATTCTAAACATTAGTATTCAGCGAGTTAAAATTAAAGTTATTAATTTCAGTATACGTGCTAGATATTCTGAATTTTCGCCAGCTATTCGGAAAAATGCCTCACTGTGCGCTGTGGAACATCCCTGGGAAGTAACGCCTGTAGTCTTAGAATATGGTACGGATACAAGAAAAAATCAACCAAAATTCGCTAAACAATTTGATGACAATTATTCAAGTACTCTAGCGATCTTCCTCGTACTCGTCTCAGGATGTTCGTTGATTTTCTGCGGCACCGCTTCCTCAATTTCGGGCGTTTTGACAGTTTGAGGTCTACCTTCCGAAGTACCTTTTTAGAAATTAGCAGTTTCACAAAGACGGCGATAATTAGTCGAAAAAAATCGGCAATATGGAATGGATTAGGATATCTTCCCTTGTACATACTTCAGGTATTACCCTCTGGGAGACCGTATGCGTAATGCGTTGTCGCCATTTCCGCATTCGTAATATTCACCATATTCATTGAGATATTCGAATGAAAACAGCGAAAGAACAAAACAAATTCAATGAAATACTAGGAATCGAAGAAATAATACGATGAGATGGTTTTACTTGCCAACAAATACAGGGTCGGTTTTCTGACTTACGCCTCATAGGCCCGGGCCTACTCTTCGGGAGGCCCCCTAACCTTTCATATTAGTGCTTAGTACCTATAAACTGAACTTATAGTTATACTTTTATAAATGAGAGGGTAAAAACTGAGTAAATTCCCGATGAATGCATTCATTTTAAGGAATTTTTGAATAATATGCAATCTGAAGTCTCAAGCAAATTTTCAATTGATATTTTAAAAATTTTACGCAAGAGATAAATGATATCAACCTTTCCAAATATTGCTAAGTTTCCTTGAGAAATTTTGCAATCCTAGCAGTAACAAACGCAAGTGGCAAATGATCTTTTTGGGCTTTAAAACGGGATAAAACGTTCTTAAGAAATTCTATCGGTCAAGAAAATCTGTGTTATACTTGGCTGTTTTAAATATTAATTACAACTTGGTAGAAAAAAATGTGTTATGATGAATAAAGTTTAGATTTTGCCATGAAAAAGGCTAGAAAACGCGATCTTATCTAGCCAAATGGGGCATTCGAATACTGTACATAATCTGTTGTTTCATTTTATTATTTGTTTGTTTTAGTTATTTAATTATTAAATAATTTTTATGTTTATTGTTGCTATAAGGTGATATGATTTATTTCTTATAACTTATAGATTTGAATGTTGTTATATTTTTATTAAAATAGTTTTGTGTGATTTCTGAAGCGATCTCGTGTGTACAATACAAAAATATTTATTTAAAATAGAATATTTTATTTATATCAAAATGTTTATTTAACAGGATATTGTATTTACTGTTTTAATTTAGTTAACGTAATAATAGTAATATTTATTATCCAGTAGACCAAAAAACAAAGAAATTTTTTTTTGCAATGAAATGGTATAAACAAAACAAAAACGTGATAGTAAATTCCTAACATAATATTATGCTGTTGTTCACAAATAATAGGAGAAACACAGACGTATATGTACAACATGTATAAAATATAAATAACAGATCGACTTAAAAATTAATGATTGAAATACTCAGATAAGTTATAAAAGCTTTTCTCTAATAAAAAAATTTTTAGTTCATGTTTAAATTGTCTTATATTTTGTATATCTTTAATTATCGATGGTAAATTTGTAGTATTTAATACCTATATAATTAGGACTTTTTTCGTATAGAGTGCTATTGTGTAAGGATACTACTAATTCTGCATTGTTTCTAATGTTGTAATTATGAAAATAACTATTTTTAGCAAATTTGCCGACGTTATATTTTATATATATTACTAATTCTGATATATAAATACAGACAAGTGGTAAAAGTTGCAATTTTTTGAAAATGGGATGACAAGATTGACGATTTGATGCACCTATTATGTTTCTTAAAACTTTCTTTTGTATAACAAAAATTCTATCAAAATGCCTGGAAGAACCCCAAAAAATTAATCCATATCTTACTCTTGATAAAAATTTCACATGATAAAAAGATGCATCATTACCTCCATGTTTACAATATTTCTCAATCTATAAAAGGCAAAACAAATAGAACATATTTTTTTAGACAAATTTTCCGTATGAATGTCCCAGTTAAGTTTATTGTCAATATTCACACCTAAGAATCGTGTTGTATTTACTTGTTCTATCGATTTATGCTCTAGTTTTAAAAGAGTTCTTAGGAGTGAAGTTCATAAACACAGTTTTCGACGTATTCAAATGTAGCTTGTTTACTTTAAACCAGGACATGAATTTGTTGATTATATCTTACATTTTTTGTATCACTTCAATATTAGACAGGCCAGTACATAGAAGCGTGTTATCATCAGCAAACATTGTTAGGTTGTACTGAGGATCCAGCTCTGATAAATCGTTTACGAAAATTAGAAATAATAAAGGACCTAAGATGGACCCCTGTGGTACACCAATTTTAATATTCAGTTTATCATATCTCGCCCCATTTACTTCGACTACTTGATTTCTATTCGAAAGGTAGGAAGACAACAACCAATCACCAATTTTTCCTCTAAAACCATACACTATAAGCTTCTCCTTGACCAAGTCAAATGCCTTGCTCGGGTCAATAAATAATCCCATGAATTTGTCGTTTAAATCGAGGCTTTTATACAAATTAGTGAGGAAAGCTAAAATAGCTGGCTGAGTACTTTCCCCTTTTATAAAACCGTGTTGAACTGGATTTAATATGTTATGCTTAGATATAAAAGATTTCAGTTGATTATATACAATTTTTTCTAATATTTTGGATACAGAATATAGCAAAGATATTGAACGATAATTTGCAATATTAATTTTTATATAAAGGTATGACCTTTACTGTTTTATATATACTAGGAAAAATTCCAGATTCCAAAGACAAATTTATTAAAAATGTAAGCTGATATACTATGAAATTAACAGACTTCTTTAAAATGTTTGCTGATATGTCATCGAGATTAGTTGCATTCTAATTGTTCATTTCCATAATTACGTTAAAAACTGTATTTTCTGCAACAGGTTCTAAAAACATTGTTGGATAACTTTTATTATTTTTAAGAGTATTATCAAGATCACAATTATTTATTTTCTCGTGTAGCTACTCGGGAGTTCTTACAAAAATTTCATTAAAACTCTTGCAATTGAGATAGGTTCTGATATCACTTTATCATGCTGTGAAATACTGTTTATAATATTTTTGTTAATTTTTTGGTTCCTTCCTGTATTATAATTTATAATATTCCATATGGTCTTACTTTTGTTATCCAAATTCGTAAACAACTTATCATTCTGCAACTATTTATACTTTTTATAGTTTTCAATATCTGTAATATGTTTTGTTCTAATTTTTGTTTCATATAAACTTTATAATTTTTTTGCAGAAATTCGTATACCTCTCGTTAACCAATGATTTTTTATTGTGATTAGTTTGAACTTTAGACATAGGAAAAGGCAGTTTATAATAATGTTTAAATGTTTCTGAAAACTGTTCAAAGCCTTGATATATAGTACTATATTGATATGTTTCAACCCATGTTCCTCTACTGAAATAGTTAAAAAATGAATTGAAGTTATTTTTGCTGAAAATTCTTTTATAAACAAAATCTATATTAATAATATCAGGTTTATAATCTATACTCAATATTTGTGACAAGTGGTCCGATATACCATTAAAGGAAACTTGATGCGATATATGATAATTTACTGTATTTAAATTTAAACAAATATAGTCTATCGCACTAGATGAATTTTCATTAAACCTAGTAGGTTCATTAATGATGGGATTGACTTTGTATGCATTTAAAACATCAGTAAATTTTTCGCTATATTCTGACTTAGATAAGAAGTCGATATTAAAATCTCCACATACAACAATTTCATTATTATTTTTACAGTACTTTTTTAAAATCGATTCAAATTTTGAAAAAAATTTCTTGACATCTGATGACGGAGATCTATATAGACAAAAAATATAAATATTTCGGCCATTTTTTAGGTCTAATTCAATACCACATACTTCGGATTCTTTTTCCTCTGACAAACTAGTAATATTTTTGATTTCTGAAAGTTGATTTGAAAAACTTTTTGGTGTAAATTGCAACACCGTCGTTATTATATTGAGATCTCCAAAAAGTACTTGCTAAACTAAAATTTTTAATACTGACAGATTTGTATTCATTATCTTTCAGCCAGTGTTCAGAAATGCATGCAACGTCAATATCATTTATGTCCAACTCTACCTCCAATACGTTTATCTTATTTCTTAGACTTTGCACATTTTGATGGAAAATTTTTACGCTTATTTTATCACTTCAATGGTTTGCCATAATTGCTATTCTGGTACATCAATTTTTATTTTTGCTTTTCTACAAAACAAAAATGAAATGATTTATATCAAATTTAGTATTCATTTTTTTTTGCCTCGCTACTGTTATTACATTTAACACTCTCGCTTGTACATATATCTTTACTATGTTCACTATCGCCACAGATTAAACATAACTTAGTTTTGCACTCTTCAGCTTTGTGATTAAATCCACCACATTGGAAACAACGAAAAACTCGTATATACACAAATACTCAGCAACATAGAAACCATCCTATGCTTAGACTTCTTTCCTCCATTATGGCTGCAAACGCCGTTGGATTACATTCAATAATTGCCATATATCGAGTTTTCATTTTCTTTATGGCAACAACTTTTAGTTCCATATTATCATGCCGTAGGTAGGTGTTTTGTTTCCTTATCGTTCTTAGCAACTCTTCTTCATTTAAATTATCCTCAAGGTCTAGTACTTTTATACGGGGATTTTCTGTTCCGGCATATTTATTCGGTAATTCTTATCTCTTCTTTTTTATCTTTTCAATTTCTTCTTTTGTTTTGCATTTTATGAGAACACTACCATCACGTACATTTCTGATTTGTGTTATTCCTACTTCCATTGCCGCTGGTTTCAAATTTTTCATGATGATTTCATTAGTTTTACTGCTCTCTTGATTTACTTTCGGTTTTATTACAATTGCTTCACCTTTCTTTCTGTCCTAATGAAATATACCTACTGACGGATTGTGTGAAAAGATAACGATTCCTTCATTTTAATTTTGAATGTTGTTCCTATTCCGGAGAGAGTTCAAAATTGACCTGGGCCTAGGAGCAATTTATATCTAAAACCGGCACTGAACAAATATTGTTTTGAAACTGATGTTCGTGAAAACCTATCAAAAGGTATCAAAAGCCTATCAAACCATTTTTTGAAATGGTTCTAGGATATACTAGAGATGTTGAATTACTCCACAGCGCCGCCTACCTTAAATTAAAGTAACTTGGCCGTACCGAAAATTACTGAATATTTCTCTTTTTTATTAAATTATTACAATGCATTATAACCAAATTAATTCTCATAATTTTACATCCAGCAACAGATTATAGCTGCATCCACTATCTCCTTAATAATAAACTCAAATAACAAAAGTAGCATCTGTAGGAGTAGGAAGTAGAACTTGGAATTTATTTAACAGGTTATTTTTATATTGCATATCTACGGCGACACAAGCGTATTTCTTGTTTGTTTAATGCGATAAATGGTAGACTCTTCACACGTTGCATTCATAAAATGGCATTTTAAAGTAAGGTGTTAACATACAGTAGCCTTATTGTGCTCTGTAGGATATCTGTTGGTGCAGGGTAAAAACCAATTGCACAAGTTCCTTAGGAACAAGAGTTCAATTTAATCAAAATGCTTTCAATTATATTATTAAAACAGTAAAGAGGACATTCTTAGCAGATTTTCATCGACATACAAATTCTGAGAACGTAAACAAATTAGTGAAAGTATAGGAACATTTTCATTGCAAATAAAATACGATATAAAAGAAATATGTATATAAAAACTTCATAGCCGTTAAATTCCAATATAACACCTCATAATACTTACAAGGTGTCCCAATAGAGCATCAAAATCTAATATCGGCCTTAATAGAAGACTTTGGAAAATTATTACTTTATGGAAGTAGTATGTGTCAAAAGGCGCACATTTTAAGAATATTTTGATATGTGACTCGCTACAGCGAAGCATCTTTGTCATTTTATTAAATGGAACACCCCATATATTTTTACAATAATTATGAATTCAGCGTAAAATTATCTTTCGAACGACCTCCAAATTTTTTGTTTTTGAAATGGCGTTGCGGAGTTATTCGAAAAAATATGAAAATTTTGGTCGGAATAAGGTTTAACAAATTAATTCGCTGCGTGTGTGTTACTATTAATTAAGAAGATTATTTTGCAATTATGTAGTCAAAGGATTTACTATAACTACACAATCACCAATTATTGATTATAATTATACAGGGTGTATTTTATACTAGCGCTAATTGAGGACAGTTCAAAGTGAATTTTCTCAATTTTTTCCAGACGGAACACTCTGTATATTATTGAATTTTTGAAGTGGCACGTTAATTTTCTATGATTTTTATGAATAATATCCTATACATAAAATCGATATTTCCATAGATATTTTTACTTTTTTAATAAAACCGGTAAACTATAATATTTTTCATTTCGAACTGATCTATTAACCATGATTTTAACATAAAATGAGAATAATTGAAAGTAGAATTAAAATTTTTTCTGGGTACGTCTTGGTTGCTTTAATAGTATTTTTTCACAATTTAATTAAATCACTTCTGGGTCTATCTTAAAAATTTACAAATAATCGTTTAATATTACAAAAAAGTTGACATAAATAATAAGAATAGAAAATACGGTATTAGGTAATACAAACATCCTCCCAGTACGTCTATGCATTTCTCTAGACGATTTTCGAATGACCTACCAACATTTTTTAAAATATCTACAATAATTTCCTGAAAAACTTCCCTTATTCTTTATTTTATATTTCATTTTGTAGTTATAGGAGCTTTGTACACTTGCTCCTTAACATACCCCCACGAAAAGAAGTCTATTTTGGTCAAATCAGAACTTCTGGCAGGCCAACTATGAGGTCCTCCTCTTTCTATCCAACCATTTAGAAAAGTGTCGTTTAAATGTTCGTGAATAGCTGCAGTGTTGTGCACAGGTGCTCCATCACGGAAGTACCGCATTCTCTCCCTAATATCCCTGGGGACATCCTCCAGTAATTCTTCCAAGCTGTCTTGTAGAAATTCCAAATAAATTTCACACATCCATCAAAAATAAGTGGTCCTAGCACATAATCCCCAACAATTCCTCTCCAAACATTCAACGACCATCTTGTTTGGCTATTTGTTCGTGAGATATAAGGATTGGTTGTGTCGTAATAATTAAAATTATGACGATTAACATGTCCATTTTTATGAAAGGTTGCTTCGTCGGCAAACAAAACAAAATAAAAAAATTTATTTGTTGTCCTATTTTTTGTTCCGCCCATTTACAAAATTGTATTCGGTTTTCGTAATCCCTATTGTTCAGTTCCTGTATTAGTTGAACGTGATAATGATAAAATTTGTTTTTTGTAGGATTCGATGGACTGAAGATCGACTTGTATTGTTTTCTCTTGCCAATAGCCAATAGCATAGATGCGTCTTTACTATGTATATACTTCGATATGCGATGTAAAGTAACGTAAGGCGCGGTTAGTAGTTGGATGGGTGACCGTTCCAACTGTTGTAGGGTATGTCCCCTACAAGTCAAAAAACAAAAACAAAAAAAAATTAAAATTAATCAAAAAATCATATCAATTCATGCACCATGGCAAACCATAAAAAAAGTCAGCCAGACACAGTTTACGCCGAGAAACTACATTCAAGGTGGCAAAAATCTGAAAAAATTCACAAGCACTCGATAATTCAAATATAATGTAAATTCACAGATATCAAACTTAAAGCATTCATTCCAGTCATTTCACAAAAGATTCATTTCAAAAAACACCCCTTAAAAATACAGCCCCCATATATTAATCAACAAGACCAAAATCGCTACCCGTACCTAAAATTTCAACGTTTTACTTTCGTTAAATTTCTATAAACCATTTCACATTCAAAAATTTTGTTACTTTTTGACAGCACCTCATATACTTCAAACTACGTTCCGTACTTCCATTCTTAATATTCTGAATCATTTCATCAACTTCTTCACATTTCAAATTTTATTAGTTTTTGATAACCCCTCGTATACTTCAAACCACGTTCCGTACCTTAAAACTTAACATTTAATTCATTCCATAAAAATTTTGCAATTAATTCGCATTTCAAGTTTTACTACTTTTTGACCACCCCCGTATACATTAAACCACGTTCCGTACCTCGAGTCTTAACGTTCCATTTAGTCTCATCAATTTCTTCCAACCCGATTGCTATTTTAAATCTCACCACATTTTGATTACTCCTCGTAATACAACATACAATATTTCGATTCCCCTTGCAACCGATATCTACGCCCTAACTTGGCTCGTGCCTATTAGAAACATTCTCATATCTTATTTCTCATAATTTCAACTAGTAAACATCGGACCTTCGTTATTACTTTACGGGGTCGTTTCAGATTATTTCAATCAAACTTCAATAACTCCCAAACCGGATTAGATATCAACTTCATTTCTATATCAAAAAATGCCCCCTTTCATTGCCGATTTTTCCATATAACTTTCATTTTAGAAATTTCAGTTTTTTAAGTATTGCGCAGTATTTCGCAATCGATGACCCATCCTCGCCCGCACGGAGCGATATCCAGCTTCTCCAGACTTTTTAAAACGGGACGCGAGACTCGATAGGGCACGAGAAACGCAACCTTTCTAAACGTATAAATATCCGAGCATAGCAAGTCCAAGGCAAGTTCAGTTTTGACAGTGACTCCTGTGTTAAGTAATTGCGAAGTGGTTTTTGAAAGTTTGTTATTTAAAAGTGATTTTAAGTGTAATAAGCTGATTTGCTAGTGCTCCCGGTCCGGTTCTATTTAACTAAAGTTGTAGTTACCCAACGTCTAGTTAGGCTTTCCTAATTTTTAACCCTGCATACTTTTCATGACTAGCTGTTCGAATCTTGCTTCCCAGGCCGAAACTTGGTTAAAAAGAGTTAGTTTTAAGTCCTCGTCTTAAGTGACCCCTTTTAATTTTAAGAAAACCTTTTCACCTTCGCGGCCCAACAATTTTAAATATTAAAGTTAAGTTTTTCAGAAGAAAATAAAGACAGTCAGTGTAATAAATAATTTTCAAAGAATTCCACAGACTGAATTTATGCCGTCGAATAGTTACCCATTAAAATAAAAATTTGTCAAATAAATTACCATTCATTTTAAACTATGTTCAGTTAAATTTTTTAAATAAATAATTTGTTGGTTCCGTTTTAAATCAAGTGTTGTTTTTTCAAGAAAATTATATACAGGGTGTAGTCGTTGACCCTGTCAAAACTCAAAAAGACTATACAGTGCTAAATAAAGATAAAATTTTAAAACAAAGTGCTACAACAGTTCCAGACTATATTATACAGGGTGTAGCAATTGACCCTAACCATCACTACCAGAAATCAACCCTGAGATTCTACCAAACCAAAAATAAGTGCACGAAAGGCTCCCGGAGTCTCTACCAAGCTCTAAGGCTCAAAGATCTGCCGACAATTTTTTATTTTTCGAAAACAGGGAGTCCGCTCGTGTTCACAACGAAGACCGCATCCTCGCCTCACACATCTTCCAGCGGCTTGTATATCAGTGTATGCGCGAAAGCTATACAACCTTAGGCGAGGATTGTATAGGGGATATACCATCCTTCGGGTTGGATGTAAAGCCGTCGGTCCATTGTCTATTAAATGTTAGGCAAGTAAAAGATCCCTACTCTTCTTAAGGGAAGAGGATAGGCAAAATTCCTGGTTGGGGGTAGCTCGTCCACAGGCGTCGGTGTTAGGCTTCAGTAGCGGAAATAGACCGACGTTAAATGAATGTATATAAAAAAATTAGTAATTTTGCTGTTCATAATGTGACGTTCTGTTTTTGCTTTGTTATTCGAAATAAAATAATGAACTTTTTGGTGTTATAACTATACACGATCATTAACAAACTTTAGTGCGTCTTCAAAGCGTCGTTAAAGGACGACGTGTGGTTTTGTGAAAAAAAATCGGATGATTACTGTTTTATAATTTAAAATATTATGAACAAGTAAAACGTTCCTATATACAGTTTTCCCATATGGCTACTTAGAATTTTACATCAACAAATTCAATTCCTTGATTTCTAATCTCCTTCCACAACTACATTAGCTCCATCTCAATCAGAACTTATAACCTACTTTCATATAGATACAAGTTCATCTAGAGACAACCGAAGCCCCAAAGTTACGCCCTTGATATGCTAATAAATTTTTCATCATAAATACATTGCTCCGGACCCTGGACCCCTTGCTTTCCTCTATGCCACTTTAGAAGGTCCACTATCTAATGAACCACTCATCAACTCTGAATTAGTAAATACGTTTAAGTAGTATCCGATCATAAGTGTCAATGTTGAAAGGTTATTTTCGTTCTGTAAGCGATTTATAAATTATGCGAGTAATGTAGCGTAACACATACTATTATGACATAATATTTACTTATTCCTATTTCTATTTGCCTATTACGTTTATAAACAATTATCAACTTATGCACTGAGATATGTGGGGACGAGAGAAAATAATGTAATTATCATGTTCTATACAGGCAACAAAGTCTATACAGGCAAATCAAGATGTATTCTCAACAGAGCCACTAGTCAAAAGTGTTGAGTTACTAACCCGGGTGGTCAAAATAGACAAACATGTATGCTTTGTATGGTCACTAGGACACATTGAGATAGAAGTGAAAGAAATAGCAGATCATGCAGCAGCAGCACGACGGGCAGCTCAACACCATGATAGTGAACGTATACCCATACAACATCCCCGGATGAAGATTACATTACAAATAAATAATTAATAAGTGGCAGGTAGATGTTGTGAAAATGAGGAAACACAATTAAGTATTATCACATTAACCATAGAGATGGATAACCGTTGACAAACTTACAAGTTAACCTGATATAAGGCTGAGAATATGAGACATCTTATGTCACTATATTTGTTAAGGGAAAAATGACGGCCAAGATGTAAAATATGTAGTAACAGATTAATAGTTAAGCATATATTTTTCCATTGTCACAATTGTAACTAAGAATTAGATATACCAAATTTACTGGAAGAATGTCTAGGATATAATAATAATAATAATAAAAATCTTTATTGCGTTAAGTACACAAAGGGCACACTGTTCGTTATAAACGTTCTTCCACAGGACCAGACAGAGATATAATATCTATATAAAATATAAAAAATCTAACTTACATATACAATAATTTATACTACACTTAAAATATTAATAAACAAGCAAGGTAAATATTCACGTAAAAATAAAAATACAAATACACATAAAAATTAAAATACAAATACATATAAAAATTAAAATACAAATACATAAATTGCAATCTAATGTGGATCACTGACTTGCTGGGATGTTATCACCTGTCTGTATTTAGCTTTAAAAATATGTTGTGCATTATAACTAGCTAGTAGATTTGAGTATATGGGATTATTTAAACAATCGACTGAAACCGTCTGAAACGTAACTAAAGGAACATTTAAATTTGGAAGTTTTGTGTTGGTATATGTTAAATAAGGCATTATTTCTTAAATTTAAACTATGTATGTTACCTTCGAACTATGGAGGAACTACAAATTAATTAAGAGCTATAATTTGCCGCATAAAATATAAACAATTTTCTTGGTCACGTATATACCTATCTTGCTCCTCCATAAAATGAGGGCTTCAACGTCCAGGGCTATGCAGATGACCTGGTCGTGACTGTGAGAGGTAGAAATGAGGTTATGATCTGGAACCTCATAGAATTGACTTAAATATAATATCCAAAAGGTGCGCGTCAGAAGGGTTTAATGTCAATCCGAGCAAAACAATTATTGTTCCTTTCACCAAAAGAAGAAAACTTAATCTTAGAACTCTCATGCTGAATGGAACGAATAACGACGCTAAACTTTTCCAGTGAAGTCACGTATCCAGGAGTAATTCTGAATCAGAATATTATCTGGAACACGCATCTAAAAAGGGCACTTACTAAAGCAATAGCGGCTATTTGGTCATGTTGTAGACTGTTTTGTAAAACTTGGGGTCTGAAACAGAAAATGACACATTGGTCTTACCTTTCGGTTGTCAGACTATGGTGACTTACGCATCATGTGTATGGATAATCCCTGAAGCAACTGGCTAACGATAAACCTTGATGTGGGTGCCAGAGCATGAGGGAGTATAAGGTAACGAACTTGCTGATAGTCTTGCGAAAAAAGGAGCTGAAGCACCATTCATTGGACCTGAACCCTTTTGTGGCCTGGCTAAGGGACACATAACGGAGGAGATCCAGAAATGGGAAAAGGATCAGAAAGAGTCCTACTGAAGGAATACTCCAGGCCAAAGACAAGCAAAAAAGTTTAAAATTTATTCGGCAAAGAATGCCACAAGGCTTCTCGAACTTGAAACATTCGAATTAAGCCTGATAACAAATTTTCTAACAGGCCACTGCCCCTTGAGATATTATTTCAAGAATATGGGCAAAGCTGTAGACGATAAATGCAGATATTACAATGCTGCAACTGAACTGCGGAATATATACTTTGTGATTGTCAGGTATTAATTTGCATTCGGCTAAAGTACCTGGTGCAGGCAGAATTAACGCCTAAAGGCATATGGAAATTAGCCCCCAGGAAAATCACAGGCTTCGTAAAAAGGGTTGGAATTATGGGCAACAACTAATTGTAGGGTAATTCACAAAAGATCTTTTAGGTCAAAGTGAAATAAGGCTGCTACTCAGAGCCAAGCGACCGCGACCCCTGGAACAATCTATACTTTTGCTCCACAACTTTATGGTACAGATTCTGTATGCCATTCGCAAAATAGTCATATATTATTATTACTTAAATAATAATAAATGTAAGAATGGAGATGGGAGCGGCTAATAATATTAGTAACTGACGCCGCAGTAGGTAAAAAAAAATTGTGGATATACCACAATTTGGTAACCCCGATAAAGTACAATACAGAAAAATAAGCAACATTTGTATTAGTCATTCATCCAAATTAGTATATAGTGACAGAGTAAGCAGATACACAGTTATCAGAAGTTTCGAAGTTTCCAAAGTTCCCAGTGCTTCCAGAATAAGAAAATTTTACTGAGACAAAAATCAAAATTTCAGTCCCAATCAGAAATTTTTGTTTGATTTTAATCGAATCATCAACTGGAAGAAAAATTGATTCACAGTTACTGAAATTTCAAAGATAAATACTCATTAATTTTTAAAGTTAGTTTATCAAGGTATTTAGTGTGCATAACATTTATCAAGTCCATCAGACTTTTTATTTCCTGCTCTGACAAACATTCTGTCAAAGATGAAACTGTGATAGAAGGCCATGTTTCACACAATTGGACTTTAAAAATATGAAATGAAATAACTCAAAACGTAGGCAACTAAATGGAGAAATATATTCTTTATAAAATGTTCAGGATTAACGATACTATACTACAAAGTCTTAATAATAATAATTTTCACAAGTTTCATCCGAAATTCACTTTGATCGTTGCAAATTTAACTAAACAATCGTAGCTTCGATCTACAATTATAACTTACTATTGTACATAAATCAGTTAGTAAGGTGTTTATATCAGAGCTGGTACATCACCACCACTTTTTTGTGACGTCATAGGGGGAGTGATTAGGTGGGAGGATAATGAGAGGGGGGGGTAAATAGAGTAGTAGGAGATAATTTCTGTGGCGTGAAGATCAAGAACAGGTATTCCTTCAAGAACCACAGATTCCGTTATGTGGGTGTTCGTTTAAATGAAGTAGTGGGGGATCAAGAATGGAAATTTTTCAAGGTCGGGTGACGTACTCATATAGTAACGGGCCAAGGTCAAGTAGAGGGGCGGGGTGGGGATCAAAGTGTCAACGTCGAACAAGTTTAAGTGGTGGGAGGTAACTTATATATAATACTTCGAGGATACGTGGGAGTAGTGGGGTAAATTTGAGGTCCGTCCACATATTTGTCTGTCTGTTCGACAATCCGTCCGTTGATCCGCCATGCAGGGCCCCGTGCTTATAGCTCCATCATGTTGTTGGGTATCAAATTAATCGTCTCGTTGTATACAATAGCAATTTATAAAAATTTTCATTCTAAGGTTAAAAATGCCATTTGATTTAAGATATTTCAATTTCAAGATTAAGGAAATGGCGTTTGAAGTAAGATATTTCACTACAACAATGGAAGCTATGGTATCATATTTGATTACGTCGCTCGATCTTAAAGAAATTACGGTTCTGGGTCCGCCCACTACTTGACCGTTAACGGACCATCCGTTGTGTGAGCACTGCAAGGCCTAAAGGCTCTAAGGCTCAACGGAGTGGAAATTCCATTTGCCTGTGAGGCAAAATATTTAGGAGTCATTTTTGACCAAAAATTAACATGGAATTCTCACATCCAAAAAGTCACATAGAAAGCCACAATCGCCCTGGGAAGGTGTAGGCAAATGTGTGGGAAAAACTGGGGGTTAAATCCCAAGATGAACCTATGGTTATACACCAGGGTAGTGAGACCCATGATAACCTATGGATCAGTGGTGTGGTGGACTAAGACGGTGCAGTCGGGAGCAATAAGGCTGTTAAGTGGCGTACAAAGGCTTGCTTGCCTGTGCGCCACAGGGGCTATAAAAACTGCTCCTACGGCTGCACTTGAGGTCCTCTTGGACCTACCACCCCTACACGTATTCATACAAGGCGAAGCTCGGTCAGTGGTGCACAGGTTAATGCAAGGCCAAACGCCAATTAGCCAGCAACACGGGTCGGAGTACCAGAAGTTATACTCGGAGATGAGGGCAGATCCCATTCTAGGCATGCCCACGGATGTAATGGTCCCCAGGTATAGCTTCAACAAGAATTTTCAGACTGTTATACCAGACAGGGAGGATTGGAAAAACGGTCGTCCCATAACAGCACAAATAATCTAGTACACTGACGGCTCCAAGACAGAATAAGAAGTCGGAGCCGGGATTTACGGGACAAGGACAAAAGCCAGTATCCCGATAAGTCTAGGGAAATACGCAACGGTGTTTCAGGCTGAAGTGATCGCCATACACTGTTGCGCAAGGGAGATAATAGGACAAGGTACTGTTAACCAGTCGATTGCCATTTTCTCTGATAGCCAAGCGGCAATAAAAGCAATCAGTTCCATGCAAATCAACTCAAGATTGGTGTGGGACTGCTTGACGGCCCTTACAGAGCTGGGAAGTCAGAACAGAGTGACCCTAGTATGGGTACCAGGACACGAGGGGCACAGAGGGAACGAAAAGGCTGATCAACTGGCCAAGGAAGGCGCACTTGAAGCCCCAATAGGACCCGAGCCCTTTTGTGGTGTGGCAAAGCCATGCATACGAGCAGCCATTAAGGAATAGGTGCAAAATAAATCTCTGGAATGGTGGAGGAATCTCCCAGGACAGAGACAGGCCAAAGAGTTCATTAAAGAACGTTCGGCCAAACTTTCGGAAGACCTACTAAGCCAGAATAGGAAGACCATCAGAGTAATAGTAGGCCTTCTAACTGGCCACTGCCGGCTCAATAGACACATGAGTCTAATGGGCCTGGCAGAGGACGCGACATGCAGATTCTGCCAAGAGGAAGAGGAAACCTCAGTTCACGTATTGTGCCACTGTGAAGGCCTGGTGAGGCTGAGATTCCAAGTACTCGGAGAAGAAAAACCAAGGGCGGACAGCTATATAAAAGGGCCTTTATCAAAGTTATGGAGTCTATTACAAAGGACAAAGCTGGATGAGGTACTATAAGGAAGATATCCTGGGAGCATCACAATAGACCTGAAAAGGTCGCGGTGGTAAAGGCTAAACAACTAGCTCGTTTGCTAATCTAATCTAATCTAATTCATTGTGTGAACACCTGGTGACCTTGAAGGAATACAAGTTTTGAATTTGAACGGACCACCCACGTAATGGAACATGTTGACCTTGAACGAATACAAGTCTCCCCCCATCTCTCCCACCAAACTAATTTTTCCTTCCCCCATGATTATTATTGGCCCGTCTACACCTTTGTACTATACAGATGTTAAAAACCTCAACGCTTCTGCCATCGAATAATTATTTCTTAACGTCACGACACCAAAACTGTAACAGATGATGCCATTATCTATAATATAAATAACTGCATATAAGTGTCACTACATACATAACACTTTTTGGAAATTTCAAATATTTTCTTTAGTTTTTTAAGATCTTGGTCTGTGTAAGTTTATATGAAACACCCTGTATAATGATGGATTTGCATGATTTTTTTAGACAGATAGATACTGAAAAATATGCTTCCTCGTATTCTTTTTTGTTAAAATTGTAGACGAAGGAAATTATTTATTTTGGCTGAGAATTTAAAGCCATTTCTGTCGTTCAAACGTTCTGTCACTGTCAATGTCAGATGTTCCCGGTGACGTCATGTTATAATGTGAAATGGAACATCTAAAGAGAACTGAATATAGGACATATTTTGGGTAGATAATAAATTTCGTAATTTTTAAATTCATGCATGTTCCCCATTAGCAAATATATTACTGATAATCTTATAACTGCTTTTGGTATCTCACAAATTATTATCCGTCCAAAAGTTGGAACGGGACATCATGGTAATCGAATGGATAACGCTATATTTTTTATTTTATAAGACAAAAGTTTGTCGATTTAAAAATTTGTTTTTGAGAAAGGAAAATATGAAAAAAAGACTTAATTTTAGCGTCATATTATCTATGCCCGTTCAAAGTTAAATATCTAAGGAAGAAAGTGCTTTTTGGAAATAATTTGTTTTTCTACCTTAACCATCATATACCAGCGTTTAGAATTTCGAGGTTGTCAACTGCTTGAAGCATAGCAAACACTCTATTTTCTATTTTATAGCATTATAAGATTTATTTCATCAGAAGAAATAGATTGGTGAGAAACAAGCGATATTTGAAAACGAGTAGATTGAGTTTAGAGTTTTCTGTTGGAGCATATACATTAATTATTTTCAATGATATATAATTTTCTGCAACAATTGAAGTAGAAATGTTTTTGTTTGATTTGGCTGTTACTTTTCTTGATGTATCCAAGCCCTTATTATTTTTAGCGCTAAATAAACATGTTAATATGACGTATATTCATATTTTGACAATGTGTTGAAAATAAACAAAGTAAGGGAAGTAATGTAAACAAAGGTCACGTTTACTTTATATGAGAATTATCAAAAAAACCGTGCAATTGAGACGCAGCGGAGCTGACTGACTGTCACACTAATTCTCATTATGTCTAAGTTACATCACCTGGCCCTTGCATACGGCTATGTACTTAGTGAGCTAATATGACTCCCAGGCACTCCAAAGGAGCAATGGTCCATTGTGCATATGCACCGACTTCTGCTACATTATCGCAATGTACACAAAGGAACTGTGCCATTATTGTGTAGAGCCCTTATTTGTAAGAAGTGCATGGGATTAAGGAAAGTACAAGGCAATAACAAACGAATTTGTTTCTTTTGTTACGAACTAAAGGTTTCAATTGAAAAGAGAATACGATATGCTGGGCTCGGCAGTTTTCTACTTATGTAACAGCGCCTTGTTAGAAACATATGGCTTCCTAATAAATGTAAGTAACCCACGCTATTCAAAAATACGTTAAATAAATGGTATGCGTATCAATTGTAATTTAAAATGAATTTTAGTTCATAAAAATATCCACATCCCACAATTATAAATTAAAGTGCTTAAGAAAAGCTTTAAATATGCGGAAAATGCGAAAATTATATAGATTTTTTTTATGGGTTGACTAGTACGATATTTACAAGGCGACCCAATTTTATTGTAATTACACGGATAATCATTATAAAATAACACAGAATTGTAGCTTAATTTTTTTAGACATCATGGTCTATCATAAGTCGTCTTCGAAATTTTTTAATTTTACCTAAGATATCTCAAAAATAGTTTGAGATAGAAAAGAATGGTTTGCATGTTCCTAACTTAATGAAAACGGTCGATAAAATTGAAAATGCTTTTCTCCAGGGAAACAGCTAAAAGAGGTAGTCTACTATCGACTAGATTCTCCTCTGTTATTAAAAACTTTCTGACATCTGTTTGGCATAATTAAGACAAGGTTTGTAATTTCGTGGGATATTTTCCCATTCCTCCTTAATGGCTTGAGCCAGATCCTCTAGAGTTTCAATTAGATTGGGTCTTGAAACTACCAATAATTTTAGGTACGACCAAACACTTTCAGTCAGATTTAGATCGAGTGGCTTTGTAGGCCAATTCATCCTATCGACATTGTTTTCTTACAAAATCGGGTTAACAATTTCGGCCCGATGAAGTCTGGCATTGTCATCGATTAAAATAAAGCGTTGCAATCAAAATATTATCCCTATAGCATTGAGCTGTAACGGTTTCGCGGGTAATAAACAATTTTGTTTTTCGATTCCACTTCACCTCGGCCCAAACAGTGATATATCCACCACCAAAGGCCTCCTAGACTACCATGTTTTCTTCGGCATATCTAGAGTTAAGCTCCCGCCACACTAAAGTTGTACTGTCAAGATAAGTCAGAGTAAATCTGGTCTCATCAATGCAATGGCAGTTTTCTCATTCTTCCCTCTAGCCAATAACCACGTTGATGAATCGAACATCACGTATATAATACAAGGCATAAAAATAAGTTATCAATTCCTTTGCATAGGACATCTAAATTTAAAGAGTCGGTCCAATATAACTGTATATTATTTTACAAAAAATTGCCTATAAATATACAGAACATGACCTTCTCAAAATATAAAGTCACTATAAAAAACATACTTCTTCAAGATGGTTACTATACTATTTCGGAATTCCTAAATCATGATTTATAAGACATGTTTAAGTTTCTTTTTTACCATTGGCTGTTATTAGCTTTATTTGTTTTATTTATTTATTTCTTTTATCGACTCATATTTTACATTTTTTGTTGTTTGTTGTTAAGTAGCCGTTCTTATACTTATCTATGCTATTAGCTTTATTTGTTTTATTTATATATTTCTTTTATTGACTCATATTTTACATTTCTTGTTGTTTGTTGTTAAATAGCCGTTCTTATACTTATTCTATGTTAAATCGTTTTTATTGACTGTTAATTTACTTCTAATTTAATACAATTGTTATTTATTTATATTATTGTTGTATGTCTAACAATGACTTACCAATATATATACAATGAATCTACAAGTGGTGAATAAAATTATTATTATTATTAAAGGGTATCGTGCTAGTGGGTTCGAGCCCCGGCTCTGGAACTGTCGCGGGATATGGTCGTATGTCGCGTTTTTCAATGTGTAACCCCCTTCCGCACAAACCTCTGGCTTTTGGAATTGAAGGATGTCTAATTTATGTGATGTTTATTATTATTATTATTATTATTATATATAATGCAAACGGTTTCGAATCCACTCTAATCGAGTTGCCCGATGGCGGGGAAGCATGCGTACATATTTTGCTAGACATCTGGTTCTGGAAAAATAATTTTAGGTATTAGAGTATTAGGATTACACAGTGGCATAAACCACAAATAAAACAATCTCTTAATTCTTTTAAATTTTTAAAAAATTTAAATAAAACATTTATAAAAAATTACAAATTTTTTCAATACACCCTCTGCACTTTTAATTTTAGAGAACTAACTTGTTTCAAAGTTATAAAGATAATAAAACACACGACACACTGTTATAAACATCTTACCTTAAGTTGTTACTGTAAGATTTGAAATTACAATCCTGTCCGATTCCTAAATGCAGCGATAATTTTTCCCGCATTCTGTGACCTATTTCCTCGTACATTTATTAGTACAATTACTGGGTAACACCGCATATATTGGCAGCAATTCGCACAGATAAACTCTAATTTAAAAGTCGAATACAGCTTTTTCTTTAGTTTGTTTTCAATCGTGGCATTATAAATTTCTTTTTATTATGGAAAAACGATATTTTCAACCAAAACTATCAACACATAGCCATTCAGAAATTTTACTGCATTAACAAGTATCAAACGAAGCATTTTTTGTATTGAAAGGTGACTTGATTGTTACAATACTCAGCCCGCTAATAAATTGTTACTACTGTAGGTTTTTTAAATGTTTTGCAGGGAATGACTGCTCTTGCTCAAAGATATAAGTACCTGTGTACAAAAAAAATACCTAAACGGGTGAGTTTTATTTGTCAAGACAAATTGAAGACGAATTGACGTGATCTACAGTGAACTGATATGATAATTAGGATTTCGTACTCAAAAGTACATGCGAAACCTTTATTGCATGATAGCCATTTATTACGACCTAAAGTCAGGACAAGCAAACGAGGTCTCAGATCTTACGGATCCTTTTAGTGAGAACGAACAATAAAAAGAGCAAGTAAAAAGATTCCAATTTATTAATAAAATTCAGCAAAGTGCAGTACAAAAAAAATTTAAAGGTAAAAATCTTACAATAAAATATATAACAGATATGTCAAAGTCTACGGTTTTTCTCAGCTTACGCTAGGGAAAAGAATTACTAATTTAAACAATTTTAAAATGGAAATTGTGTATATAAAGTAATTACTTAGCTTTTATAAAATTTGAAGAGTTTCGAGGCGCTCCAGACTTGAAAGTTGTTAATCGAGGTCCTTGATGGTTGTAGAAATCCTTGCAATGATAAATAAGTGTAATCTCAATCGTAAAGTGCAAATCATCTACCAAAAATCGTGTACCAAAGAAGCAAAGAAGAATAGCAAATGATCCTAACCATAATCGAAATAATCCAAAAAATAGAGCAGTTGGCAAGTTCATTCAACACCTAGGCGTACCCAAATCGAAATCTGGCCTTACCTAAATCGTCTATAATTAAAGTTACAAAATTATTCTCAAAATTAACCTTTAACGTGAACACGCTATAATAAATCAAAGAAATTCAAACTTACCTAGAATACTACTTCCGAACGATAACCTGCTTATAAATTCGAATAAATCGAAATTCCAATTAAATAAACCAAAATATTAATTGAAAATTAGGCTAAATTTAGTTCTTGATCCGGTATCAAACTGACTAGCAACCACGTACCTTTTAATTAAATTAATAATCCCTAGCAAAGTTTTCAGCTCAATTTTTTTATTTAAAAAGGAAGTTTGAGTGTTTTTAGCTAATATTTATAACCATTTTAACTCATAAGAATAAGGGGAAATGACTTAAACTGACAGTTCGACAATTCTGCTGTCAGAGTAGCAACTTGAGAAATATCAAAACTAAATCAATTTTTATGGACTTTTGATCATTAACTATCTTTATGCTGTTATTTTGTAGATAATCTTTATACTCTTTAGATTTCCCTGGCATACACAATTATTGAATTGGTATATTTACCTAATGGGAGCCATCTATTGACGAAAATCTTAAAAGTGGTAATTGGATAGTAAATTAGAGCGTGGTGACATCTATCGCTAAATGTGTAATTTATTACTATAGATGGGTGAATTGATATACTATTATTATTATTATTAATAATAATAATAATAATAATAATGTTTATTAAAAATAAATATAGTACAATGCAATTGACAATAAACGTATTTTCCAAATAAACATTGAAGTCTCACAGAAGTATTATAATAGATACTTGTTTGTGAGTTTGATAGTGTGTTTATTTTTTAACCATGGATATATGTACAGTACACGCATATAATACACACATATGTACATATATTAATACAATATTAAAAAACAAAAATGAATTAAAACACTTAGATGTATATACACACATACATACATATCCACACATACTATACTATTTTTACCTATACATACAGAGAACATCATTTACTAGATAATGCAATTAAGTACAAATACAAATACAAAAAATATAGTAGATAAATAAATATAAATTAGATATACAATTAATAAATACATACACTTTTTTATTTAACAAAAATTAAAAAAATTGCCTTGTAAGATATTATTTATTTTTTATCTAGATGATTCCATAATCCATTTTTTTACTTTTTTTTAACATAAATAAGTTATTTAAATTTCGGAATTTTATCAGGTAGGTAATCATACAATTTTACAGCCAAATGTGTGTGATTCTTTATACTAACTGTTTTAAAAATTTTTGGCTTTGCTGTAACTATTTTTTTGATCTAGTATCATAATTATGTTTTTCAAAATCAATGTTTTTAGTTTTTTTCAGGTTTACTAGAAGAGAGCATCCATATAATTGACGAATATCCATTACAGCCATTTCTTTGAATAAATTATTACTTGAATAAGTCAACTCTTTGTTTAATATAATTTTCAGGAACCATTTTTGCAAAACAACTAATTTATTTAAATAACAATTTACTACCGCTCTCCAACCTATTATTCCATATGGCAGGTGGGTTTGTACTAATGCAAAATATATTATTTTTAATTGGTCAATACTTAAATATTGCTTTAGGTATTTAAAACGTGATAATAAGCCTCTAACTTTTTTCGTAACGTAATTTACTTGTAAGTCCCAACGAAGGTGTTTGTCAATTACAGTACCCAAGTATTTCATTGACTGTGCTCCCTCGATGGCTAAACCTGGAGTTATCTTCAAAGGACCAAAATTTGGGAGATTGTTCATTAAGGATTTAAATGGTAGGTATTTTGTTTTTGTATTATTTATAGTCAGCCTATTTGCATCAAACCAGTTTTTAATCTTCTTAAAATCACATGCTACCCTCTGTTTTAGGTCTTGCCACGTGTCTGCACTATAAAATATAGCGGTGTCATCAGCAAAGCTTAGAATTTCACCTGTACTATTTAAGGTAAGTAAACTGTTTATATAGATGGTAAATAAAACCGGCCCTAAAACAGTCCCCTGAGGAACGCCCCATTTCATAATTTTTGGATTACTTATACTTTCATTTATTTTTACATATTGAGTCCTCCCTGTAAGATAGCTTTTTATAAATTGGAAAGCATTTCTCCTGAAGCCTAGTTTTTGCACCTTTGTCAATAGACGTTTGTGACAGACAGTGTCAAACGCCTTTGCCAAATCTACAAAAATACACAAGGATGGCTTATTGTTATCTAGATTCTTGTAAATCAAAGCTGTTAAATAGGCAATAGCATCTTCTGTGGACTTTTTCTCCCTGAAGCCAAACTGTCTGTTAGAGATAATATTGAATTTATCTAAAAATTTCACAACTCTAATTTCTATTATCTTTTCCAATAGTTTGGCAACATTAGAAATAAGCGTAATAGGTCTGTAATTAATTAATTTTAGCTTATCACCATTTTTATATAGGGGTTTTATAACTCCAACTTTTAATATATTTGGGAATATTCCATGTTCAAGTGAGTTATTGATTAAATATAAAAGTGGTTTGTTAATTTCACTCAAGGTCCGTTTCAGGGTTTCAGCTTTAATGCCATCATAACCAGGTGCTTTTTTTTCTTTCAAACTATTTGTGATCTCTCTTAATTCAGTTTCATTATTGGGTTGTAAAAATATCGAATTTTCAAGGTTTATTTCATTATCCATAACTAAATCATTATTCTGTATTTGCTTTGCTAATGTTTCTCCCATATTAATATAGTGCTGATTAAAAGCATCGGCCATATCTTTCTCATTTCTTGTATTTTTACCATCTGATTCAATTTCATTTATATTAGTTTCGCAATTTATTTTATTATAAATTTTGTTTACAGCACTCCAAAGTTCTTTTGTACAGTGTTTATTTTTCGTGATAATACTATTATAGTAATGCGTTTTAGTATTTTTTTATCAGTTGCGTTAATTTATTTTTATATTTTTTATATTGACTGGCTAGTTCTGTATTATTTGGTTTTTGTTTCAGTTTGTAATACAGAGAATTTTTCTCATTTACAGATTTGAGGAGTCCTGGCGTTATCCAGTCTTTTTTCCCTTGGATATTGTTTGTTTTTTTACACTTTTTTGTATTTTTGTTTAGATGATAAGTAAATTTATCAATAACTTGCGGAAACCAGCGAAAGATGGCACGTCGCACATTTATTTCCGAAATTAGTCAAAGAAAAACGTAAACGTGCCCTCAAGTTGTTTACTGTTAAACTTTTTAACAATATGTTTGATCCAAAAAGTGTGCAGAAAGTAGATACATTTTTAATCACCTTAGCAAAAACATTATATTAAAATAATTTCGAGATAACGAATTAATTATTCTCATTGGTACAAAGGTATTTTTTAAGGATAAAGTCAAAGATCTGAATATTCACTTCTGCTAGATGCATATTATACTGCGAATATTCACCTCATTTAGGACACAATAGCTGTAGGAATGTCTACATTGAAGTAAAATCGAAAGCTTTTAAAGCCTTTGTGTGGCTGTTTAGTATCCTTCAGAAACAGCAATCGACTAAGATTTTAGATATAAAACGGAAATATGTATTTTCTACAATGTAAAATATTCGATGTCAAACTCATGAAACATAATTTATATCGAATTTGCTGCGCTAGGAAGGCAAAATTTATTTTAAAACTTTGCGATAAAACACATAAATATTTTTCCTTTATATGGAATTTGAACATAAAAATTCTATCTAGGTAATTAGATAATAATAAACGGAGATGTAAATGATGATTTGGAAAGCATATATTTTTTCTTTCTTAACGTTATGAAGAAAATTCTTAATATGCTGTGTATGCTAAATATACATAAAAAAAAAGAAATGATTATGAGTAAGACACCACAATCAACGATTAGACAATAGAGAAATACAGGCTGTCCATTTTATCAGGGCCCTCGAGAATATCTCACTACTTATTATCGGTCGTGCAAAAAAATTATTTTTACGAAAATTGTGCCGATTTATATAACCTACAAAATGGTTTATAGACATTTGAAATCCATTGCCTACTTTAAGAGTTATGGCGGAAAATATCGAAAATGCGGAAAACGTCTAGGCCAAATATCTCCGTTATTTCAAGAGATACGAGAGATACGAGAGCAATATGTTGTGTAAAAGTAATTTTGTAACCAAAAATAATACCAAGGTATTTAGAAGTATCCGAACGAACAAGAACTGAATTACCAATTGTATAATTATAGCGGTACATTGACTGTTTCTTGTTAAAAGAAATAATCTTCATTTAGATATATTTAAATGCAATTTATTGGCAGTACTACAAACTTCTAAACGATCAGATTGCGAGTCAACTCAACTCTCAGTACAGTTAAAGTCAGTAAATAGTTTTAAGTCATCAACACACAAGTGTTTATGGCACATAAAAATTTCGCTTAACCCATTGATAAAAAGGAGAAATAGTAACGGTCTAAGATTAGACCCTTGCGATACTCCATATGTAGCTATGTATGTGGAATAGTTATAACCATTACATGAGACATATTGCTTCCTTTGTTTATTAGTATTACTAGGAGCATCTTTTGAATAATTGGAAAATATTGTACATAGAAATATACAATTGTTTATCAATTAATAATGTGATAGCAAATTATTAATTTGGTTTTAGGAACAGTTTCAATATTAATAAAGGGCTTGTTAATGTTTTAGATGATATTATTGCAGCATTAGGTAACAGACTTGCCACAGCTTTAGTATTATCTGATTCTTTAAAAGCCTTTGATACCTATGACCACAGTATGTTATGTGCCGTGCCAAATGTGTTTACTATGGCTTCTGTAATACCGCAATTAAACTCTTTAATAATTATCTCAGATGATGACACGCGAATTTCACGGTCTTTGATCATAAGCTAGCAAAAACAGCTAATAATTATATTAACTACGGTCTACGCAATTTCCAAAAAGTGTAATATCATATGGACATATGATATATATAAGACCTATACTAGAATAGTTCAACACATAGCATAATATAATATTACTGTAAAAATGATTGATCCGCTGCTTAATTTCATTACCAGTGCAAGAAACTAATAATTACATTTTTATACAAAGCTTCGATGTTAGGAACAATATTGCTTAGTTGGTAAGAAAATCCTATATTGCCTTGAAGTTGTTATATTCCAATTTTTTTATGACAAAATACTTCTTAATGCCCTTGATCGGTTTATTAATCCAACATTTATTTACACCGATACCTCAAAATCCAAAGATGGTAACGGATGTGATTTCTTCATTCCGCTTGAACACAAAGAAATTAAGTTCAAACTTGACATAAACTGCTCTATTTTTACTTTGGAGATAATTTCCATTTACAAAGTTTTAAGCTATATCAAAGAAACAAACCCAAAG
Source organism: Leptura quadrifasciata (assembly GCA_963675555.1). NCBI lineage: Eukaryota > Metazoa > Arthropoda > Insecta > Coleoptera > Cerambycidae > Leptura > Leptura quadrifasciata. The sequence goes on from OY776676.1 coordinate 126,408,364, forward strand.
GAAATAATAATTCTATCAGACTCTCTTTCGGTTCTTTCAGCTGTTAAATATACTGACTTCTTTTCAAACAAAACGAACCCATACATTTTGAAAATGAAAGATGCCATTTACAATATCACACAAGCTGGTAAATTCGTCACATTTATCTGGATCAAAGCCCATATAGGCTTAAAACATAATGAACACGTTGATATTTTGGCCAAAGACGCCGCCGTTAATGATAGTCTATTAGACAACAAACTATCTCTAACGGATTGCTCCAATTTATATAGAGTTCTATTAAGAAATAAATGGATTCACACCTAGGAACAGTACGTTCTAAACAGCTCAACAAGTTTTGTAAAATACAGTCAGCTATCCCGCTACAGTTCTGGCATGACAGTTTAAACGTTCCACGAAAATATATTACCACAATTATTAGACTAAGATTTGGTTCTGCCTGCTTTCCCACCTATTTGTATAAAATTGCTGTAGTTGTGAACGATCCATCTTTATGATGTCTGAAGGACTTTTATTTCTATCTTAAAAAAGTTAGAAAAAAAAAATAAATAAAAAAAATAGGAAAAAGAAAAATAAATTTTTCTCCTTCCTCTAGTCTATTTTTTTTTCAAAAATGAATATTTACGTTCACAAAATTTTTAGGGTTCAACACGACTGTTTCAGACGGAGAATAATATAAAAAATCATACTTACTGTCGTTTATGCTTAACTGCTGCTCTGATGGTATCAATTGGACGTCGTAACACTATAAACCTAACACTGGATGTACCACACTTTCTTAAAATTAAACCTGAAAGGGAATTTTGTCAGAAAGCACAACTAAAAGACAATATAAAGTTCAAAAATGTATGTATTAAATCTTTAAAAAATTATGTTTTTACAACAACTTTTATTTCAAGAAAAATGTTTAATAAACACTAGTCTGGCCCGTGTACAACACATGGTGAGGAACGGAACGATTTATACTGTACCAACTACCATCCAATATGCGGTTTTATAAGCTAACGACGCACAAAAAGATTCAAGAAAAGTTCAATGTAACTGAAATTTTGGTGGGCTTTTGCTTGCCTGTCTTATAAACGTATTTTTAATTCACATGAATTTTGGTCGCTCCTCAGAGCTTAAAATTGCTTGAAGCGCTACTACTTCGATTGTATTCTACAATAACAACTTTTTACGTTCAGGCAAGGCGGATCCCATGCACGTATGAGTACATGGTAATAATACTTTTTTGACCCCGAATCACTGAGGAACCGGTTTAGGGCAAACCCCGTCAAAACTCATCATTTCCCCGTCAAAACCGACTGCTAGGAAATGATGGGGGTCCCATGTCGCTAAGGGCTATTTTCGCTATAACTTCCGATATACTTTGAATAGTCGTTGGATTAACTTGTCCTCATATTCAATACCTCGTAAGAGTTGCAGTGCTTGACAACGTGGATTCGTAAAAGGGTTTTTAATCTTGAAAATTTCTAAATTTAGGTGGTCGGGGGCGACATTACGTCCCTGTGCAGCGACATTTGCTACACTTGCTAAATTAACGCTCCTTGAGGAGTAAGTGAAAATTTTGCATAAAAAACGCTCCGAAGAGCGAAAATATGATTACAAGTATTAAAAACCTCTTCCACGGCGTTTTTACGTGAAGCACGCTTTTCGTACGAAGTATTTCGTAAGTCGGATTATGTTACAACGTCGAAAAGTATATCGGGGTTATAGCGTGTTCTTTAACACCCCCCTTCTTTCCGTGAATCTTTTGTGCAACGCTTGGTAAAGTTGGTTTTTGAAAAGAAAATGGATCTCTGGATGGAGTCTCCCATGTGTTGTATTCGGTTATATTTCAGACCGGCCTATCTGAACATAACGTACTTTTCAAATCTAAAATTGAACATATATCGATGCATAGCATTCGATTGAATATTGAACATTGTATATGAAAATGGCATAAGAAAAAGAAAAAATCGAAAATCTTCAGATTTTCGATGACACAACACAAACACTTTCGACGCACTTATCTTTCTTAGTGTTCTTCCACTAATGCTGGCTTGCATCTGCTCCTCCTCGTGTCTATGCCTTGTCGATCACCTTCGGTGTCGAACTGCCTTCTGGAACAGCTTAGGTGGTCCTCGGATTGCTTGGCTCTGCTCATTTATATGAAGCAATATAAAACAAAATTTTAGTAAATTGTATTGTTTATTGGGCTCATGCTTTATCCCATCTGGGCATAAAGAGGAATCTGCGACCGATAACACATCGTCGTCTTTGAGAATAGGAACACTGAATTTTGTTGAGTTATATTGATTGAAATGGTTTCCGTGTAGTTAAAAAAAAAATCTCTTCTTGGGAGAAATCTACGACCGATATCACATCGTCGTCTTTAAGAATATGAACATTGAATTTTGTAGACTTATGCTGATTGAAATGGTTTCCGTTTTTATTAAAATCTCTTCTTAGGAGAAATCTGCGACAGAATCTGCATCCGTCGGATCGTTGCATCTGCCCATCCAGCAGACTTGGCGGCATCTCGCCCTTGAGTTGCTAGACTCGTCTGAATTGCGCTCTGCGTCAGAGTTGTCGTCTTTCCATGCCGTGCCAATGGAACATTTGTTTGGACCCTTTGGGTCGGACTCTGCTTACAGATGAATGTTTAATAACATTTGAGGACTTAGAAAAAATTATAAAAAATACCAACTCTGCCGGACACGGTCAGAGTTGCTGCAGTGAATTTGGAAGATTTGTATGGACGATACAATATCCTCAATAAAAATAACTTGTAAAACAATGCATAAAAAATACCAACTCTTGCCAGACACGACAAGAAGTTGGTATGGAAATTTTGATATAAAATAAACCTAGCACTAAGTCAAAACTTAGCCTAGGTTGAAAAAAATATTATAAAAATATAATAGAATCTCCAGAACTTGATTCTGAATCAGAAAGGGAAGCATCTCGTGGCGGTGCATGGATCTGTACAACCGTTTGCTCCGGCGGTGGAGGTTCTGTGGAATCGTCTGAGAACGGGGAATCATTTCCATCGAGTGATGTTCCGCCTGGACTAGCATTTTCTTCATCGGAAGATTCGATATCCAAATTGTGCTCCTCTGGCGGGGCTGGTCTCAAATCATTTACATGGACTCTAGTAGTTACGTTTCCGTTCTGAACGAGATATACTTCGTCTGAAAACTTCTTTAAAATTCTGGTTGGGCCCGACCAAGACGGCGTGAAGGTATGTACCTTCCTTTTTCTCTTACTCATGACTTTATCTCCAACTTTGAAAACTACTGGAGTGACGGCCTCTTTCGGCGCGTATTTCTGCTTATAATTTTGCTGAGCCTCACGGGCTTCCTTAACTCGCTCGTATCGTGGAAGCGTTTGTTGCTTGGCTCTTTCTTGCCTCCAGGCATACAAATCCCATTCGCCTCTTTCGGCTGGATCATATCCTAACACTATCATGCTAGGGGTTTGATTTGTAGCAGCGTTCCTACGATTTCTTAAGATGTATGTCATTTGATGCACGTAGCGATCCCAAGTGTCGTTTGGCTTTTTAAATAAAAGAGTATTTAATATCTTCTTGCACTCCTAAACCCGTCGTTCCACGGGGTTGGATTGTTGGTGGTATGCCGGAATTAGGTATCGTTCTATGCCATTTCTTTTACAAAATGTGATGTACCATTCAGAATCGAAATGACCTCCGTTGTCTGAAATTATGACTCGAGGGACTCCGAATCTTGCAACTATCTCTTCATCAATAAATTTGGCTATCGTTCTGCCATCGACCTGAATGTATGCCTTTGCCTCTATCCACTTGCTAAATACGTCTTCAACGATAATCATATATCGATTCTCGGCGTCTTTGGTCCTCTGCAGTGGGCCAATTACGTCGATGCTCAAAGTTTCAAATGCATTCTGCGGTGCATGACTTCTAAGTGGAGCATTGGGTTGAGCTTGCCGTGTTTTTACTGATTGGCATATCAGACAGTTGTTTATATATTTGCCGACGATCCTGGCCATATTATTAAAATAGTAACGTTTTGCAATTTTCCTAAGAGTCTCATCTCTTCCTGGATGACATGCTTCATCTCGGTCATGATAATGGTAAATCAATTCCTTAGTTTTCCTTTTTGGAACTACCAACTTAAAATTTCGATCGCTGTCTTTCAAAAGTACATCGTCTTGTACGTGAAAATTTTTTATAAAAATAAGATCCGCTTCGGAACGTTGTTCCTGTTGAAATAGATCATTCCAACGGCGGATCTTGTCTTGTATATCTCTCGACCTCGATTGGGCCTGTACGATATCTTTGTATATTTCTGAATGTGTTAAAACAGAAATACGTTCTGGACACTTTGTAATTTGGTAGGAACATTCTTTCCTCTTCATCATCGGTCTCGACATACTGATCTTGTGGGTTACGACTGAGAAAATCTGCTAATAAATTCTCTTTGCCTGGAGAGTGTTCAATTTTGAATGCATATTCTTGCAATCATAATGACCATCGTGTGAATTTAGTTTTGTCGTCTTTGTGTTTGTTCAACCAAAGTAACGCCCTGTTGTCCGTCTTCACCAAGAACGGTTTGTCTGCTAAGTACATCTTGTACTTTTTAATATAGTTCACCACCGCCAAGCATTTCAGCTCGTTAATGTGGTAACGTCTCTCTGCTGGAGATAACGTGTTGCTTGCATACGAAATAATATGTTTTTCACCGTTGTCCTTGTAAAGACCTTGTAGGGATGCATCGGTCTGTAAAATGAACTGACGTGAAAAATCCGGCCGATGGAGTTCCAGCGGTCCGGATAATAAATCTTTTAATTTTCTGAAAGCTTCATCGCATGCATGGTTCCAATGAAAACGATATTCCTTCGAAAGAAGTTTCGTTAGCGGCTTTGTGATCATCGCAACATTTGGTAGATATTCTCTTACCCAGTTGCAAAGTGCTAAGAAACTTTGAAGCTGCTTTTTGATGTTTGGTACAGGATAATTTTGAATTTGTAATACATATTTTTCTAATGGTCGAGAAGTATCAGTTCTAATTGTATGGCCTAAATATTGGATTTCATTCGTCGCTATTACACACTTTTCCGGTGACACTTTTAGATTGTGCAAACGTAGTCTTTCGAAGACTAACCTCAGGTGGGACATATGCTCCTTCACGTTTACGCTGTAAACGATTATATCATCTAAGTAGACTTTACAGAAATGGTGCAGGTAACCCGTTAAAACGTCCTTTGCCATGAATTTCTGAAAGGTACAGGGAGCTGTCTTGAGGCCGAAAGGCATGACATTAAATCTGTAAGCTGCCCCATCAGGAGTGGTAAAAGTTGAGAAATCTTTTGATGCTTCATCGAGCGGTATTTGCCAATATCCACTCTTTAGATCCAACACAGTAAAAATTTTCGAATTTCCTAAATCTTTAATACTTTCATGTATTTTTGGTAATACGGAAGCCTCGTCTTCAGTCATTTCGTTTAAATGGCGATAGTCGATACAAAAACGTGGTTTCTTATCTGATCTTTTTGTTATCACGGGTGGTGAACTATATTGGGCAGTGCTAGGTTCGATGACGCCAGCTTTCAACATTTCTTCGATTTGGTCGTACATAATTTTCTTAGTACTCGGAGACATCGGATATGGTCTGATATTGAAGGGTTTTGTATCTTTCACGATAATTTTGTGTTTAACAGTCACTGTGGTTGCTTGAGTCGGTTCCGCAGTGAACAGATCGACAAATTCTTCGAACAGCGACCAGTCTTTAATAACAAGCTCTTCAGGAAGTTTTGCCTGCTGTCTCTCCCTCTGAGATGCTTGATTCCAGAAGATGGTAATACGCTCTTCCGTGCCGGCATATAGGCATTTTCGGCCATAATCATATGCGACATTGTTCATGTATAAGAATGGTGATCCTAATATTACTGTTTCATTCAAATTTTCGATTACTTGAAAATCAATTTCAAAAGAAGTGCCTGAAATTTTTACATTTAATTTTGTCGTGCCAAGAGAGTCCACCATTCGATCTCCGCACGCCATAGCAAATGATCGACGTGTCGTGAGATTTTTAAAATTATCCAACATCTTCGGATGGATAACGTTTCGTGTCGAGCCTGAATCAATCAGAGCGTTGACCGCATGTTCATTTATTTGAACTTTTATACGAGGCAAAGGGAACGCTTCGCTCATATAATTTATTGATTCCCTTGTCTTATGCATGGGAGCGTCGTAGTGGTCATGAGTATTAGAAAAGTTTAATGGACATTGCTGCCGCCTTGGTTCGGCCGTTGTGCCGGGGATCTTGCAGATTGACCCTGGCCTGGGTCTCTGGCCCCTTGAAAGTTTCCCGGTCCTCTATTACGATGCGGGTTATTGGGACATTGACTATGGAAGTGCCACTGCACTGTGTCTGTGCGGGTACTCGGAATTTCCCCGATCCGCCATTAAAATTGTTTGTCCTATGGTCAGGTACTCCGAAATTCGCTGAACCGCGCGAAAAATTATTCATAAAAATAGGACGACCAGGTGCTCTACCTGGACCGTCCTGACGAGAGACATCCTCTCGGAAATGCATCCTCGGTGCTGTCGGAGTTGGGTTTCCATTGCTCCTTATACTTGAATTTTGTGGACTCATGTGTCCCGGCTCTTGATAGTAAGACGCGCGGGACAGACGTTGATCAATTAGCTGGATTAGCGACGTCTGTTCGTCAGCTGAATCCCGCTCGGCGTTAGTAGCTGCTGCTATTAACATTTCCGTAGATGAAATTAGGTTGCTTCTCAAGCGTGACCTAATTTCTGGACGCAGTTGGTCCATGATAATCCGAGCTCTGATGGCTTCGGATTTGAAGGGATCTATACGATCGAAAAGGCAGGTCTTCCTTATGATGAACACTGCCGTGTCGTCTAAAGACGTTTGCTTCGTGGCATACAGTTGAGCAATAGCTCGTGACTGTATGTCGGGAGAATTAAATCTCGTAAGGAATCTTTCCTTGAATAAGGCATACGAAGTGGTCAACGTCCGAAACTGTTCGGACCATCGTTGAGCTTCGCCCTTGAGTTGGCCGGTCACGTTATGGAGGCGATCATAGTCGTGGCTTATGCGAGCTCTGTCGAAATATTCCTCCATAATTTTCAGAAAAGCTTCTGGATCTTCATGATCAAGCCCATGGATCGTCACGTTCGGACATCTTTGTCTCTCATGGGGCGTACAGGTCGACACGTTCTGTATCGCCTGCACGAAGCCCTCTGCCATTTTCAGAAACATACTTTCCATCGAATTAGCATTTTGTGGCTGTGAAGCAGATAAATTTTAATTATTTCCCTCCGAAAACAGTCTTTGTGGTTCTATCCCTCTAGAACCATCGTCGACGAGCGGCGCTGTGGCTCGCTCGTAAAATTCCCTTGGGGTCGACTCCTCGGAGTTTTCCGCCATGAAGGAGAATGGATTGGTTGGGTTTGGGGACGGCATGGTCCCTGCTCGGGCGCCATGTGAACGATCCATCTGTATGATGTCTGAAGGACTTTTATTTCTATCTTAAAAAAGTTAGAAAAAAATAAAATAAAATAAAAAAAATAGGAAAAAGAAAAATAAATTTTTCTCCTTCCTCTAGTCTATTTTTTTTTCAAAAATGAATATTTACGTTCACAAAATTTTTAGGGTTCAACACGACTGTTTCAGACGGAGAATAATATAAAAAATCATACTTACTGTCGTTTATGCTTAACTGCTGCTCTGATTGTATCAATTGGACGTCGTAACACTATAAATCTAACACTGGATGTACCACACTTTCTTAAAATTAAACCTGAAAGGGAATTTTGTCAGAAAACACAACTAAAAGACAATATAAAGTTCAAAAATGTATATATTAAATCTTTAAAAAATTATGTTTTTACAACAACTTTTATTTCAAGAAAAATGTTTAATAAACACTAGTCTGGCCCGTGTACAACACATGGTGAGGAACGGAACGATTTATACTGTACCAACTACCATCCAATATGCGGCTTTATAAGCTAACGATGCACAAAAAGATTCAAGAAAAGTTCAATGTAACTGAAATTTTGGTGGGCTTTTGCTTGCCTGTCTTATAAACGTATTTTTAATTCACATGAATTTTGGTCGCTCCTCAGAGCTTAAAATTGCTTGAAGCGCTACTACTTCGATTGCATTCTACAATAACAACTTTTTACGTTCAGGCAAGGCGGATCCCATGCACGTATGAGTACATGGTAATAATACTTTTTTGACTCCGTATCACTGACGAACCGGTTTAGGGCAAACCCCGTCAAAACTCATCATTTCCCCGTCAAAACCGACTGCCAGGAAATGATGGGGGTCCCATGTCGCTAAGGGCTATTTTCGCTATAACTTCCGATATACTTTGAATAGTCGTTGGATTAACTTGTCCTCATATTCAATACCTCGTAAGAGTTGCAGTGCTTGACAACGTGGATTCGTAAAAGGGTTTTTAAGTCAAATTTTATTACACTTTCTAAATTTAGGTGGCCGGGGCGACATTACGTCCCTGTGCAGCGACATTTGCTACACTTGCTAAATTAACGCTCCTTGAGGAATTAGTGAAAATATTGCATAAAAAAACGCTCCGAAGAGCGAAAATATGATTACAAGTATTAAAAACCTCTTCCACGGCGTTTTTACGTGAAGCACGCTTTTCGTACGAAGTATTTCCTAAGTCAGATTTGGTTACAACATCAAAAAGTGTATCGGGGTTATAGCGTGTTCTTTAACATAGTCACATCGCAACTTTGTGATCTATGTGGTGTTATTGTTAATGAACACGGTAAAACCCGCGGTATACTTTTCGACGTTGTAACAAAATCCGACTTGGGAAATATTTCGCATGAAAAGTGTGCTTCACGTAAAAATATCGTGGAAAAGGTTTTTAATATTTTTAATCATATTTTCGCTCTACGGAGCGATTTTTATGCAAAAATTTCCATAACTCCTCAAGGAGCGTCATTTTAGAAAGTGTAGTAAATGTCGCTGCACAGGGACGTAATGTCGCCCCGACCACCTAAATTTAGAAACTAACAAAATTTGACTTCAATTTCGGAAATTTCAAAATTAAAAACCCTTTTACGAATCCACGTTGTTAAGCACTGCAACTCATGTGCGGTATTAAATATGAGGACAAGTTAATCCAGCTTCTATTCAAAGTATATCGTGAGTTTTAGCGAAAATAGCCCTTAGCGACATGGGACTCCCATCATTTCCTAGTAGTCGATTTTGAAGGGGAAATGATGAGTTTTAACGGGATTTGGCCTAAACCGGTTCCTCAGTGATTTGGTGTCAGAAAAGTATCTTTACCATGTACTCATATGTGCATGGGACCGCCTTGCCTGAACGTATAAAATTATAATTGCCCAAATATAATTCAAAGTCGTTGCGATTCAAGCATTTTCAAGCTCCGATGAGCGACCAAAATTGATATTGAAATAAAAATACGTGAATAGACAGGCAAGCAAAAGTCCACCAAAATTTTATAAACATTGAACTTTCCTTGAATCTTTTTGTGTAATCGTTAGCTCAAAAAACTGCATATTGGATGGTAGTTGGTACATTATAAATCGTTCCGTTCCTCATCATGTGTTGTACACGGGCCAGACTATTGTTTGTTAAAACATATTTCTTGAAGTTGTTGTAAAAACATAAATTTTTGAAGAGATTTAATATATATATTTTTGAACTTTAATTGTCTTTTAATTGTGTTTTTAACAAAATTCCCTTTCAGGTATAATTTTAAGAAAGTGTTATTTACTTCCAGCGTGAGGTTTATAGTGTTACGACGTCCAATAGATACCATCAGAGCAGCAGTTAAGCAAAAACGAACAGTAAGTATAGATTTTATATTATTCTCCGCCTGAAACAGTCGTTTTGAAACCTTATTTTGTGAACGTTAACATTCATTTTTGAAAAATATTAAAAGTCCTTCAGACTCCAAGAGATGAATCGTTCACATTATCGGTGATCTTGATCACATTTTCTTCGCTTACGATAAGTATAAAACTGCTACAGATTCACTTGTTAAAAATATCTCCTCATGCTGCAATACGATGGCTCCGTTCAAAATAGTTACTTTACTTGCCATAGGTAGTAAGAAAATCTATTAACTAATCATTGGTTTTTTGATAAATATTAATATCACACTATAAGTTAGCTTTGTTTTCAACTTGTTTTAACCTTATGTTTTTCCTACCCTACCTCTTTTTTTGTGACGTCAACCTTAATGTCTTGACAGACCTCTGGACGAGAAGCGTGTTTCCCTGTATTTTCCTTCGTTGCTCTTCTTCAATCTTTTTCCCCATTTGGTTTAGGTTAGATAATTTTCACAGCTGTATGGTCACTGACCTAAGCCATATAAAAAACATTCGAAAATTAGTATCTTAAATCATAAGTTAAAAAAAAACTGTGTGAACCTTACGTGTTACCTATTTACAATATAAAGTTGATGCCGGGTCAACGAAAATAGAACGCTCTGTATGGTTTTCAATAGTTTAACCTCTCCACAATAAAATTGTGAGAGGTTACTAAAATTGGTTCAAAAACGAAAATTGAGATAACATCGAATCTTTACGTTTTGAGGTCCTAGGAACTCAAAAAAGTGGTTTTTGAAAAATGTCTGTGTGTGTGTGCATGTGTGTTAGCACGATAGCGCCGAAACTACTGAACGGATTTGAATGAAACTTTGCATGTGCGTTTCTTTAGTGCCCCAGAAGATCTGATCTGTTTTGGTTAAGATCGGATTACGTTTAGTGCTATTTTGACGCAACAAGTTGTTTATTTTATAATTACTTTCAATTTGCAATGGAACTTTGAAAAGCAGTTATAATTCTGATTTCAACGATATATCACATTTCCACCCTTTCGATTTAGTTTACGTGAAAAAAATTAAAAACAAAGCAAATATGAAGCATAGATCGCATTTCGCATGATATGATCGATGCGCGTAGCCGTTACGTCGTGAAACTCGTCACATCACGTGTCAATTCACGTGTGAGAGTTTCTTCACTGCTCTAGAAGTAGAGCGGACTACGTTTAGTGGCATTTTAAAATATATATACAGACAAATCGAAGAATTAAACTACAAATAATCCCCTAAAATCTAGTAAAATTACTGAAATGCTAAAGTTTCATTTAACAAAGACAGCCGCGAGCGATCGGATTGCAATGAGCCAATTTTGACGATTGTCATTGTCATCGTTTGTCATCCGATAACGTTGGTGTCATGTCATGTTAATAAGATTTCGGCATATTTGTAACTTTTAGTGGATTGTCACAAACTTTAAAGGTAGATGTAACAATATCAATATCATATGCTTTCTGTACCTTCGCTGGTGAATTTATTATAGATTATCACTTTACCGATTTTCAGTTTGTTGCTTTACAAATCTGTAGTATTTAGGATAACTAAACTTTTTTAGTAGTTCAAGTGATGTTAAAGTTGTTAATATCCTAATAGTATATTATTCAATGAGCGATAATGTAGGTAATAACTCGCATAGATGATTGTAAATTCATTAAGTTGAGGGTTTTTTTAGTGCCCCAGAAGATCTGAAAAAGTTTTGGATGAGATCGGATTACGTTTAGTGCCGTTTTGTCACACAATTTAATGCTCTTTTTGGCTTCAAAGATCCACCGAGTGGGGAGGTTCCAGCCGCTTCCAGTAGCTGCCGATTTTTGGATTATACGCAGAATTGAAAACCAAGAAAATTGCTCTAAATGTTTCAAATAATGCTGCAGCAATTCACCAAATTCCGAATAGCGCACCCCGTATACTAGGCCTAATGTACGTGTACAATATATTCTTTATTAGAAATATTAGACCTTAGACTTTAGAGATTAATAAAAAATGTCTACATTTAAATTTCTAGAAATAGAAAATAGTTTTACCGACCAACGCTCTGCCTCAAAGTTTTCCTGGGCGGCCATTAAGGGGACTAACATGCACGCCTATATTTCAAACTTCCCATCCCCTGTCATTATTTAAAACAATCCGAAGCACTAAAACCCTCTTTTAGTAAGTAACTTGTCTTCGTCCATACTTTTCTCATTTTTTGCTTCTTGTCTAATGTAACCCATAATAAAAACTAACATCGTGAACGTTTTTCTGGCACTCATCTAACAATTTCTAAGTAACGACTTACTTAAAAGCATCTTCCGGTCGGATGTCCGTGAGGTTTTAAATGTTGATTGATAGAAACATTTTTTCTAAAATATTCATCACATCATTTTGCAAATGACAGGGGAGAATTTTAATTACGGTGTATTGTCTAGTTTGTAGGTAGAACATAGTCAAGCATAAATTATGTATTCATAATTGAGACAAGGACAGAATGAAACTAGTTATTACAATTTGTAATAAAGCATTTGGGCGTGTCCGATTTGGAATAATTATTTGTCTATTTGTAAAGAGAAGTTTGATGATGTAGATTAAATGCTTGTTGAATCAACATTTGATCGTGGCATATTGTATACAGGGTACAGCTAGGGGTGCAGACAGTTACGAAACTTTTATTAAAAATAAAATAATAATAATTATCGTAAATTATTTATACAGTACGCACGTAAAGATTGGAATAGACTCCTTCAAAATCGTTACAAACCAAGTGACAAAAATTCGCTCAGACGCGTTGACTTTTAAATGCATTTATTTATTTATTTATTCTGGTCGATAGCCGAGTGGGTTAAGGCGCGAGGTGGCAATCGCGATTAATCACATAATCACATGGACATCACACCACCGGGTTCGAATCCTGGCTCCGGCACTGTCGGAGGAAATAGTTCTATGTCCGCGTTTTTTTCAATGTGTAACCCGCTTCCGCACAAGCCCTGGATTCTGAAATTGGGGGTGGTCTAATTTCTGTGGTGTTTATTTATTTATTATTTCTATTTATTTAGATACATCATCCAACAGTTGTAAGACCAATTACAGGATGAGAACAATACATATTTACAATAGAAGAAAGTGAAAGAAATGGAAGAAAAAGAAAGAAAATATAAAATAATAACGATAATAATACAATACAATAGTACATCACATGTAAAAATTACAGGATTGTATACGAAACTAATTGCAAAGTCAAGCGTTTAATGGACAAAACTATGGCAAATATCGAGCTCAACTTGCGGGTGGTTGTAGGTGTTACACATGAGCTGTAAGGGAGAGGAATCCAGTATATTCGTTCGGTCTAGTAAGATAAAATGTATGATATCGTGTATTGGCACGTGGTACATGGGATAACAGTTTTTCGGCAATTGATTTTATTATTTATTAGCTTATGCAAAATATGACTACCTGGTTATTCCTCCGAGTGTTCAGACTGTCGGTTGAGAAACCTAATAGTGTATCTTGGAGATATCCAATAGGGGGACATACACCATCTACGTTGTGGGACAGAAATTTCAAAAAGCGTCTCCGGATACTTTCGAGCATATTGCTGTATGTGACATATCCCGGGCGCCATATTACTGATGCATATTCTAATTTAGACTTAACAAACGAGTTAAATAATAAGGTTCACAAGTCAGTGTCCATTAGCCTGACGAGTTTCTGATAACAAAACCAAGACTTTTGTTTGCAGACAAAACTGTGTCTTCAACGTGTCTATTAAATGTCAGTTTTTGGTCAAATAGGACGCCTAGGTCTTTGAAGACTTCGACTCTTTTTAATGATGTGAAGTCAAGTTGATAGTCATAGAAAAACGTTTCTTTTTTCCTAGAAAATGATACCACGTTGCATTTGTCGACGTTGACAGGCAGATCATTATGGTCATCAGCTGGAGTATTTATAGCAGAAAAATTGACATCATCGGCTTATATAGTAACACATCGACATTCAGATCCACCACGATGTTATTAATAAATAGTATGAATAACAGAGGTCCCCAGATAGAGCCCTGCGGCACTCCTGAGAGTAGTATGGAAATGGCAGAACCTCGGAGCCGGCGCAGGCGCAGGAGCCGGAGCCGCAGCATGATCATGATCAATGAGTAGATTAGCGGTGGGGGTAATTAGAGTGGTGGGAGGCAATTAGCGTGGTGAGAGGCAATTAGAGAGTAATTAAGTGTAATTTAGGTACAAATATGGGTAATTAAGGGTAATTACAGTAACAATAAGAGTAATTAAGGGTAATTACAGTAACAATAAGGGTAATTGCAGTAAAAATAATGGTGATTAAAGCCATTATTTCCGCACCGCCGTCTGCCCATCTGTTCATCTATCTGTCCACCTGCCCGTCTGTCCGACAGTCACTGCATTGTCCTATTGCACAATTATAGTATCTGATTTTTTACAATGCCAACAAAAATTATTTCTTAATTATATACATATAGTAACAAAATTATTTTACCTGTCTTATCTTTAGGGATATCTTGTACTGATTTATGAGATGAACAATTGCCTTTTCTTTATGATGATGAACAAATGCGATCTACCTGCCTTATCTTTACGCCGATCAACAATTGCGATATAAATTATTTTACCTGTCTTATCTTTAGGGATATCTTACGCTGATGAACCTTTTGCACCTACTTGTCTGATCTACCAAGATTTTTATCACTGATTTTATGAAAGGGAACATTAACATTGATATTTTTTAGTGAAATATTGCAGTGTATTTAAGTACCCATTTTCATTATTTGCCTTTTAATCGCACTTCCAGGGTTTGATTTATATTATGAAGGCACCACCTTTAACGGCTTTAGGTACAGAAACACATTGACGCCACAAGTGAGATGGGTGTGAAATGCTGTTCTTTGACTTGTTATATTGCGCCATATGATATCACATACATAATTGACGTAAATTTCCGTTCTAATTAGGTGTATTAAGGTGTACTTTTTAGTTATGTAATAAGTAAATAAGTAATAAAATGAATATATTATGTTAATTTTTCACATGCAATAATCATGCCATTGTATTTTTGACAAGTGTAGATGCATAGATAGTCATGTCGTGTATCATGTCTGCGACTTTACACAGTATGTCACTTTGTCATCTTAGGACTCTCGGATCCATCCGGCCGTAGAGTCGTAGGTGTAGACCCATATGTTTTGATAAAATACAGGACATTTTGGCACGTTCAATGATTTAAGGGTAGGTGGGTCATTTTATTCCATTATAGATACTGTAGCTCATTCTCTTTCTATACAGTTATACCAATGATTAAACCACGTTGATAGGTGTTAATTATATTTTGACAAAGTCGAGATAGTGCTATCCTTTACATCTAAGATCATTATTAATTGATATTGCTTGGTTAATAAACATATTAAAGTATTCTTTAGGTCATTGTAAGACCGATTGACGCGAATAAAGACTTTCTTTATACTGTTATTACTGTATGTAATATACATGACACGGGGGGCAGGCTGTATTTTTGACTTACTATACAGGGCAACGTTTTATTCAAATTTTAATGTAAAATATTGGTAATATCGTTGGAAACTGATTTCATATCCAAAGGTTTCCTTTGACTAGAGATGTTTATAGAGACATGGTATATAAACTGTAATATATAGTATATTTCTCAAGTTATGTTCCAAGTCATGGCAGTTTCCCAAACCTCCCATGACGAATTTTAAGGATAACCGTGATTTATGTAAAAAATATGGACAATGTAAGGTAATTAAGGTTAAAATAAGGACGACAATGTAGCGTAATTAAGGTTAAAATAAGGATAATTAAGGGTATTTAAGGATGCTAAGTGTTGCAATATTGTTATTGTTGCCCAATATATAATATTGTTATTATTACTTATTTTTGCGAACGGGGCAAATTCGGGATCTCTTCCCCCGATGTTAGAAAATGTATTTGTTTTAAAAGATAAATTATAGCTTATTTTAAGTAGTTCCACAAGAATAGCAGCGCAGTCTCTAATACTTAAGGCCGGTATCTCGTCTGGACCTTTTGTACATTTACTTAAACCTAAATTGTTGTCGTAAGACAGTAAGAATATTGTTAGAGGAATATTCGTTGAAGTTGAGATAAGGGTATTTGTACACAAAATGTTGCTAATGTTTTGGGAGGGTGGTTCTTAGAAAATTAAAAAAATTTAGCAAAGCCATTTGCAATATCTCCTGAGTCATCAGGTATTGCTGTTGTCCTTTTTTCGAATTGATTTCCCAATTTTTTTCTGTAATTTTTTTAAATTTTCTCGCCAACTTATACTGATGCTATGGAAGTATCAATGTGTCAAATTTAATCAAAACCGTTAAAACTGTTTTAAAAAAAATTCTTTTAACCTGATCACCACAGCCTCCGTCCCTGCATTTCCAGGGGTAATGAATTATGCCGTCAAATAATAGTGCTAAGGAAAGGAAGGGTCCATGTGTTAAATTTACTAAAAAATGTTAAGAGTCGTTCTTGAGAAAAAAATTATTTTACATTTATCTATTGGTTTTTATCGGTTAACTCCATCATATTTGAGCTAGGATCGATTTTGCAATTGCGTCTCGGGGTGTAGTCGTTCTCAATACACACACAAAATTTGAGCATAATAGATCGGGTAGTTTGCGCTCTAGATGCGACCACAAACAACAGAAAACAGACAATAGACGACAGAATACAGACCAATACATTAACCAACCTGACTACATGTAGCATAAATGCCATCCATTACATCGACTAACGCTGTTGTTCCAAAAATATAAAAAACTGAAGTAATGTCAATTTATATTTTAGAGGTTTAAATATTTGACTATAATTCGACACTCGTTTTGTGTTTCTCTCACTTTAGAACTAAAATGAAATCAATCAATATGTTTTACGCTAACTTCGGTACTTGAAACTTGAGGCGGAAGGTTGAGTCCTTAGTAGCTATTTATTTATCTTTGGTAATTCTGGTTCGTTAATAGTCGTTTTAAGTATACCGCCAACTGCTTATTTTTGAAGAAAAGGAACCGCGTCTCCATGATCTAAATATACACCTAACTTTTAAATAGTAGAAATGTTAATTTCTACCCTTCAAATTTACTAAAATATAATTAAAACACTTTCATTTTAAAAGTGTATCTTTAAAATTATTTATTTTATATAAGGATTTTTGCCACTCATTAAATTTGCAACATCCTAAATTATCATAATTCTGTTGAATTTATCTTCAATATCCTTGTTTCGATAAAAAATGCAACACTGTCATTTCATTTATTAAAATTCTCACCAATATGATATTAAAATAATTCAAATTCATTAAATTAACCATGAATTGCTTATTGGGGGAGTCCATTATAATAATATGCATCTAACAAGACTACAATGGTTTGCTAATTATTTATTTGATCGCTTCCAAATGGTCAAATTTAATATTTTTTCCACAAATATTCTTTTATTAATAATGCGCATCAAAAGTACTAATATCCAATAGACAAAATAAAAGAGATAATGTTTTCATATTTTGCAAACGATAATATTCTTAGCACCTGCACTATACCTGCTGTTTTGTGTTTTTGATGCGTAATATAAATGAAGTTGAAATCTTCGACACATATTAGCGTGCTAGGCCAAATTGCACTTAATTTGAAACATGTAGCTATTGTAGACACAAATTACTAGACGTGTAAATTATTATCATCATTGTTATCCCCAACTGCTAACTATTGGATCCGCTGAATGCATTGAATATATTTGTGACCAAAAATGATAGTAGTGACAATGATTAATTAATAAAAACAATTTTAACTTGCTTTTCTGTAAAAAGTCCTAAAGTAAAAAATAAAAAATACTAATGTACGAATGCAAGAAAAACTAGGTGCGCATTGTGTATGATTGTACGCATAATTGTATGAAAAGGGTGGAATCGTTGTGCCTTCCGTTGTGCGTACATAAAGATAATACATATACTTATACAGGGTGGACCATTAATAATAGGCCAGAGTTCAAGGGTAGATTTCTTGGGCCAAAATATGAGGATATAACCAAATATACTTTAGTAAAATGTTACTGTGGAAAAAGATACAGGGTGTCAAAGTTCAAATTATTTTTTAGTCTTTTGCAATAACTCAACAGCCTCTTGACTGATCTTTACCAAATTTGCTAGAGGAACTTTTATTCTAAGAAACAATAATTTATGTATTTCATCACGTTAGATCATAGAGGGCGCCGTAAGACCTGTATCTGATGATGAATTTTTTTCATATTCATTTTTGACGAAACGTTGTGGTACTTCTGACCAGAAAATCTGACGGGGGCGTCATTTCCACGTGTAAAAGGTACACTTGGTAGAACTTGATAACTCCAACCGTTTTCGAGAAAAGTGCCGTTTTATTGAAAAGTCTGCTTTGGATACATCTTAGTTCTGTCATTTACGTCATTTAATCATTTTATTTTGTTCTTGTGTTCCTCGAGTTAATTTCTTTAACTTCTTTATTCACAATGCCTAGACATAAAAAATTTTCGAATAGGGAAATGGGGGATATGATATGTGTTTATGCAAAAAATAATTTTAGCGGACGTGCTGCAGCGAGAAGATACTCATTGCAATATCCAAATTGAATACAGCCAGACTATAAGATTTTCAAAGATCTGTTTCGTCGTTTGGGAGAAACTGGTTCATTTCGCCATAACACGATGTAGGACGACCGAAACGAATTACTCGAGATCAAGAACTAGAAATCTTAGTTCGTGTGGATGAAGATCCTCCTCAAGTTAGCTCCAGTTGTTTAGCAGCGACAACAGGGGTGAGTAAACAATCTGTCTTAAGAGTCTTACGTAAAGAACGCTTCTACCCATATCATTTCACTCCTGTATAAAACTTACTTCGAAGGGATCTTCCACAAAGGCTACAATTTTGTCAATTTGTTCTAAGTAAACACAACAGGAATAGAAATTTTGTTAAGAACACTTTATTTGCCGATGAAGTAACTTTTACTCGCCGAGGCGTTTTTAACTGGAGAAATACCCATTACTGGGAAGTAGAAAATCCTCATACCGTTAAAGAAAGGCATTTTCAGCAAGAATTCAAGATTAAAGTTTGGTGTGCTATCATCGGCGATCAATTATTGGGACCATTTGTCCTTCCTCCAAATTTAAATGGACAGTCTCATCTGTTTGTTTCTACAAAATACTCTTGTTGATATATTACACGCTTTCATGCTAGACATATGGAACAGAATGTGGTTCATGAAAGATGGAGCTCCCCCTCATTTCTCCATTGAAGTCAGGAATTATTTTGATGGGACTTTCCCACACAGATGGATCGGTCGAGGAAGTGAGTTTGCTTGGCCACCAAGGAGTCCTGATTATAATCCTTTGGATTATTATGTGTGGCGACATATGAAGTCCTTAGTCTACGCAATTATTACCAACTCAAGAGAAGAACTGTGGGACAAAATATAAAACGTAGCGAATTTTATTAGAGGACAGGAAAATGTATTTTTCAACGTAAGAAAATCTTTTATGAATAGAATTAGAAAAGGCATAGAAGTAGGTGCAGACCATATCGAACATTTACTCTAAGTTGCAGCAATGGGATGTTTGCATGGGGGAAATTTTATAATGTCATTAAGTTAACTTTTACGTTATTTTTTGGTCTTCTAATAAGAATAGATTTTTATTTTAGACAATCTTTTGATTTATGTATTTATCTCAATATCGGAAATAATCCGATTTATATTATTTGCAAAACATAACCTCTGACTATTCCTTTGACGTAAACGTCACGGGCGCAGCGGTTTTTTTCCAATAATTCTATTATTTTGTAGATTCGGTGATTTGTTTTTAAGAGAATAATAATACATGTGGTAGAAAACCCAAATAATAGGAAAGAATATTCGTGGAATTCCACAAATAACTTTCAGACAATATAATCTATTAGTTTATAAGAAAGTGAGAAAGAGTTTACGCTGCTATTACGATTTTGTTTTCCTTTACGTTTTGTACTTTTTTCAATAAATACACTTTGTTTCATTAAATTTGAATTTGTCTTTCAAAAACTTATTGGAATGTTTAACGGCACTTTCCTCGAAAACTGTTGAAGTTGTCAATTTCTGCCAAGTGTACCTTTTATACGTGCAAATGACGCCCTCATCAGATTTTCTGGTCAGAAATACCACAACGTTTCGTCAAAAAAATATGTAAAGATTTCATCATCAGATACAGGTCCTGCGGCGCCCTCTATGATCTAACGTGATGTAATACATAAATTGTTGTTTCTCAGAATAAGGAAAGTTCCTCTAGCAAATATGGTGAAGATCAGTCAAGAGACTGTTGAGTTATTGCAAAAAAAACGATAAAATAATTTGAAATTTGACAACCTGTATCTTTTTCCACAGCAACATTTTACTAAAGCATATTTGGTTATAACGTCATATTTTGGCCCAAAGAATCTATCCCTGAACCATGGCCTATTATTAATGGTTCACCCTGTATGTAAACTGTGCAAATGATAAACGACTTTTTACAGAAAAGTTTTGAATTTTTTTTTTATTGTTTTATTTTCTACTTTTTAGTCATACTTTTGGACGGTTTACCCCCCCTCCCTCCAGTGATCGCTCAGTAAAACTTCGTCTCTTAACGATTTGTTTTGATTTCTCGCTCCTTCGTTTTGCAGATTTTTCAATTTTCACCCCCGCGTCCCCTACAGGCGGATATTTACAAAATTAATGGTAGAATACTGTATTGTCATCCGATCTTAGTAACTGTGCAAAATTTCATCAGTTGATCATTATAAGGGATGCACGATTTGCAGATAATTTTAACCCCGCGCCCGTTACGTGCAGATATTTGCAAAAAATAACGGTGGAATACTGTATCGTTATCCGATCTTAGTAACTGTACAAAATTTCATTAATTAATTATTTCAGGAAGTATGTTAAATAAAGGACGCAAGATTTGAACTGAAACATTGTGAGTTAAAGAAAAGCAAGTAAAAATGAAATTAATTATTTGAAAAAAATTAATTATTAAGTATATGATTCAAATCCATAAGTTGATCCATATCTTTTAGTATGCTGCAGTAGGATTATGTTAATGAAACTTTTACAAGTACAAGTTTAAGTCCTCTGTCGTTTATGAACTTAAACGTAAATTGCCACCGTTCCATGTCGAAACACTTTCGCAGCTAATACGTTGCTGGGAAACAGAAAGTTCACTATTTTTATATACATATTAATTTACATAGGGAACATGATATCATCAAGAAAAAACTATACTTAATTAAAAGTCGATATAACAAAAGTTTTTGATAGGAACATTGAAGCTTCCAAACTTGATTGGATGAAAACTAGAAAATTGTGTAAAATTTTATGCGTTTCGGTGTGTATCAAATTTATTATAAGAATTAAACAATAATTGAAGATTGATGAATAAATAGATTGTCATTTATTGAAATATGTTTTATGCAAAATGCTTGTTCCAAAAAAATATGCAATTAGTGAAAATATTGTAAATCTATTGACTCTAGTAATAATTTTAAAGCTGTTATATATTGTGTAGGTATTACTTAAATGAATAACTTTCTCTTTTTTGCTCAATTAGTTATTTCTTTTTTATGTTTATTCTGAGACCATGACATGCCTGAGAGCATGGTACTCATTTATTACACGTAAGTTACAAACAAGCGCCATCCATAGCGCTTCGTGAGAAACACTACATTATTTTATTAGTAAGGTTTCCAATAGTATAATAATAATAATAAATATGTTTATCGAGGAAGAGTGAGAAGTAAGATAAAAATATAAGAATAATGACAATATATATAACAATAAGCACGTGAACCAGGCAAAGTCCTACATGAAGAAAATCCAGGCAGTGGAAAACATCGCCCTCAGGACGGCGGTCGACGCACCATGGTACGTGAGAAACGCAGACATCGTCAGAGACCTGGAGTATACCACGGTCACTGAAGTCATCCGGGAACGAGCGAAGAAGCTGTACGCCCAAGCAGAGGAGCACGGGAACCCGCTAATCAGACAGGCCACTGATTACGACCCTGCCGACGCCCCCAGGGCACAAACGGCCGAGGGTACAGCTTCTGGACAACGGGTGAGTATAACTTATATTTCCCGCTAACCGATCTGTTTCAGATACCCCAGGACGGACCACCACTACCAGAGACATGACGTTTTTCTACCCAAACCCAACCTCCTTGCGGGCGTCGGACAACATACCGTCCAACGCCCGTTGTCCTACCTGCTCCGTGGAGTCCGAAAGTGCTAAAAAAGCACTTAGGGTCTCCACACTCCCGAGCTACACAGCTTATATCCTTACCTTTCCGATGATCCGGGGTAGGACACACCTTTACTGTGTCCTACGTACCGGCAGTCAATCCCAGCCAAAACTACCTAAAACCCAACTAGACCGATGACTACCCACGGGGGTGACAAGCTGGCGAAGAAAGAAAATATCAAGACAAGAAGAGCGCCAGAAGAGACCTCTGCCAGCGAGGTTGAAGAGCCAGGACCAGGGGAGGTCCGCAGAAAATACCACGACACATCTCGCATTTGCGGGCTGGGTCTGGTAGAAGTAAGCGGGCCCACCTATCACGAAGGCCGGTCCAGGTCTACAGAGATAATCTAGGAGCAAAGAGTAGTAGTCCTACTCGGCCCTAGTTATCGAGACCGTCATCAAGCCAATGGATATTGGCGCGATGGCCTCACAGAAGCATTTTCGTGCTTGATCGTGAGAATAGAAACTAACTAAATATAAGTAACATGTACTATTAATTATAATAGGTATAGCATATAATCAGTTACACCTATATGTTATCTACAGTAATTTTAGATGAAAAATGGGCTCATCTTTGTAGTGAGCTATAAATTGGTGTACACGTACCTTTCAGCTCCCCAAACAATTTGTGAAAGTCCCAAAGATTCCGGTGTGTGTATAACTTTTGACAGCGGAAAAACGTTTCAAAAAGTACCTTTTTCGGTTTTTTGCCAATATCTTCTTTCCCATCGATCCTACGGCTATGAAATGTACTTATAAAAAAGAAATAGCGGAGAACTAACTACGGAAACGGTGATATAAAGTTTATCGATAGAATTAGGCGTGAAACATCAGATTAAGTTTTGTAGTTGAGCGCCGCTGCGTGGTGCGTTGTGTATGACGTCGGGGTTGGGTTTATACGTGCTTTATTGTTTTTGTTGGTGGGGTGTGCTGAATGCACAGTCAGCAGTAACGTCAAAGTTCGTGATACAACAGTACCTATCGATCCATTATTGCTGTTCCAAAGAATCTGTGCCATTAAAAGATCGAATTCAGAGCTCCGTATTTATATCAAACATGAATTAGCTCCGTTCCAGCTATCAATGTTCATTCTTGGAACCTGCGCAAAGGAAAAAAATCTGCTTTGCTTGACATCTTCGAGCAATCAGTAACTGAACTTGATTTTACAACAGTCACGTACGTCATCGACGGAGGATTCCTCTTGCATCGAGTTGTGTGGTATCAGAATTAATCTTTTGATTCGATTTGTGCAAAGTATGTTCGTTATATACAAAGGTACTACGGTTCAAACGCTGTCGTAGTCTTCGATGGATACAACAATAGCACCAACAACGTGAAAGCCATGGAACAACATCGTCGTGCAGCAAAATTTGTTGATATTTATTTCGATGGGACGATAAATGTCACAGTAAGCCAGGAAAAATTCCTTTCCAACAGTAACAACAAGAGCAGATTAATTTCAATGTTGTCTGTCAAGTTCGAAGCCAATTTTGTTGTTAAACAGGCGCGAGATGATGCTGACGTTTTAATCATTGAAACAGCTCTGGAATAGAACAGTTGTGGTTGGGGAAGATGTAGACCTTTTGGTAAGTTTGGTTGGTCGCGCTCCGATTAATGAAGAGATCTTCTTTCTTAAGCCAGGCAAAGGAAAAGTCCAGCAAAAGCTCTACTCTTCATGGAGTTTCAATAAATAAGAAGACATCAAGGATAATCTTCTCTTCCTACACGCTTTCACTTACGCATCTTCCTAGGTGTGTATGGCGCTCCGGTTAACCAAGATGACTTGGGGAGAATACCGTTATCAGTGCTTTATGAAACAATTCGGTCCAGTTGAGTATGTTACTCCCCACAGTCGATGGTGCTAAAGAGCACCTATATCGTTTCTACTACTAGGTGCAGAAATGGTTAGTAAACGAAGCTGAACCTCAAGATTGAGGATGGGTATTCAAAAACGGCTTATTGGATCCAATGAAAACCTCGCAACCTCCTACCCCGGATTGTCTATTGAAGATGATTTTTTGTAACTGTTCGAAAAGCTGTGGCGCCTTGTACGGTTGTTGAAAGTTGGGACTGCAATGTTCAGCAGTTTGTGGCAACTGTCATGGGACACCTTGCCTGAATGCTACCCCAATCGAAGACCATAATTACAAAAGAAAGAAGATCTAAATAAATAAATAAATAAATAATAAATTTTGGTCACTGAAATATACCATTTTTCGTACCCCAATTCCTATTTGTAAATATTAGAAGATAACGCACAGAAAACTACATTTTGATCATTACATGCACTGAAATATCCATACAGGGGGCGAGCGTAGATGCGTCTTTACTATGTACATACTTCGATATGCGATGTAAAGCAACGTTAGACGCGGTTAGTACTTGGATGGGCGATCGTTTCAAAGAAGACCGTGTCCTCGCCTCATATCAATGTATGCGCGGAAGCTATACAACCTTAGACGAGGGTTGTATAGGGGATATACCATCCTTCGGAGGGGATGTAGAGCCGTCGGTCCCTTGTCTATTAAATATTAGGCAAGTAAAAGATCCCTACTCTTCTTAAGGCAAGAGGTTCGGCAAAATTCCTGGTTGGGGGTAGCTCGTCTACAGGCGGCGGTGATAGGCCTCAGTGGCGGAAATAGACAGACGTTAAATAAATGTAAAAAAAAATATCCATACAAAATTTTTACCGGAGATTCAATGCCCGATTACGTAAAAACTATTAGTGTTGTCAATAAACTTTATATCACCTTTTTTGTAGATAATTTTCCGTCCTTTCTTTTTTATAAGTACACTTCATAGCCGTAGGTCGATGAGAACGAAGACATTGACAAAAAACCGAAAAAATGTACTTTTTTGGGCCGTTTTTTCGCTGTCAAAAGTTATGCATACACCGGAATCTTTGGGACTTTTCACAGATTGCTTGGGGAGCTGAAAGGTACGTGTACACCAATTTATAGCTTACTATATATTTTTCCAAAGTGAAATGCTAATCTTCCTGGACTATTAGTTTTACACACATAACCTTAAGTTTAAACAATAAAAGTTGAACAAATTTGTCTATACACGTAAAATGGATTTTGATAAAAAGATGTTAGCAGTAAATATTTTAATATTTTCTAGAATTTACTGGATTAATACAGCGTATTCGAAATTTAAAAATTAGTGGTTTACGAAATAGTGGCAAGTGTTTAGAGGTGAGTGACTTAACTCTAACTCTAGTTGTCAATCAAGTCATGAATATTTTTTCTTAACGTACCCCTCATATGCTCACGTAATTTCTTTTTAAACAGATGTAATGATTAGACTAGTTTCAGGCCTAAGTTTAAAGGATTATATAATTTTGGACCTAAATAGTCGTAGATTTTTGGTTCTATAGTTTTGATATTTGTTGAGCCGCTTGTTTTTAATGGATCAAGATCTGGATAAGTTGAGTTGGAGCAGAATGATATGTAGAAAGGTTTTATTAAAATTTGTCGTCAGTAGATTGTAATCGAACCAGTCATTGATGTGACCCATATCGCTTTCTGCTATTGTAATAATTATGCCCCTTGTTTGAGTTGAGACTGAGGCAATTATATATATTATAAGTAATACGGGGCCAAGTACCGTACCTTGTGGAACACCGTATTTTATTGTCTGAAAATCGCTTGTTGTATTTCCGATTTTGATGCATTGGTGTTTGAGATATAACTTGTAAATAAATCAAGAGCATTGTTTCTTTTATTCTAAGGTTTCCACAAGCATGGTGATGTGACTGACGTATCAGAAGCCTTCGCTTCAAGTGATGGTATGCTACCATCAATGGTAGCATATACTTTTAATGTCAATGTGAGTATAGAATCTTGAGTAGATTTTCCCTCACGAAAACCATATTGCACATCTGCAAGAATTTTTTATTTCTCGAGGAATTCAGTTAACCTGACTTTAATGATTTTTTCAATGACTTTGGCAAAATTTGTTATGAGAGATATGGGTCTGTAGTTAGCAGCTTCTATTCTATAGCCACTTTTAGTATAGGAAAACTATAGATGTCTTAAAGGCAGATGGGAAGTACCCTTTTTCCATGCACTTATTTATTATTTATGTGAATGGTTCACAAATAATGTGTGATATTTGTTTCAGTGTTTCTGCCTTTACGCCATCTATAACTACACTTTTATTATTTTTGAGTAAAGATATAATAATTATAAGTACCTCCTTCTCGTCCATAGGTTTTAAAAATATGGAGTTCATGACAGCATTTTTGTTAGGCTTGTATGTATTGTTTTTTGTATGTCGCTTGCTAAATTTTTTCCAGTGCTTGTATAGTTATGATTAAAAACATTGGTGGGGTCTTTTTTATAACGTCAATTTTATTTTGTTGTCTTGGATGGCTAAACAATTCTTTTACAGTTTCCCATAGATGTTTATTATTATTTTTTTCATTTATTTCGTTTTTAAAATAGTACATTTTTTTTGCTTTTTTAATTAAATATATAACTACATTTCTGTAATTTTTATATTCCTCTTTCAATAGTTCATTATTAGGCTTCTTTAATAATTTGTGGGACATTTTGTCTCTCGCGTTAATTAAATTTATGATTCCATTGGTTATCCACTTTTTACGTTTAATTTTATTAAGTTATATAAGTCCTACTATCAGGTATTTTTAAAAACTCTGCCTTAATATAATAAAAACCTTAATAATTCTATGCACATATCCTTCTATAGAAATTATGATCCTCACATTCCACTATAAAAAAATTTCCATTGACGTCATGCCCGAGGGTACAACATATATCCAAACTAAAACTCTGTGTAAGCTATTTTATAGACTCGGTATATAAATAAGCGTTTACAAATCTTGATTGTATTTTAATAACAAATTACACACGTGATTATTTAATTAGCATCATAAAACTTTTACGCGATGTACGATTTTCTTTATTTTGCATATTAATTGCTAATTATGAATTTATTATATTTAACGATATAAAATTACAATAATTATACTGTAGAAATTTATGTTCTTAATTACAGTTATTCTTACTTATTGTTTATAATTTTTAAAACGTATCTTTTTTTAAAGAAAATATTATTTTTACAAATATAACTGTGTTGATATGTACTGTCGTGAGCAGAAAAAAATAGGACAACTTTTTTTTTTCTAGTGTAAATCTGTCCCTATTTGAATATGTAATGAGTAGCCGAAATAAAACAGATATCACTTTTTTCTACTTCCATCTTTAAAATGGCGTTTATCGTATACGTTTCCATGACGCTAAATAATCCTTTAAACACGCTTTCGACAAACCGTGACTTTGTGCATTTTAGTCACGGGCTGAACTTAGCAACGAGATATTAGTCACGGCTGAAGTTAATTCTAGTTATTTTAATGGCAAAAATCAAGTTAGTTTTCCGTAATTCTTGTCATCAATCTGTCAAAATAAATCGACGCGTTGCGACAAGAGACAAGTAATTTTGTATTTTATTTAGATATTTGCTGTCGTAGAAAAAGTATAGTATGCAACACGTTTTATAAACTTGTTAGTCACTCATTTTATTAAGCACTCGCTCCGCTACGTGTCGCTCGCGATTAATAAAACTCGTGACTAAAATGACGTTTATAAAACTTGTTACATAATATACTATTAATTTATTTTTCATTTTAATGCTGTAGTTATTGCTATAGTAAATGATGGATGGTTAATGAGACAAATTGCACTGCGTTATAACATTAATAAAAATTTGGTGTGTAACGTTTTAAGAAAGTGGAGAATAAACGGTACGATTAATAGAAATCCTGGATCAAAGGACGAAGGATATCCTACTTAACGAGAAACTAACTATTAATATTTCGTTATTACACCATTTCTATTTATAACTTCTATAAGTCTGTTTGGCATAGAATTAAATAACCTTATACAATAATCATTAGTAATAATATTTTCCCATGCATTATTTACTTTACTTCAGAGTAATTCTTCGGCATTCCGTGGTCTCACATTTCATTTTTGGATACTTCTTACGAGTAGTCCCCATATTTCTTCCACAGGGTTCAGATCTGAACTATGACTGGGCCAGTTAAGAACATTGATGTAGTTATCTTGAAACCAGTTAGTTACGGTATGAGCAATATGAACTCATTATTAGGAAATAATAATTATGACACAGAAGGGAGCATGATGTTGTCTAAAATCTTAATATACGTTTCACTATTAAATCGTTCCTCAATATGCCACAAAACACCAGGACCACGTGCCGATAACCAAGCCCACATATTGACGGAAAATCTACCACTTTTATCATTGTTAGATATATATTTCTCATCGAATCGAGTATTGGGAGGGCGGTAAACACGAATACGACCGCTATGTGTTGACTGGAAAGTTTTTTCGTCTGTAAAGATTACACTGTTCCAAAAATTTACATTATGCGATAAAAATTCAAGCGCAAATCCTACTCGAGCTTCTTTATGTTCAGCTTTAAGTAAGTAATTCTGTGCTGCTGCATGACAGCGTAGCTCCGATTCTCTTACTCGCCGGCGACCAGTACTACTCGATCCAGGAAAATTCGCTTCTTCAGCAGCCTGAATAACTGAGTAAAATGGATTTTCTACTAAAGCATTTACCAATTGCAAATCTTGTTGTTGAGCTGATATCCTTCCACGCCCTGATCCAGGATTTCTATTAATCGTACCGTTTATTCTCCACTTTCTTAAAATGTTACACACCGAATTTTGGCAATATTATAAAACAGTGCAATTTGTCTCATTGACCATCCATCTTCTGCTTTAGCAATAACTCCAAATTTAACTAAATCACTTATATGAGGCATATTAGTTTTTTGCACACTTGCAATAAATTATGACAACTAACTGACAATGTCACAACTAGATTTTAGCAAAATACCGTTATAAGACATCCTATTTTTTTGCTCACGACCGTACGCATGAAGATTTTGATGAATTTTACATCATAATTAAAATTGTTATATTTCATTTTACATCATCCAACACAAAAAAAATTCCATTTACAAGATGAGAATATGCACAAAAAAGAAATAAAATAAATAATTACCTTAATTATACTAAATTATACTGTGATAGATTGTAGTGGCGGGGCTTATGTTTAATAGAAAAAATAAGAAATCAATGTAAAATATAAAAAAATGTATCCTGTTTCCAATCACTATGTATTTTACTTTTGTCTTATTTGATTATGAAATATAACTAACTCGCCCTGGTGCTTGTTGTAGTTCTCATACATGTTTTATATAGGAGACTATTTTAAGACAATAAATACGAGGGGTCGGTAAGTAAAAACATTGCTTTTATCTGGATATTGCACGTTGGATATAAAAATGCAATATTGTCTGGATAAATAAGTAAACACTTTATTTGCCCAAGATACAGCCCAATTAGAGAGCAAAAATTATGCGCAATATTATAATCATAGGTGATAAGAAATTGTATGAAAAAATTATAATATAGTAAAATTCTATAACATAAGACTTGTAATATAAGCAAGTAGAAAGCAAAAAACAAAACATATCTACATTTACACATTAATTATGTGTTTATACACACACATAATTCTTAATAACGGGAATACTTGTATATTAAAAAACTATCCTCTACAACATTTTATCAATTCCTTTTGGGGACACACATTTAAATAGCACAAGTCATTTATTTTATTGTAATAATTACACATACAGGGTATGGGTGAATTTAAATATTTGTGTTAGCCAGTTCACAGTAAAACATTATTTTGATGAGATTGCCACTTGATAACGTGAATATTCAACTGGATAATCATTTTTGGTGAGTCAATAATGTTGTTATGCATGATTTTATATAAGAATACTTACCAAAAAATATCAAATTCTTCTAAATTCAACGCTCTCGGAATTAAAGTTACTTAATAAATTGCTGTTATTTACATCTCTTTCTGGATGCTCTCCTGTTGATTTGAATGTTATAAACTTCAAAAACATTCTCTGTATTTGTTCTATACTGCTTTTGTAAATTTGGCAATAATTTAGAGTCCACATTGGATTCTAAATTATTACTCCATATTCGAGTTTGGACCTCACATATGAATAGTACAATAATTTTAAAACCTCCAGATTGGTAAATGATTTGCAATTTCTCAAAATGAAATCAAGTAATCTAATTGCTTCATTACACTTGATTCTTATATGTTCTCCAAATTTCAGTTCGGGATCGAAGTAAATACCCAACTCTTTAATCAATTTATCGAGCTCTAGTATCGTTCCCGTTATAGAATAGTCGACCTGAAATCTGTCCTTCTTTTTCGTATATGATACAACTTTACATTTGGCGACATTCGGATCAAGCTTGTTAAGTGAACACCACTGACTGATTTTGTCAAGTTTCTTTTGAAGTTTTCTGCAGTCATCTTCAGATTTTATATTTTTAAAGAGTTTCAGATCATCTGCATATTTGAGTTTGTCACATTCAAGAGTTTCGCATAAGTCATTAATAAATAATAGAAATAGCAACGGTCCAAGATTACTACCCTGCAGTACTCCAGATATTGATGAGTATGTAGATGATATCAAACCATTTTAGAATACAAACTAATATCTATTTCCCAGATATGATCCAAAAAAACAATAAGCTGGTTAATAAAAGTAAAGTTCTCTAATTTGTTCGGTAATATTTTATGATCAATTCTATCGAAAACTTTAGAGAAGTTTGTATACAAAGCATCTACGTCTTTTTAATTATTTATGACATTTGACACATTTTGGATGAACAAAACTAAAATTTTGATGGTTGATTTGTTAGCCATAAAACCATGTTGATATGGTGATATAATTGTTTTGGTAGACAAGTGGATGTGATTATACAAGATCATCTCAAAAACCCTCGCGAATTTACTCAGAATAGAGATTTGTCTGTAGTTGTTTATATTAGCTGGATTTCCCGCTTTAAAAATTGGACTCGCCTTTGCTGTTTTCCAGTTTTTCAGGAATGTTGAAGTTTTTAACTATAGATTAAATATTATATACTATGAAACATATAGCACATATGCACAGTCATTGACCACATAGGATGGTATTAAGTCCGGACCTGGTGTAAATTTGTCTTTGTTTTTTTAGTTTCTTCACTTTCTGTTAATGGTATGTGCGTTATTAAAGTGGCACGGGCACAGAATAAAGTGGGACTCGGCAAAAATTTTAATAGGAGAGGCAGAAAACAAATGCGTATCTCACTGTTCTACATATTTTTGCACGACATGGTTGCCAATGTTAAAAGAAGAACTTAACAAACATAATATCATTGAAAATATCAACAGTTCACACATACAATTTAAAAGCTGTGTGTTTAATATATATAATATATTTGAGATGTTTCACTTACCTCTCACCACTACTCAATTTACTATAGTTTGTATAAAACTAGCAGGTTGGCCACTATCATTTGTCTGCTCCATGACCTATGGCATACTGATGAGAACTAATAAGTTCGAAACCGGTCTATGTCTGGTCAGGGAGTTGACAAATGATATTGGTTACCATTCTTTAATGATTTGTAAGGTGTAATTCAATGCAGGTCGGGGTATTTGCCCGCTGAGTAGTTGTTTCCTGCAAATCATATATTATAACAGTAGGTTAAGTCCACCTAGGACTGAAAGGTCGCCGCTCTCAGGTACTTGCAGAATCGCAAGTCGCTATACGCCCATAGAGACATCTATGGTGTATAGTAGCAATTGACCATTTGAGAGGTTTCACTTACCTCTCACCACTACTCAATTTACTATAGTTTGTATAAAACTAGCAGGTTGGCCACTATCATTTGTCTGCTCCATGACCTATGGCATACTGATGAGAACTAATAAGTTCGAAACCGGTCTATGTCTGGTCAGGGAGTTGACAAATGATATTGGTTACCATTCTTTAATGATTTGTAAGGTGTAATTCAATGCAGGTCGGGGTATTTGCCCGCTGAGTAGTTGTTTCCTGCAAATCATATATTATAACAGTAGGTTAAGTCCACCTAGGACTGAAAGGTCGCCGCTCTCAGGTACTTGCAGAATCGCAAGTCGCTATACGCCCATAGAGACATCTATGGTGTATAGTAGCAATTGACCATTTGAGAGGTTTCACTTACCTCTCACCACTACTCAATTTACTATAGTTTGTATAAAACTAGCAGGTTGGCCACTATCATTTGTCTGCTCCATGACCTATGGCATACTGATGAGAACTAATAAGTTCGAAACCGGTCTATGTCTGGTCAGGGAGTTGACAAATGATATTGGTTACCATTCTTTAATGATTTGTAAGGTGTAATTCAATGCAGGTCGGGGTATTTGCCCGCTGAGTAGTTGTTTCCTGCAAATCATATATTATAACAGTAGGTTAAGTCCACCTAGGACTGAAAGGTCGCCGCTCTCAGGTACTTGCAGAATCGCAAGTCGCTATACGCCCATAGAGACATCTATGGTGTATAGTAGCAATTGACCATTTGAGAGGTTTCACTTACCTCTCACCACTACTCAATTTACTATAGTTTGTATAAAACTAGCAGGTTGGCCACTATCATTTGTCTGCTCCATGACCTATGGCATACTGATGAGAACTAATAAGTTCGAAACCGGTCTATGTCTGGTCAGGGAGTTGACAAATGATATTGGTTACCATTCTTTAATGATTTGTAAGGTGTAATTCAATGCAGGTCGGGGTATTTGCCCGCTGAGTAGTTGTTTCCTGCAAATCATATATTATAACAGTAGGTTAAGTTCACCTAGGACTGAAAGGTCGCCGCTCTCAGGTACTTGCAGAATCGCAAGTCGCTATACGCCCATAGAGACATCTATGGTGTATAGTAGCAATTGACCATTTGAGAGGTTTCACTTACCTCTCACCACTACTCAATTTACTATAGTTTGTATAAAACTAGCAGGTTGGCCACTATCATTTGTCTGCTCCATGACCTATGGCATACTGATGAGAACTAATAAGTTCGAAACCGGTCTATGTCTGGTCAGGGAGTTGACAAATGATATTGGTTACCATTCTTTAATGATTTGTAAGGTGTAATTCAATGCAGGTCGGGGTATTTGCCCGCTGAGTAGTTGTTTCCTGCAAATCATATATTATAACAGTAGGTTAAGTCCACCTAGGACTGAAAGATCGCCGCTCTCAGGTACTTGCAGAATCGCAAGTCGCTATACGCCCATAGAGACATCTATGGTGTATAGTAGCAATTGACCATTTGAGAGGTTTCACTTACCTCTCACCACTACTCAATTTACTATAGTTTGTATAAAACTAGCAGGTTGGCCACTATCATTTGTCTGCTCCATGACCTATGGCATACTGATGAGAACTAATAAGTTCGAAACCGGTCTATGTCTGGTCAGGGAGTTGACAAATGATATTGGTTACCTTTCTTTAATGATTTGTAAGGTGTAATTCAATGCAGGTCGGGGTATTTGCCCGCTGAGTAGTTGTTTCCTGCAAATCATATATTATAACAGTAGGTTAAGTCCACCTAGGACTGAAAGGTCGCCGCTCTCAGGTACTTGCAGAATCGCAAGTCGCTATACGCCCATAGAGACATCTATGGTGTATAGTAGCAATTGACCATTTGAGAGGTTTCACTTACCTCTCACCACTACTCAATATATATTAAATATATATAATATATAAAAGAATTGCATTCATAACTTTGCAAAAGGAAACAGATTTAGTTTACAAAACGTCAGATAAATATAACACTTTTGCTTATTTTTGTTATAATTTGTATTACTTGGCAAAATATAACAGACATGTTGTATAAAGAAACCCAAAAGAAGAAGAAACAATTATGAAAATGCAAGTAGTTAAGTAACTCGCAGCTGTCCTTGACAAATATATAGAAGAATAGAGGGCCTAGCATAGAATCCTGGGGGACACCGAATGATCCAGTTTATTCGACAGATTTATAACCACGATAGAAAACATATTGACACCTGTTCGTGTGATATGACAAATAATTTAATCAAGTTATCAGAAGTAACATATATATTGAATGTATTTAAAAGTATGTCGTGGTTGAGGCTGGTGAACGCCTTGGAGGAGCCCGCATATATGACCCGATGACGTATGAAGCCTCAATTTATTGCGGAATTCACATAAGATTTGTGAGTATGTAATGACCTTTCATAAAACCGTGCTGATGTGGCCAGAAGGTATTTTTTACGTGGCTATATAGCGGTTCGTATAAAAGAAATTCAAAACATTTTAAGATTATGTATTCATTATAATGCTAAATAATATCGATATGAGTTTGTTTATCAGTTATTTGCACATTACAATCAACATTTGCAAAAAAGTATTCAGTTAGTGATAAATATTTTTTATTTTCCTCTTATTACTAAAATATCATTCTACTGAAGATAACTTATTGCCCTGCCATTTAATTGAGTAATAACAAAACTCACTCACTTTTTTAAATATTCCTATTACTTTTAACAAACTTACTACTTCTACTATAGATATTAAATATACTTTATTTTAATTTTGAGGCCCTCTTGTCGTAAATTAATAATACATCGTTAAAAATAGGCCTGAGGTTACCCTTCAACAATCCAAGGACATATTTTACTAGAAAGTTTATCAAGAATGAAATTGTCTGTTCACGCATTATTTTTTATGAAGGAAGTGCTTCTTTGTCTAACACTCATAAAATTTCCTCATTCTCTTCTCATTATGTGCAACTGTGTTTGAGTGAACAGATATTCCTTAATCACTTTACGATTTGAGGAGAGGACATTGGGATTCCTTTCCCTTTTGAATACTTTTTAATGGAGAATTTTCTTCTCAGTTCTTCTGTAGCATGCGGGTGCGACTTTTTTAATGCTTCTTCACGTTTTCTTCTTGCAGGACTCTCAGGTGCTGTAAATGAATTTTCTTTTCCTTCATTGCCTTACAGTTTCTGTTGCTCTTGCTTTGGGGCAACCCAACCACGATAAGTCATCCGTTACTATAATTTTCTTCCATCGTGGGATTTAAGGTTTGACAAGTTTCATTCTCAATTCAAATACCTACGACTGTCTCTAATATAACATAATGGATTATATTGGGAATATTAATATGATATTACGATTTCCTAAAACGTAAAATAAAAAATGTTAACTAATTCCACAAAGCTAGTGGCTGAGTAGTCTCGATTTAACCCAATATTTCATAGACATGCAAAGCATTCCCTCTAAAACAATATTTTTTAACTTTAATATTTTTTGTGACACACTGTACTGAATGCTTTGCCAAATCTACAAATATACATAATGGGGGTTTACTTTCGCCTAGTGTTTCATAAATTAATTTCGTGAGATAAGCGATGCAAGTTAATATTTAAAATTTGCCTTACGTTTGTTTGTATTAAAATCATATTTTGTAATTTTTAAATAACTATGTCTTGTGTTTTTGTTTATATAAATAAATGTTTGTAAAAGTACGATTTTTCTGAGCAAGGAAGAAAATATGAGAATAGGTTTTTAATATTATTAAAAAATCTTGACATTCCAATAAAAAAATCAGTGTAAAATAAAATTTCAAAATCTTGCAACTTTTTTACAAGTACAGTTGATTTAAAAAAAAACTGGTACAATTCTTGTAAACGAAAATCTTAATAGTTTAGATGTGTGCATATGTCTGTAAATAGGGCTGGCCAGGCATGAGAGGAGGGGTGGAGAAGAGGTGATTTACCCCGGACCTGGGTTTTTTGTAGGAGACCGGTTTTCTTAGTGTTTTTAAATTTATTAAACCTTTCTTTTTAATTTTATTCAAATGGAATTTTAAAAATAATTAGAAAATAACTTTTTCAAAACATTTTCAAGCCTGCCATATTATTGTTTAAAAAAATAATATTTGTTACGGATAATTCTACTTTTGGTTGTAATTAAAATACTAACTGAATAATGATAATTCTATTTTTAAAATAAGAACACGAAAATACAATTTGAGATTTAAAAAAAATGTAAACAATGCAGACTGAACATAAAAATACAATAAAAAAATAAAATAAATGAACTTCAACTACGTAATACAGAATTAACTAATATTTTGTCATTGCTCCATTAGCGTCTAAAACTGCTTGAAGTCTTACAGGCACGGACAGGTTGTGTGTCTGCAGAAAAAATGTCTACATATGGAGTGCCACAAGGATCGGCCCTAGGACCGATTCTTTTCATTTTATATATCAATAGTATAAAGGAAGTAATTAAAAACTGTAGTATTAATTTGTTTGCGGATGATACTATTTTATATACTAAGAACAAAATTGTTGAATTAATTGAGAGTAATTTAAATGAGGATTTAAATTTAGTACAAAACTGGATGGCTTGTAATAGTCTCAAAGTTAATTCGTCAAAATCAAAAGTAATGATTATTAGTAAAACTCTTACAAACTTTCAATTAGATATTTACATAAATAATGAAAAACTAGATCAAGTCGAACAGATTAAGTATTTAGGTGTTATAGTAGATAGTAAATTGAACTTTAAAAACCATGTTCAGTATGTTATCAAGAAAGTAGCAAAGAAATTATATTTTTTATCTAGGATAAACCAATATATATAGATATATGCAAGAATAACCGTATATTATATCTCCCCATATTGAATATTGTGGAACATTGTTATATTTTCTAAATCAAACTGAACTGTCACAGTTACAAAAACTTCAGAATAGGGCAATGAGAATTATCTTACAATGTGAAAGAATAACACCAATTAGGATAATGTTAGATGTTTTATTATTTATGTCAGTAAAACAAAGAATAATGTATAACACTCTGTTATTTATTTTTAAAATTAGAGAAGGATTAATGCCAAAATATTTGAGTTCTAAAATTTCCTACGTTAGAGATAAGCACTATTATAGCACACGTAGAGCTAATGACTTTCATTTAGAAATTAGAAGAACGAATTTTACCCAAAATAGCTTATATTATAAAGGATTAAAAATGTACAATGAATTGCCAAATGACATTAAGGATATAAAATTTTTTTATGTATTCAAAAGAAGGATATGTGAGTATGTAAAAAGATGTGATATTATGTGATATACATATGTGGTACAGTATTTAATGAATGTATGTATGTATATAATATGTGTACATATTTTTAATGTAATGTTAATTATTTATGTATTTATTGTAATAGCCTTTGCTAAATAAACAACTACTTACTTACTTACTTACAAAATCAGATTTCTTGCAAGGTCAACTTCTTGCAACCCAAGCGTCTTGAATTATCCCTTCCAATTCTTGGGCTTTATTTGGATGGTTATTTAATTTTCTTATATGTTTCACCATTAGTCCCCAAACATTTTCAATTGGATTTAAATTCGGACTTTTAGATGGCCACGGTATCAACTCTATGTTTTTATTAAGAAACCATTGCCTGACATGATGAGCCGTATGTATGGAGCAGTTGTCTTGTTGGAAAATAAAATTATTTTCCGGAAACACCTCTATTACCGACGGCAACATAATATTGTCTAATGTTTCAATATATTTAATGGAATTGAAATGACCACCACTGTTCCAACACACACCTAACCCATTTAGGCTCATGCAAGCCCAGACATTGACTGAAAACCTTCCTGATATTTGTTAATCTAAAGTATATTTTAGTGTAAGGAGGCCTATATACGCGAACATGTCCATCGTTACAGGATTTAAAAACAACTTGTCCCCAGAAGTTGTCACCATTGATAATATAGTTCAGTGCAAAAATAATCCTACCCTGCTGAAAGTTTGCATTTTTTAGCCGCTGAACAACTCTTCAATTCGTTTCCTAGTTTTATTCTTCTGCAAGCAGTAGGTACTGAAGCAGGAAAGTTTGTCTCTGAAATTGCATTTACTGCAGTCTGAAAAGGATTTTCTCTTAGATAATTTATAAGATTTTCATCTTCTTGATTATTGCTCTTTCTGGGCCTACCGGAACAAACTTTACGGGATACCGTTTGGTTAGTTTCCCATTGTTTTTTAACACTCATTATCGTGGTTTTGCTCACATTGCATTCAGCAGTAAGTCTTCTTAT
Source organism: Leptura quadrifasciata (assembly GCA_963675555.1). Lineage (NCBI taxonomy): Eukaryota > Metazoa > Arthropoda > Insecta > Coleoptera > Cerambycidae > Leptura > Leptura quadrifasciata. The sequence goes on from OY776676.1 coordinate 126,446,580, forward strand.
GGACCAACCATCTTCAATTTTAGAAACAATTCCAAGTTTTTGAATATCTGTTAGATGTCGAACCATTTTTAATAATGACGCCACTGATTAACGTCAAAGTGACATTTGTAAGATCATTAATATCAATCAAAGAATGAATGATTTACATAGCTAAAAGAAAGTGTACCAGTTTTTTTTAATCAACTGTACTTTCCTACATCTCAAGGTGGGCAACCCACTTTTTGAAAAACAATTTCGCAAATACCAATCAAACATTTTTTTCCACAGAATGTCTTAATTTGGTCTTGGTAGTCATCCTTTAAAGTTTGGCATGGATCCCATTCTACTTTACTAAATTATAGCTTACCAAAATTTTACGAGCCGTCCCTGTTTTGTATTACATTAGCGTTACTAATGATAATAATTACAGTATTAGGATAAATAATAATTTTTTGGATAATAAATTTTAGTAAGTGAAAATGTAAAGAAATTTCTGTTTTCTTCTTATGACAATAAATTTTGTTAATTTCAAGTTGTAACTTAATCCTTACTAATTTTATAACACACAGACTTAGCTCTTTGATTTCCAAATAAAATAACATTATATTTGCACGTTATCCGTCAAAATATATGAGAGAATCAGTAGTAAAAGCAGAGTAAAAGTTCACATTGATCTCTTAGTCAAATATTGTTCTGCACAAAGAAGAATAAACATAAAAACTTTTTCAATAGCATGTAATTTCCCTTACGGACGTGTTGTTCTTTTTTAAGCTTTCACGTTCGAAGACAGAATGAAAGATAAACACATCTAAAGAGAAGTAATTGAAAGAACTCATGAAAGTAACACCGATGTATTGAATAAAACCGAAGATCTTGTTTAACAATGATCCAGTAGGACTTTTAACACACACAAAGCAAACAAATGTTTTATTTTACTCTAAGGTAAATAAATTAGGGGTGAGTAGAGTTGTAGAACATTTGTCATAGAGATTTTCAATACTTTGGCATCTAATAACCATATGCCAAGGAGGTTTAAGGATAGTTGTATTTTATTTTCATAAATTATATTAATACAGACTAATTTCAAGATCAATTTTATATTATCTTTGGGTAGGATTATTAAAATATATATAAAAAAACTTTTAAAACGACACTATTATAAATGTACTAAATAGAAAATAATATATTTTTTAATGGCCTCAGATGTAATGCCCGTATCGCGTCGTTAACATCATGACGGTATATGCATCAATTTTAAGCTAAATAACAGTGACAAAATTGCTCCGATTTCCCCCGTGCCGATATTTATACTTATTTGTTAGAAAAACAAGCCACCCTAAAATCTTTTGTATTACGTTTCGTCTTTCTCAAATTACAGACGTACGTCTCTTTTATGCCATCTAATACTACTTAGGTATGGAAGGTATTTTGCCCACAAAGGAGGATTTTTGCTTCACTAAACTTGTTCTTAAAGCTGTACTTTCTTGTTTTAAATATAATATGGTCATCTGATTTGCTTGGTCTATTGGACTATCTAAACCGACACAACGCGACATGTGATATTAAATAACTATTTTTTATTCTGATTTTACATTTTCAAACCAACCTATGTTTATTTATTTGTAGTTTGATATAAGAATCACATTTCCTTCTTTACGTACATATACACTATGTTTTCTTAACCGCCTCTCAAGTTACCGAAGTAACCCCCGGAAGATCTCAACGATCTTGTGCTAGGTAAAAAGAGACGAGGCCCTACAGTTTATTGTGGACTCCGAATCACTCTTTTCATTCATTTTTTAATGAAAAATTGTTTCATCTTACGGGTCTCGAACCCACTTCGTTAGGCAACTTAGTTTGCTAGCCAATTGCCAATTGAAATGTCTTTATTGATTATTATATATAATTCATTCCTTAGGCCAAATATTTTATTTATTTCATTGTACAATATTTGTAATTGTATTCTAACCGAATATAATACAAATAGTTTACTTCATGTAACAACCGCATATATACATGTGTTGATCACATAAAGCCGTCGTTGGTTGACAGTTAATAAAATATTTATAGCCTGGTCAAAGTTACCTCTTACAGTTGCTGCTCTCCTGTTACACAGATTAAGCGAATTATAAATTTTTCTGCTGCAATGCAGTTATGTAATGACAGCTTCGATACATTAATTTGTTAAAAAGCTTGTGTTTTGAGTATTGCAGGAAAATAAACCTGCTTTAAGTGTGCAATAGTTAAAGATACAAATAAAAAGTCTTCTGGTTTAAAAGGTAGTACAAAATATTTACAGATTGAAAAATAGAAATAGTATTCTAGTGCACTGAGCGCAGAGGGGTGTAAAGTTTAGGGAAGGAAGGGAAAGGAACTCAGGGTAGCTTTGACCGTAAGTGAGAGTTTTGTGTGTTTAGTTGTTGTTATTTTATGTCGTCGTAAATTGGTAGATTCTGATGTAAAAGTCGGTGTGCATCTATTGGGTCGTTATGTCTGCGTCTGTCTGCTAAGTCTTGCATAATCTCCGATAGCTGAATCTTGTGAAGAATTTTTAAGCGACTTCGTTAATATATGCTCTCATCATTGGGATGTTGTAACGTGTGTGTAGATCAGCTATCGGAGTATACCTGTCCACGTTGGTGAGTAATTGTAATAACTTATTCTGCAATATTTGAAGGCGTTTGCACTGCGCATCTAAAATGTTAATTCAAAATGCGCAGGCATACGTTAGAATTGGCCAGAATAAGTTTTTTGTATTGTGTTTGTCATGTGAGGTCCGAACCTGAGTCTCGTATCTAGGGTTACCCCTAAATACTTGAATCTAGTTTTTTTCTTATATTGTGTCATTGTCTATTTTTATTTTGTCGAAAATCGTCGTGTTGGTGAATATTTTATGTAGAGCGTAATAGTCTCTGTCTTGTCAGTATTGATTTTGATTTTCCAGTCTGTGTAAAATTGGTCAAGCTTTACGAGTTGCTGCCGGATCTTTTGGGCGGCCGTCTGAGCATAAAAAGACCGCCCGCAGATTACGGCATCATCTGCGTAAAGCAAGGAAGTTGTGTTGGGATGGGAGGGGATATCTGAGAGGAAAAGGTTATATAGGAGAGGGGAAAGTATCGCCCTTTGCGGGACGCCAGTTGATATTTGCTTAGTACTTGAAAATGTGTTATTAATTCTGACGATAATTTTCCTGCCAAATAAAAAACTTCTGATTAAGGTAGTGACGTACGGGGGGGAGTCTGCATAGGCAACTCAGTTTGGCCAGACGCTTTAGCTACCGTCCTCCTCCAACTGAGTACTTTTGTTTTTTTTTTTAATCACGTCGACCATGACGAATTTCTTGTTAGATAAAATGCCTTTTCTGTAAAAGATACAGCAAAATGTCATTAAGAAAAGTTCAAGAACACACTTTGATGATTTTTATTTTTTGACATAATTGCATTTTACGGAAAAAAATGTGTGCCGGTTTACTTAGGTGTTACTCCATTATTTACTCGAAAGGAAATTATTTAGTTATTTACGTATATTTTTATCCCATGCGTTATGATATATTTCCCAGGTAATCCCAATATTTTACACAAATACGATTTTGATTTATTTTGACATAACGAAGTGGGGATGTTGACGCACATGTAAGACACTTATAACCGAGTGTACAAACTTAATTTACTTACGATCACTACTGTAAATAGTAAAAAACACACTATCTGCCATCTATGTAAGTTGAATTTTACATATGTAAACAAATCGCACGGGACACAGAGATTCTACAATATTATTCAACAAATATTATGTCAGTTTTGACTGCGTTTGAAAATTACGTAGGCGCATTTATTTCTTCATACCCCGCATCGGCGATATAAGCCACCTAAATTTGCTCTGTGTCCCGTGCGTTTTGTTTACTGTGCGATTTGTTTACAGTGCGTTTTGTTTACAATATGTAATAGTTGTCTTTTAATTTTAATAAATATGATCGTAGGTAAAGTACATATTTCGAGTTGTAAAGCAATTACGCACTTATGAGAATATGCACTCTATGCGACGTAGTGCGTAACTTTTACATTCGTGCGTAATATACTTCTTATAACACTCATTAATAACAACAATTAATAACAAACTTCATACCTTTGTTACATCGTTACGGGTAATAGATTTAACGAAGTGTCATTTGTTGCTTATTGACAATCAGACATTCCATAAAATCATCACTGAACATCATTAAAATTATTCGGATTATGATTAGATAGAATTTTATTAAATTGTTGTTAATAAAATATGACATTAAATTTACTTGGACAGATGCTTCCAGAGCACAGTCAACTTACGCGAGCAACTTGCCAAATGCCTCTACAGAACTCCAGGTTGCACAGTTTAACAGCATTTATTGTTGATATAACATACGCGTTTATATAAGTAAAACATACGTATGATATTCCGTCCCGGCGAGGAGAGTATGGAGTAGTAATAGAGGCAATAAAAATGGGAGGGAATAAACTATTGCAGAAAATATCTCAACTTTTCAATCTATGCTTGCATAATACCGTCACTCCAGAAACGTGGAATAACGGCTATTGCATCATTCATAAAAAAGGAAATATATCAGACATCACAAATTACAGACCAATAAGTTTACTTTCTCACTTGTATAAGTTATTTATGAAAATAATAGTCAAACGGTTGAATAATAAATTGGACTTTTATCAGCCGCACGAGCAGGCTGGTTTTCGAAGAGGTTTCGGACCAAATGACCACTTGCTAGTGTTGAAGATATTGATCGAAAAGAGCCTCGAATACAATAAACCTCATATTAGTACTCATAGATTTCAAAAAGGCATTTAACGCCACAAATTTCCAATAATACTGAAAGCCCTGGATCAATGTAGAATTGATCATAGATATGCCACGCTATGAAGTGTTATTGTACTTCTGGGTGCTCTTCCGCGTCGATGGTCGACTCCTCCAGGAGTCACGATTGTCTGAACAACGTTTCGACAGAATCTCATCTGCTATCTTCAGGTTCTCACTGAAAGCTGCCTACTGCTGCTCCTCGTTACTCGAATTGAACTGAACTGAATTGAAAGTTCAGTTCGAGCAACATGGTGCTCCTCGATATTGAGAAAGCGTTCGACACCGTCTGGATCCCGGGATTACTCTACAAGCTCCATAACTACAACTTCCCGACTCACCTCATAAAACTTATTCACTCGTTTCTGACGGGTGAATAAATAACTCTCAACACGGCGGGACATTCGCGCGGGAGTCCCGCGAGAATCGTGGCTGTCACCGAAGTTGTATAACTTGTACGTCTTCGACTTCCCAGAGTTCCCGAATACGAAACTGGCTAAGTATGCCGATGACACAGCCATGTACGCGCATTCTCATAACGCGCAAGCAGCGAATATGCTGTTGAAGGCGCACATGGCTCGTACCACGGCTTATTACGACAAGTGGACGATTCGAGTGAACGCTGAGAAGTCTGAGACGATAGTCTTCACGCGTCGGTTCACTAAGAACAAAATCATAACACCCATTTCGATTAGGGGAAACAAAATTCCAACCAAGAGATGCATGAAGTACCTGGGGGTGAGACTTAACCAAAGACTGACGTTCAATACTGATATTAAGGAGTCAATATGGACGGTCTACTCCTTGTTCAGGAGTCTATATCCGCTCATGATCAGGGGTAGCAGACTCAACAGACAGAATAAGAAACTGTTGTACACGATGGTGGTCCGGCCGTCCATCACATACGCGGCGCCGGTGTGGTGCAGCATACCGGCCACGACAATGAAAAAACTCCAAGTGTTTGAACACAAATTTATGGCCTCATATCGAATTCAGGAAGATACACCTCCCTCAGAGGCCTATACGCACGCTACAACGACATAACCCCGATAGCGCGCTACATCCATTTCATTAACCTTTTAAAAAATCAAAACCTTTCGAAATCAAAATTTTTAAATCGAAGTTTAGGCCAGCCCTGCGCAGCCCTACAATAGAGTGTCTCGCGGAATGCACCTTTTTTAATTTGTGGTGCCTGCGTTCAGATACAAAAATTTAACAGTGTTCTTGTGAGCGAGTTTTATAAAAATTTGCGTAGTTCGAAGTTGCACGATCGGTTCCGGAACAGGTCCTGGTGAGGCAACTGGTTGTAGTGTTAATATTAATAAAGACTATTTGAATTGAATTAAATTGATGTAGAGATCCATGTTAGGTATCACAAGACGCGATAGGATACCAAGTAGAACCATACGCCAAAGAACAAGACTCAGAGACGTAGTAAAATGTATCAAGGAACTAAAGTGGAGATGGACCGGACATGTCGCTCGATTCACAGACAATAGATGGACGAAACGAATAGTTGAATGGCGTCTCAGACAAGACAGATGGAATAGAGGCAGACCCCAAGCCGATGGACGGATAACTTAAAAAGGATAGTCACGGAAAATCAAACAAATCGTTAGAAAGCATTAGAAGAGGCCCATGTCCAGCAGTGGACTAGGCTGCCCTCCATTACATCAGCAGTCTCTCAGAGGTTTATTTTTAGACGTCTATTTTTTAATATATTTGCTTAAAAATTGAACAACATACACATTTATGTTGACGGCATAGTATTTATTTTCTTTTAATTATGAGATTATCGAAAATAGATTTACACTCATCAATAATAACCTAAATAGCATCTGAAAAGTGAAGCAACATGCTTCCGCATAGTTAACTTGAAAACTATTTAAAATGTAAATTTTTATTCTGCAGGATTTAAATTTTGATAGTAGTAAATAAAAATACATACTATGATTCTTTAGAAATATCTAATATTAACAAAGTTGAGACTTTACCGCTCTACTTAGCACAAATAAGGTAATCTAGAATGGCATATAAAAGAAGTAGCTGTGCGAATCTTCTTGGAGTCCAAATTGAGTACTAGCAGAAACTTTTAAAATTGAAAGATGTCCAAATACCTGACAGTAGACAATTTTCTCCCGTGACTTGGCACAAACTGGTGGAAAATTTATTGATATAATATATTTACGTTCTTTGGGTTGTTTATATTAGGTATAGGATGTTTTCTTGCAGTTTTCCACAACATAGGAATATTTCTAGATTTTAATGACATATTTATAAAATGAGTAAACGAAAATAGGTTATATTAGAAGTAATTGATTATATATCCATAGATTTCGGGGTTATGCTTAGATTTTTTTAACCTCTTCCAGTGCAGTTAATTTAAATTTAAAAGTAGGTGCATTATGCATGAACTATATTTTCATCTATTGCTTCAAAAATCACTATTTTTTGTGGATCGCCAAGACCCTCTGGCAGCTGGCAAGTTCAGTGATTTTATTATTCTAGCGTTCTTGCTTGAAGAAATCTTGTGTCACAATTTTAATTCATGGCATGTATTTTGTCCTCTCTCTATTACCCTTTCAATTTCTTTTCTAGTTTCCATGTAGTAATACGACTAGTTTCTGTTTTTCCACTAATATGTTTTGTTCTAACTTTTCCGTCTCTTTAACTCAGCATTCTGGTATATTGCGGGACTACTGGGCTTTAGTCTGAGGTGGAGCATGTATTATTCTTATGATTAAAAGTTCCAGTTCCAGTAATCATTCTGGTCTTAAGCCAAATATATTGTTATCCATGTATTAGGGTCTAAAGTTTCCACTTAGAGGCTCTGGTTTTTCATATCACGATTTAACCCCATATTAGCAAAGTCACCATCCGTGATTAGTAATTTTCAGATTTAGTAGAAAACTTGAATTGATGATGACATATATGATTTCATGAAATTCATGTTACCATTTTGTTATTTGACTGCAATGTATACTTTTATAAAAGGTGATTTTTGTTGGCAATGGCGGTTTAGATGGACGAAATAATACATATGCAATATTATGTGAAATTTGTCTTTAATATAAGATTAGAAACAATAGAATTAGATCCTTTTGGTTTTTAAAACGAATAATGTAGGTTATTTTAAAACAAAATCCATTGCATATAACTTTAACTCAATCGGCCCTGTATCCTGCTATTTGGGCTCTCATAATGTACTATATAGTAAAGTTTATACCATTGATAGGATTTTCATGTATTTACCAATTTTAAATGGAAATTGAATATAGAGGATAGAGCTTAGTTTTAGGGTCGTTGTGCGGTAGGAATACCGTGAAAGCTCTGTTTCTCTTTATAAATAACTTATGTAGGAATTGACATCTGTCTAATACACCATTAATCTACAGTTTTACTTAGGCGACTGTCTGTTTTAATATTGTTGTATATGTATCAAGCTTTGTCTTTGAGTTGTGAGTAGGTAGTTTTGTTGGGAGTGGAACAAACTTTTAATTTATATATAATAGTAGGATTAAAAAGTTATATACCGTGTATGTTGCTGTAAATAGTTTACCTGATACTTTGTTGAATCCAGAAAGCAACACAATGGGCCAAAAATACAAGTTGTCGGCCAAAAGTTTGGATCTTTATTATTATTTTCAGTTCATATGTCTTCAGATGAACATTCATTATTTCTAGAAGGATTCTTTTCTCTGTGTTTTCCAAAGATGCTATTAATAATTACTGGTCCAAAATTTTTATCTCTTTCAATCATGAATTGTTCTATTTCTGTAGAATATTTCTTAACATCAAATTAATAAATACGCTAAGAATGATTATAGCAGACTGTTACACAATCATTGACAGCTTTAGTCCATTTAATGACCAGAATTTCTCTTCGTCAGCGATCTTATGGTACTAAAAAATAGGCTCTCTAAGATTCCCAGTTTCATTCGTTACTGCGCATGTTATCATTCTGTGACAGTTATATTAAGCTAAACAATAGGGTTTTCCCACTAATTTTATTTTAACAATTTGTGTCGTGCAAATGATATAATAAAACATTTTAATAATTTACAACAATTTACTTTTCTAATAAGCATTATTTCTAAGAAAATATCGTTAAAACAACTTGCTGATAATTTCACTTTTTAAAACGGGCATTTTTACGCGCCAGAATTACGTATCTAGCCGGAAAACCAATGAGATTATGGATATAATTAGTTTGTAATAGATTCTAACTGTGTGTTAAAGAAAGCTTTCCTCTAAAAATTCTCAGAATTTCAATTTGTAATGCTTGTACTGTGATTGGTCTAAAGCAGTGGACGTATAAATATAGGCCAATCAGAATCCAGATAAATGCCGCACACGTTATTCGTGAAAGCGTCGGACGTTAATATTTTGTACTGTAGTTTAGGTTTAACCTTCACTGACATTTCACATCAGATGACTAACCTAAAACGTCAAATTTATATTTTTATGTTTGTATTGTTTGGAGTGAAAATATTATTTTATCAGTTTCTGGTTTGTTTTATTAATTCTACAATCAAAATGGAATCAAGTGGAAGAGGGATATGTCAAAAGTGCCGCTGATATTTTACCTAAAGTAGAAAAGTGCTGAGTGCTGTCAATAAATAGAGGTTATGTTATGTTAACGGGGACCAAGATTAATAAACAATCTTGAACAGAGACAACCTCTGTGATTGGATTTCAGGCTGTTGACGTCACAACGCGCCAATTTATGGCTGTTTAAAATGAACCCAATATTTCTCAAACTTCAAGTTTTTTTTTTGTTACTATTAGTAAAATTAATAAGATAATAAATATGCCATAAATCATTTTTTTACGTGAGTTAAGTATTTCAGGAATAATTTTTTTTCTGGGAAAACCCTATTGTTGTGGAACTTTTTCTGGTGGTTTTGTAACTTTTCCTTTACATAACAACTTTACTAATAAATATAAGCCAATATTGCAACAATGTTCACCATAGATTTAACATCAGCAATGTTTTTAAGAGTAGCGTTTTTTAAGTCAAATAAACTTGAATATCTAAGAAAGCTGTGATAAGTCTCTAATTTGTATTAGAAATTGAAAATATGTTTAATGTTTGAATATTGGTGTAACTTTAAATTTATTCTAAACATTTCAACCATATCAGTATTATGTCGTCAATTTACACTGTCTTTGTTACTAGATTTGATTTTTAACTTTAATTAATTTCAGCGACAAGGCTCGAGGTCACCGTTAATTTGAAAAAGCATTTGTTGGCAATAATTTAATAAGTTTTTAGAAAAATCCATCTTATTCTAAACTTTAGTTTGTTAAATATTTAACAGTGGACTCACCATTCAATATCAATGGATTCTACCTAGAATATGGGCTTTTCTTTCTTACTAATCCATACGATCAGTTCTTTTGCCAAAATATTGAAATATTTCAAGTGTGATATACACAAATAAAATAAGACATACATGTAAAATTTTGATTAATACAGCTAGACTAACAAACAATAACATTTTTAACGTAGTAAGACTTTTTTTTATACATTTATTTAACGTCGGCCTATTTCCGCTACTGAGGCCTAACACCGACGCCTGTAGACGAGCTACCCCCAACCAGGAATTTTGCCGAAGCTCTTCCCTTAAGAAGAGTAGGGATCTTTTACTTGCCTAACATTTAATAGACAAGGGACCGACGGCTTTACGTCCCGTCCGAAGGATGGTATATCTCCTATACAACCCTCGCCTAAGGTTGTATAGCTTCCGCGCATACACTGATATACAAGCCGCTGGAAGATGTGTGAGGCGAGAACGCGGTTTCCGTTGGAATGGTCACCATCCAAGTACTAACTGCGCCTGTCGTTGCTTTACATCGCATACCGAAGTATGTACATAGTAAAGACGCACCTATGCTCGCCCCTAGTAACATTTTCTTTGTGTAAAATTGAAGATTTTTTAAATATACCAAGGAGCTTCTAACCATGACAAGAGTGTAACAGAGAATATAATAATATTTTTCTACGACAACATCAAAATATGTTTATTTTAAGAGTGTAAACTCAATCATAAGTAACTGCATTTTGCACGGAATTTCATTTCGCATCGGTTGCCAGGCAAGTTGCTAAGTGACAAATGCGATATGAAATATTTCGTGTTAGATTTCACTCATTTTAACTGTTTTTGATGACAAAATTTTTAAGGCGGCTTAGAGAATATGACGTCCAACGACGGAGTAATGAAATGTCATTCTAGATTGTTTCTGTCAACATCTTTGTACATTTGCAGATAATTTCGGAGTTATTTCCAATAAATTTGATGATTAATATGGAAAGTGATAGTGATAATGACTTAGAATTGACACCCCCAAACATAAGAGAAGCGGCAAAGTTAACAACACTAAATTTATTACCAGAAACGTCGAAGAAAATGTATCAACGCGCTTACAACCTCTTTTTGGATTGGGGAAGGGATCAAAACGCAAAATCGTTTTCCGAGGACGTTTTAATGGTTTATTTTAGCGATTTGGCGAAGAAATTCAAAAGTTCTACTTTATGGACAATACTCAATGCTGAGAACGACTCTTAGTATTCATGAAAATATAGATATCGCCAAATATTTGAAATTGAAAGCATTCCTCAAGCGACAATCCGAAGGCTACAGGCCCAAAAAGTCAAAGATCTTTACCTCAAATGACATCAAAAAATTTTGAAATGAAGCGCCAGATGAAATATATTTAGGGACAAAAGTAAGTTTAATTATAACCATTATGTGATAATAATAAGTAATTTGGTTAACTATTTAGGTCGCATTAGCTATGGGCGTAATGGGTGCAAGCAGAAGACATGAGCTACATCAAATGAAAATTACTAATTTCAATGATTTGGGTTCAGCTCTTTTAGTAACAATACCAGACACTAAAACCAAAATTGTACGAAATTTTACTGTAACCGCTCCATACTATGAAATTTACAAAAAATATGCAAATCTGCGCCCTCCAAATGTTAATGGTCTATGGTTTTTCATTAACTATCAAAAAGGAAAATGTACTGTTTAAAGAATAGGCTTGAATAAATTTGGAGCCATGGGCAAAGACATTGCTAAGTATTTAAAATTGCTAAATCACGAATTATATACCGAGCACTGCTTTCACCGATCTTCCGTAACTATCCTTGTTGTCTGAAAGTTATTTGTGGCATTCTGCGAATATTCTTTCCTATTATTTGGGTTTTCTACCACATATATTATTATCCTCTTCAAAACAAATCACCGAATCTACAAAATAATAGAATTATTGGAAAAAACCTCTGCGCCCGTGACGTTTACGCCAAAGGAAAAGTCAGAGGTTACGTTTTGCAAATAATATAAATCGGAATAAACACAGAAATAATGTATTTTGCTGACGTTTCGGAAAGTAATCTCTTTCCGTTTTCAAAGCTATTTTTTTGGAAGAACTCTTATTTTGCTGTGTATGTCAAATACACAGCTTTAGTTGATGCTGGTGGTGGCATAACCACGTTAAAACGCCACCGTGGCTGGAAGTCCACGGCAGTCGCTGAAGGATATATCGATGAATCCAAGAAAAGTAAGCTTGACACAGCTAATAAAATTGCCAATGCGATACAGGACATTTCAAACATACCATCGACTTCAGGAATGGAAAATCGTGAAAGGCCGTCGACTTCAACAACGAAAAATTGCCAATATCAAGAAAATATTAGTATCAAGCATTCCAAAAATTCTCTAAAAATGATTTTCAATAATTGCAAATTTATCTTTAAAAAATAAATAAAATAGGTAGGAAGTTATTTTATAGTTTATTTTTTCTCAACTAGTTGGGGATTGCTGTCCAGGCACTCTAACTTATGGTTTGTATTCAAAGCAATAAAGAAAATATCTCCATATTTTTTGTATCGATTATTATCTATTTAGTATATTACGCGTGAGCAGTGGGTTGTCGTAGAAAAAATATAGTATGCAACTCGCACACAAAATAGCAATTTTACACTCGTATGAATTGCAGCACTCGTCTTCGACTGCTGCTGCAAACTTTCATACTCGTGCAAAATATGCATCATTTTGTGCTCATTACATAATATACTATTTTGAACCTATCTTTCTCGGATTATTTTTCGTGGAACATCGCTTATTTTCACGCAGCTTAGCTTTTTCATTATCATTGCTTCTGTAGTTTAACGATAGCAGATACAACCATATTTTATCCAATATAACATCAATCTTTGTTTAAATTTCTAACACGAAAGAATTCTATAAAACACAAAGTGAAATTTGTGGACGTTAGCAGATAATTGTGGAAACCGTACCACAATTTTATTTGTCAATCATTTAAAAATCACTAATCCCAATGGAACAATTTGAAGAAAGTCTAAAACACAGAGAAACAAATTACGACATAAATAACAATAATTAATGTTTAGCCATTGCTCTATCCTTGTCTAAAATTGCTTGTAGTCTAATGGACATTGAAGGTACTACATCTTCTGCAAACTCTCCCATGCATCTTTGTTAATAGCCTGAAGTTGTGCCACATCTTGAGGACGATAATTTTTTTATGCTTAATCATACTTCCTTCAACATTCTCAATTGAATTAATGTCGGAACTTTTAGAAAGTCTGTCTCCTCTACATTATTATCTCGGAGCCATCGCTTTGTATTACGCACCATATGTATGGAGCAACCATCATATTGGAAGATAAAATTATCTCCTGGAAATACTTCCCTTACTGATGGCAATATAACGTTTACAAGTATGTCATAATGTTTATTGTTATTAATATTGGCCATTAATAAACCAAAACCCACTCATTCCTCTTTGGCTAATCCATGCCCAGGTACTAACAGAAAAACATCGCGATTTAATTGGATCGCATGTAAAATTTTGACGCCTACAAATACGATTATGTCGGTTATTATGTGACTGGAAAATTTTTTCATCAGAAAATATAACTTGACCAAAAGTCTTTATTGTTGAACATATCATGATTGAGAGAAAAAAATTACCCGTTGTTGTTTTCCTCTTCCGTTGCAGTGTATTATTTATAATGCAGTCAAAATAGGACTTGAAGTGGAACATTTTCCATAAGCAATTTTATGGTAGAATCCTGCTAGGGAGGTGCTAAGGACTACCCAAAAAATGTTTATACTTCAAAGAACTTTTGCTCCAATTGTTATTAACAATTTAATTTTTGTAACCGCGTTTTTCAACATAAAATTGTGAATAACTCGAGATATATAGGATCGGGACAAAAAATAAACAAAATCTTTGTAATTAAATTTTCTACAAATATACGTTTAGTGTAGGTCTTAGAAGCTATAACCTACAAAAGTGAGAAAACTGGGCAAAAAACTTTCTTTCCTCATATTTGCTGCCCAGAAACTCTGGGTAAACCAATCACCTTCAAATTTTCAGAAAATCTACATAACAAAAACACCCGGAAAATTTGATGTAAAAATATTAAACCCGTCTACGCGATTGAATTTATTATTTAAAATTTGAATTGGCCGCCATTTTATGCCATTAGGTCAAAAACAGATAATTTTTTTTCAAAAATTAGGTTAGTTTAGGTTTGCTTTTTAATGCCGTACAAAAACTTTTTTTAAACCTATTTTGGCCATTTCTTTTGCATTTGTTTAAAACCCAATTAATAAAAAAATAATTTTATCAGCCATTTTGAAAAAAAATTTGACCAAAATACACTCTTTTTTCAATTAAAATTAAAATTTCCTTTATGATCTGATAAAAAAAAATTCAAACTTTTTCAGACACTTCAGAATAATATTTTTAGTTTTTTGCGGGCAGCAGATGCTGACTCAGAAAAAATTGTTTCCAAAACTGCATTAACTGCGGTCTCAAATGGATTTCCTTGGAGATAATTTCATCTTATTGTTCATTGCTTCGTTTATGCCTACTGTATTATTTAGTATTAATTTTTCATTTTCAAATTTAGGAACAAATAAGTAAATTTTATTCTGTGTATCAATTATAAGATTATTTATATTTTCATTTACATTTAAGAATGAGTTGTCATCTGCAAACATTACTAGGAGACATGAGTTTATTACATCCGGTAAGTCATTTATAAAAAGTATAAAGAGCAGGGGTCCAAGCACCGAGCCTTGAAGGACGCCACGCGATGCAGATAAACTTCCGGATTGTGTATCGCCTATTTCTACTAGTTGGGTACGATTAGAAAGGTAGGACGTAAGCCACTCGCCAAGCTTTCCTCAAAATCCACATTTATTAAGTTTGCCTAAAAGTAAAGCCTGATCCACCAGGTCAAATGCTTTCTCAGGTCCATGAAGATTCCAAAGCATTTTTCATTATTATCTAGATATTCAAATAGCTTATTAAGGAGGCAAAGTATGGCCGACCTACCCACCTGAAATCCATGCTTTTCGTTACTCAGTATATCATGTCTGTTGCAAAATCTCATTTTATTATAAATGACTCTCTAGAATCTTTGATATTAATGATAATAATGAAATAGGCCTATAATTGTTTATTAGTGACAATTTATCTCCTTTTTGTATGCAAAGGTATAATTTTACGGTTTTAAAGATTTCTGAAAATACTCCCTCTGATAGAGATCAATTAATTAAAAATGTTAGAGGAGCTACAATATATTTAACTATTGATTATAACATGTTAGTGCTGATACAGTCTATGCGACAAGAATTTGATCTCCTAAGTCAAGTTATGATATTGAAAATTTCATTTTCCGAAACCGGATCAAGAAATATTGTTGAAAATTCTTTGTTTAAATTAACAGGATGTTCGCATTATCTTTAAAATTTTCAGCTAATTTATTTGGTAAATTAATAAAATGAGCGTTGGCGCTATTGACAATTTCTTGGGGGATGTGCAATTATTTTATTGTTGACTCTCAGTTTTTCTCTCGATTGGATTCCATACTATTTCTATCTAAGTCACTATTTATAATAGACAGGTAGCTTTGGATTTGTTAGAGGCGTTGTTGTATTTATTTTCATTATATAGGCGTTTAGCCGCTATCACAACTTTATTGTATACCTTCGTGTACGATTTATAAAACTTTTCATCCTCATGTCTCCTAGTTGCTGTCATTATTCTATTTAATAATTTTTGTTCACATGAAATTTTAATTCCTCTGTTATAGGTTTAACATTTGAAAAAGGAAAGCATGTATCGATGCAATAAAATAAGTTATCAGGCTTTAAAACCGACATTTACAGATTGTGCATTATACACATTGCCCCCAGCTTCTTTACTTACATAAGTAAAATTTCGATAATTGTTATCTAAAGAGGCTCTAATTTTCTTGTCTTCTGTATTTGGCACAAGATTTGGTATATCGAAAGATAAAATTTGGCACGTATGGTCTGGCAGACTATTCGGCACAACTTTACAGATAACATTACAATTATAATTTAAAAAGTTACTACATTTATAGTCTATACAGGTTGAAGAGTTTGTACATATTCTTGTTGGCTCAGCAAGTGGAAATCAAGATATACATAGTGAAAAGATCAGACAGTCGATATTTATGTACACTATTCGATAAATAGTCACAATTTCTACTTTTTTTATGGTCTATTTCTATTTCAATACCAGCCAAATCTATGTCTTTGTCTCTAGAGAATTTGTTTAATGCAGATATTTCATAGATACTTATATTGAGTGATGACTTATGTAAGACACTCACTCCGCCATTATTATAGGCATCTCTACAGTAACTGGATTTTTTAACGTACCCATTAATATGTATTGCATCTAATTCAAATGGTCGAACCCATGTCTCTGTTAAACATAATATGTCAATGTTATTTTAATTAAGCTCGATCTCCAGCTTAGTCCACGCAAATTAGATATTTTAGAAGAAATAATTTATAAAGAAATAATATTTGAGATGCGTACTGTAGATAGGGTTAGGAATCTTGTCTTTTGTAAAACGTTCGTTGGAAGAGAAAAACTATAGGAAATAAAAATTTGTCATTAAATTCTGCATAAAAAATGTTCTATTGACCTTGTAGCTTATCCCCACCTATTTCGCAGTAACAGCGTCCAAACTGAGGGGTAGTTTAGAGCGCACAGGTAAAAAACGATCTTATACAAAGTTTCACAACGAATATCTCAAAACCAGTTGCTTTAACGATAGAAATGCCCAAGAATGAATTTATAGAGCGGAATTATCTCTATAAGATACATGTCTAGCGGTTGTTGACGCAAGTGATTTTTGTTTATTTTCCCCTTTTTCCACAAAGATGCGTTTTTTTATTTGAGATCATTTCCACATCACCCTTGAGGTAGAGCTCTCAAGCTACAAAATCAATAGTACATTTTTTATGCAGAATTTAACGAAAAATTTCTATTTCCTATACTTTTTTCTCTTTCACTGAACGGTTACAAGATAAAAGTGAAAAACCAGCGTTAAGTCCCCGCTAGGGGTAGTTTTTTGCAAAAAAGGGACTTTTCGTTCGTGAATGAGGTGGGAACTTTTCGAGTATCCATTCGTAATCCTATTGAGAGTACGCGTCTCAAATATTATTTCTTTATAAATTATTTCTCCTATTCAGTATTTTTTAATCGAATTTGCGTGTACTCAGTTTTATTTTTTATACATTGTATATTTTATTGATAAAAATTAAAATTTAATACATTCAATATTATATCATTGACTAATTGCTATTCAGTATTTATGTTGTATTTAATTTTTTGTCTTTCAATATCAATATTTTTAAGGAAAATGAGACAATTGACATCGTATATGGAGTGATTAATATTAAAATTTGTCTTTACATCTATACAGTTAATGAATTTAGGGGTATCAATTTCACATTTTTTTCCATTTTCTTGTTTACTAACCGGCTTACCGTATATAGTAGAGCAAAAAATTAGCGGCATTCTCGTCAAAGAATTTAGCTATTATTTAATATTAAAGCGGCATCTCGTTCTGCCATAGAAATATATTAAATTTTATCCGTTTTTGCCTCCTTCCAGAAATAAAAATCACGACTAGGACATTTTGTGTAATTGCCATGGTCGACCAAATGGGCTGAATGTGTGAACGTGGCGCATTTATACCTAATAATTTGTTGACTGCTGTGAAATAGGCGGAGCTTTTATAGACGAAAGTCAAATATTGGGGTAGCGCGTCATCTAGTGGCGCCACTCATATATTTATATAGGTATATATAAAATAATAATATTGTTCATATTTCATCATTCAACATTTTTTAACTATATGGAGGATCCGTAATATTTTAATTGAAGACATGGTAACTCATGCATAATTAACACAATCCGAAGACTTTCATTTTTTCGAAATATTATGGAATTTAGGAAATTTCTATATCTGCACGCCCTTGGCTCTACTATTTACTCTTTTCTGCTAGACTATAGCCGAATCTGTATACTATAATTCCATAAAGTTAAATGGAAAATTATTTTTATTAATTATATTCCGTCTAAGATCAAGTGGGGTAATAAATTACTACCTAACTATTTAAAATTTTGCGCCAGTTAATTACAGGTGTTAATAATGCTGACACTTTATTTTTATTATGTTATACATACATTATTTAATATTTAAGACAGACAGATGTTATCAAATAACGCCAGTTGAATATGCAAATTATTATACATTATAAAACATAATTTATATTTACGATTTTCCTGTATGATTTAAAAATTCCGCAATTTTCTGCTATTAAATTTTCCCCGGGGCAAGCTTGCATAATGTCTCAATCTAAGATACAATAGGCTGATATCTTTAATATCTTTATATTATATAGCATTTTAGTAGTCATACTCTTTGTTTAACCGACATATTTGATTTAATCAAATGATATATTGTAACCGGACAAAATTTCTTGATAAACATCGGAGAGGAAAAAAGTTGGGTAGATATACCTTTCGTAACAACACGAAGTCACATTTAAAAACGAAATAATGTCACTACCAGCTGGCAGTCCGGCGCTTGTTGTGAGGAAACCGCCAGTTATTCGCAACTTCGAAACAGTTGTTCGTAGAAAAAATACCTTGCTTTTTGGGTCTGTAGATAATTTAATGCTCTCTGTTTAATAATAATTATTATTAAATGGGTGATTAACGCACAAAATGCAATTCTAGAGAGACCTCTTGGGCCATTTGATTTGTTTGGAGGTGTTTGGAGATGACTATAGTAAGAACCTCCAAATCTACTAAGTGAGCTAACTTCAGGTGTATTGCAAAATGTGTTCTTTTTGGGGGTTTTCGCAAATATCTTGCAATCTGTTGGTCGTAGGCTAAGACTAGTTATGTAAAGAATAGTTTTGTAAGGAATAAAGCTGACAAAATTTCCTACAACAATATCCCTATTTATTTTTCCATATCTATCAGCGTTTTCGAGAAATTTACTTATCAAAATCGTACTGGTCTTAAAGAAAGATTACATCACGTTTTTTGATAAACATTGCCTTGCATAGAAAATTCAATTCAATCCAATAAGATCAAATGTGCTTTTAGAGGGCGGAATATTAAACATAATATTTTTAGTCACAAACTCCTCTATAAATCCTTATTTTACTATAAGGAACCTAACCAGACTGCAACCAACAGCTACTCTCCGGGCTATGTGCCCCGCCGAGCGCTGAATTACAAGTTACAAACCTGGAGCGTTAAGTGTAATAATTGCATATTACCATCAAAACGCTAATGCTTCGATTGCAACAAACACCAGCCGAAAGACTGATCCTACTTAAAGGAGCTCCCTTGCCAGTCGTCACACACCACTTGCAGACTGCAGTTTCGAGCTGTTGGCTCTCGTCAGTGCAAGGTAGGTATGCGACGACCGACATGAGAATCCTTTGACTATAGTACATCCCGGTATTTTTACAATAGCGACATGTAAAACAGCCAGCAGGCGCCATCCAGCGGTCCAGTGTCTGTTGCAATCGAAAAATAAATAGCCTGACTTGGCTTAGCATAGTTCAAATGTGCTTTTAGAGGGCGGAATATTAAACATAATATTTTTAGTCACAAACTCCTCTATAAATCCTTATTTTACTATAAGGAACCTAACCAGACTGCAACCAACAGCTACTCTCCGGGCTATGTGCCCCGCCGAGCGCTGAATTACAAGTTACAAGCCTGGCGCGTTAAGTGTAATAATTGCATATTACCATCAAAACGCTAATGCTTCGCGCCAGGCTTGTAACTTGTAATTCAGCGCTCGGCGGGGTACATAGCCCGGAGAGTAGCTGTTGGTTGCAGTCTGGTTAGGTTCCTTATAGTAAAATAAGGATTTATAGAGGAGTTTGTGACTAAAAATATTATGTTTAATATTCCGCCCTCTAAAAGCACATTTGAACTATGCTAAGCCAAGTCAGGCTATTTATTTTTCGATTGCAACAGACACTGGACCGCTGGATGGCGCCTGCTGGCTGTTTTACATGTCGCTATTGTAAAAATACCGGGATGTACTATAGTCAAAGGATTCTCATGTCGGTCGTCGCATACCTACCTTGCACTGACGAGAGCCAACAGCTCGAAACTGCAGTCTGCAAGTGGTGTGTGACGACTGGCAAGGGAGCTCCTTTAAGTAGGATCAATCTTTCGGCTGGTGTTTGTTGCAATCGAAGCATTAGCGTTTTGATGGTAATATGCAATTATTACACTTAACGCGCCAGGCTTGTAACTTGTAATTCAGCGCTCGGCGGGGCACATAGCCCGGAGAGTAGCTGTTGGTTGCAGTCTGGTTAGGTTCCTTATAGTAAAATAAGGATTTATAGAGGAGTTTGTGACTAAAAATATTATGTTTAATATTCCGCCCTCTAAAAGCACATTTGAACTATGCTAAGCCAAGTCAGGCTATTTATTTTTCGATTGCAACAGACACTGGACCGCTGGATGGCGCCTGCTGGCTGTTTTACATGTCGCTATTGTAAAAATACCGGGATGTACTATAGTCAAAGGATTCTCATGTCGGTCGTCGCATACCTACCTTGCACTGACGAGAGCCAACAGCTCGAAACTGCAGTCTGCAAGTGGTGTGTGACGACTGGCAAGGGAGCTCCTTTAAGTAGGATCAGTCTTTCGGCTGGTGTTTGTTGCAATCGAAGCATTAGCGTTTTGATGGTAATATGCAATTATTACACTTAACGCGCCAGGCTTGTAACTTGTAATTCAGCGCTCGGCGGGGCACATAGCCCGGAGAGTAGCTATTGGTTGCAGTCTGGTTAGGTTCCTTATAGTAAAATAAGGATTTATAGAGGAGTTTGTGACTAAAAATATTATGTTTAATCCAATAAGATGTTATGTCTTATTTTAATACAGAAAAGTACCTGGCCTAAACTTTGATTTTAAAAATACGGATTTTATATAATGTTTTGATTTTCTAAAAATTTGTGAAGTGAAATGAATTTAGAGACAGAAATGTGCAAAAAGAAAACAAGAAAAACAATCGCGACAAAAAGGTGTCAAACGGAAAGGAAGACGGAGACAGGAAAGATACTAAAGGTATGAACTATCAGTAAAGGTGGATAGGGTAAACGGAAGTTATAGTTGTTGAAGTTTGGCTACAGAGGTTGCCGAAAAATTGGTAACGTCTGGTATGGTAAAGAATGCTTAGTCAAAAATGGGGCATTATGCTACCAACTATAACTTCCACTAATCCTATCCACTTTTCGCTAGTATTTCATACCTTTTAACTATCTTTAAATCTTTTCTGCCCCTCTCCATTTTTGTTTGTC
Organism: Leptura quadrifasciata; assembly: GCA_963675555.1. Lineage (NCBI taxonomy): Eukaryota > Metazoa > Arthropoda > Insecta > Coleoptera > Cerambycidae > Leptura > Leptura quadrifasciata. Next base: position 126,468,113 of record OY776676.1, read on the forward strand.
AAAGTTGTTATTATTTTTTCTTAGTTTCTTTTTGTACTTTTTGTCTCTAAATTTGTTTCATCATTGAAATCCTTGGAATCAAAACCTTTTTTCAAACTCAAATTTTTTTAAATCAAAGTATAGGCCAGCCCTGCGCGGCCCTGCTTTAACGAATCTCTCAGAAGGCGCCTCGTCTAAATTGAGGTGCTGCGTCAGATACCAAATTAAAAAGTGTTTTTGTGCAACAGTGTTTTAAATCTTTTGTTAGTTTAAGTTTTGTTAAATTTTTTTCTTAGATATTGTTCATTCTAATGCTTATTTTTATATTAAAACAGGAGTTTAGGCTGGTTGTTTCAATTTTTCGTTGTTGCCGGCCCAGACGCTTCGCCCGACTTTGTAATCCGTTATTGCGTTAGTGCGGTGGTTGCATCGTCGGTCCCGGGGCAGGCTCTGGTTATGCAACTGTTATTTACATTAACTTTGAATAAATACTTATTGAATTGAATTGGGGCATTATGCCGTCTAATTTTTGTTCTGTCTTGTTAGCGCACTACCGCCCAGCTTGAAAGAGTAGAAGTTTTGGGAGATCTGAGATTCAATGTCGCGTTTATTGGGGAAGATATCAAAATGGCGGTGTTCTTAATAGCATCAACATCAGCGAACAACGAGATGTTTTGTGAAGCCCGGACATGGGAACATCAGGATATATTCATCACAAGAGCTGCAACAACTGGAACTGAAGGACAATCTGTTCATCTATGATTTCAGTGACTGCGATACGATGCCAGCGACAGTCTCAAAGCCTAAACCCGGGTTCTCTGACATTCAGGGTTTGAAGAAGACGTCAGCATCTTCTCCAAATCCTCCTCTTCCCGTGATGGAGTAAAATAAATGGGAAATATATCTCCTGAGAGTTCACTACTCAAGGAAACATCTCTCAACTGTTATTGGTACCATGCCTTCGCCCGGTCTGCTTCCAATGTATAAACGGACATCTCTGTTCTTTCACCAACAGAGGGGGTAACTGAGGAACATTCCTTTCAAGTTTATCACGAAGTGCACCTGTGGTTGGGAAATGAGCTGCCACCAGCACTCTGGAGATACGAATGTGAACGTTTCATGCTAAGATGGTCTGAAGGACTTTTTTTATACTTCCTAATTGGACTGTTAGAACGTCCACGCGTGATCGGGTCGACTTATCTCGATTCGACAGAGATAAAATACAAAATTCATACTTCGATTTTGCTCAACGGTACCCTACAAATAGTATCACTGGAACATCGTATCTTATATTGTCTAACACTTCTTAAAATTAGTTCCTGAAGGGGAATTTGGTTAGTATGAACTCAGTAAGACCCAATGAAAAAGGAGGGAATTCAGGTAAAGTTATTTATTGCATCTTTTGGAAATGCTTTATTTTATTTTCTTTTATCTTAATACCTTATGTATATTAACGTCTTGACGAAGTTTAGCTACAGCTGCTCTACCTCCTAAGACTCGACCAACGTCGCTTAACTTTGCTGATCGACGTCTCGGCGCTTAAATCGACGAAAGTCACTTCACAACACGCTGTTAGTTGTACAACATAGGTATATGAAAAATGTATAATTGTTGCCTCCTTTCCCTTATTATATATTTTTGGGAAAGAATTGAGGCAACATATGCGGACGACTAGCTGGTTTAGGCCGGAGTAAAGTGTCGTAGGTCCGGAGTATTCGTAAGGGTTGTGAAACTTACCCTTTTCGAATGTATAGCATAAATGACAGGTTTTTGTTTAGTTCGAGAAAAAGAGACAAAGAGAAGTTGATGTTAATTGGGCACTATCTATAATGAATATCAGTAGAGTTGTCTCTTTTTATGGAATAACCTATAGATTAGACTGAAATTGCTGGTATGAGAAATAAGAAGATATATATTACATGAACAAATAATGTAAAATATGAAATTTTAAGTTAATTAATGATATCGGCAAACAAAAACTAATTAATACAAAAAAATCAATAATAAATTTATTCCAGGATACTAGATTCCGAGATTGAGTATCGTTGAGGTGAATGGTTCTGGAATAGCAATTAAGGCCCGCAATCGTCTCTTGCAAAAATGGAATCTAAGGGTTCTCTTGGAAATTTAGTTTACGTCTCTCAATGAAGTGAAGTTTGAAAATTGTGGGAAATATTGTTCAATTATATGGTTTAGAAAACTTAATGAACGCAAATGTGGATGCTAATTTACGTAAGAAATAACGCGAACAATAAAAGACTGGTTATAGATTTCAGTCTATAGAAGTACTATTCGATTTAACGTACAATATAAATTTATAATTGATATAAATTTGTGAGGAGCTCAAGTTTTCAATGTAAAATAAGCATAAGCATAAAATATATGAAGCTGAATTTCAAGTTTGAAATATATAGCTGAATTTCCATTTTAAGAAACTCAAATTTTCAATATGCAGAAGGTTAAAGATGTTCAAATTATCTACATGCAGAATAATCAAATATTCAATATGAAGAAAATATAGCTGATGCGCAAATTATAAATTGCCAAAAAAATGAAAAAGAAAGAAATTTCTTTTTTTTATAAATATGTGGTACAAATAGTATTTTAACTATTTATTAAATTAAAAAGAATTGAATTTGAATTTAAATTTATTTAAAAAATTGAAATTACATCAAAGACAAAAATTGAAAATTACTGAAATTTTAAATTAAATTTATCTGGTTGTTGAACACTTGTTAACGCGGATTCAAAAGTGTAAAATAAATATTACCTTCTACAATATAATACCAATATACAAACTTGAAAAATCTAATTTTACTAATTAAATGGAAATCTGTAAAAATGTAGAAAATGGTATAGGTATCGCCATCCGTCAATTGATGAGTCAAGCGCACAAGCTCGTCCTTAGGTAGATTCCCTTACTCAAACAAATTACAGAATCGATAAAAGGAATCTATAATTTTCTATACCAAGCTTGACTCGACAGTGAACAATGAAAATATATCTTACGAACGAACTTCCCTAATAAATAGTAAATCGTATACAAACTATTTTGTGAGAATTCAGTAAATATATTACATCACACAGGATACACTATATTACAGGTTAATAAGAAAGTCAAAGGTAAGAAAAATAACCAAACAAAATATAAAACTGAAATGTAGGTATGAATGTAAATAAATGTTTTGTAGACTTGAAATCGGCAATTGTTTCCTGAGGTACTGTAATAGAACAGAGATACATAATAGTGTAAAAAAACATGACTGAGTTCCTAAGATATAAAAATATGTACATAAAACAATGTGAAATGATTTAGCAGTTATACAAGGAAAATTCTGATAGTTGAAAACACTTTCACTTACAAAAACTGAATCAAAATGCTTATACAGATCGTGCTAAATATAAATAAAATACAAGTTATTATATAAAATTGTTAAATGGACATTGGCCATGTAACATAAGGTTAACAAAGGTATCGGTTCATATTACACATGGTGAGTATTAGAACGACTCGGACGCTGTACTCTCCAACTATCATTCAATGCCTTACGTTAGAGCAATCGACTGAAATCAATAAGATTCAATTTGAAAAAGTTTAGTATTTGCAATTTTGTGGGCTTCTGGCTTGCTTGTCTTCATAAGTATATTAAATCCACATAGGAAATTATGGCCACTCTGTTATCGAGTTTAATGATGCTTGAATCGCAGCTTATTACAATATTTTATTCATACGTTAGGCGGGTTCCATGTATACACATGATAAGAGCGATCCGTGTTCCGAGTCACTGAGGAACCACATACAGGAAAAAACGGCGTAAAATAACCGCCAAAAATGACTGCTAAGTTTGTAAAATGAAATTGGAAAATTTTGATGTTCGAGGGAAATCTCCTTATTGGCATTTTCTTGAGGAACTACTAATCCGTCCTAGCAGGCACACCTTGAATAAGTTGCAGTGCTAGACAACGTTGGATCATAGAAGAAGATTTTTATTTATTTGGAAGTACAAGTTTTTTTCGATGTTTCTAATAGAACGCCTTGTGAATTACGCCTCGGGCATCACATCCCGTCGTCTGAACTTTCGTTGCAGTTCCAAAAATAATGACGTCGTGTGGAGCGTTACGTCCCGTCATGTGAACTTTCATTGCAGTTCCAAAAATCACACTTCATGGAGCGTCACGTCCCATCTTGTAAATTTTACTGCAGTTGCAAAAATGACGCTTCGTAATCACGTCTAAAGAACTTTCATTGTACTTCCAAAATATCTTCCCGACCGACGGCATCTTTACATGTCGCACACGATTCATACAAGACATTTCATTTTTCTCGAAATTTTCACGAATTTTTAATATACTTATATCTCTTGTTCTGTAAGAGATATAGTATTAAATAATATACTCATTTTGAATAGAACTTAATATTCTACAACATAGTCTGCGATCACTTTGGAATATCAAATTCAGTTTCAAGGTAAAATTTATCGAAAAACGTGGTGTAAAAATTGTATTTGTAAAATGTACGATTTTGACAAGCAGATTCCTTGGAAAATATGAGAGATACGAAAAAAATCAATAGAAACTTTCTTGTTAGAGATTTTGCCAGATTTATTTTTATAAATACCAACTTTTGACCTTCACGAGATGTTTGGAAGAAATAGAAAAAAGGACAGTTTGCGATTACCTGAAGTTAGCCCACCTCGTAGATTCGCGATTCTAAGGACAACAATTTTTTTGTTTTCATATTATATTCTTCTCATATTAAATTTTTTTTATATTATATATTTGCTTATTACAGTTTTGTACTTAAATGAATTTTAACTAGGGTTAGCGTAATAAATACCTTCTTGCAGAGGACAAGTTTTGGACAAATTTGAGTTTAAGTTGTTTTGGGCATTACCTCTGGATTTTGTCACATACCAGCTATTAGCATTTTGGGGCCCACTACGGACGGGCAACTTAAGACATAGCGGGCATTCCTCTAACACATGTAGCTAGTTAAACGTCTGCAAAGTATTCTAGTGACAGCATAGAAAAGAAAACTCTCGAGAAAAGATCATGAAGTCCATCTGGTAGAAGAATATCTTAAAACCTGCTTTTTCATTCCTCGTTTTTCCTTCACTAATTGTATTATTGCTTCTCTCGAGGTATCAAGAAATTACCAACAATTCTTCCACTTTCGCTGTTATTAGAAAGTGGTAATCAGATTTTTAATTATCGATTTCCTTACAATGATATGTGCATTTTTCCAAAAAAGTCTGCTTTTCATCAATAGTGAAGGAGTTAGCTCATAATAATAATAATAATTTTATTTTCCATAATGACAACATTAGATCACGTCTTCCTAGTTCTTCCCTAGTTTGATTATGGGGCCTTATCTCAGACTTATAGGAGGATGGAAAAATTGATCATATGGCCCAGAGCATGGCCGCCATATTGAAAATTTGTTTTAACATATACCGGTGGTTGAATTATAATTTTGTTTTTTGTTTCGATCTATTCCTTATTAAAAGGTAGTATTTCGTCCTTATATGTATATGTCCTTATATATATACAAAACTTCAGCTAGCATGAAAAATTCTTTCATAGCACGAGAATAATCCTTTCCAGCGAGTACACTCTCAGCAATATTTGGGCCAAATGCTCCCGTTTCAAGAAAAAAATTTTCAACTCCATTTCCTGCTAAATATTTTTCAATCCACGCCATAACTTCCTTTGCTAGATGAAAACCACCTAAGCCAAGAAATATTTTCGAAAAATTTTCTGGCTGCAGCAGTTTTATGTTTCTAGCTATTCTTTACACGTCTTCATCAGCCCACAGTGATCCTGTTTTCCGATTTACCGCTTGGGAGAAATCGAAAAAAGGACAGTTTGCGATTCCCTGAAGTTAGCCCACCTCGTAGATTCGCGGTTCTAAGGATTTCTGTTTATGACAATTTTTTTGTTTTCATATTATATTCTTCACATTTAAAATTTTTTTATATTATATATTTGCTTATTACAGTTTTGTACCCAAATGAATTTTAACTAGGGTTAGCCTAATAAATGCCTTCTTGCAGAGGACAAGTTTTGGACAAATTTGAGTTTAAGATGTTTTGGGCATTAGTTCTGGATTTTATCATATACCAGCTTTTAGCATTTTGGGGTGGGCCCCGGACTGGCAACTTAAGAAATAGCGGGCATTCCTCTAACACATGTAGCTAGTTAAACGTCTGCAAAGTATTCTAGTGACAGCATAGAAAAGAAAACTCTCGAGAAAAGATCATGAAGTCCATCTGGTAGAAGAATATCTTAAAATCTGCTTTTTCATTCCTCGTTTTTCCTTCACTAAATTGTATTATTGTTTCTCTCGAGGTATCAAGAAATTACCAACAGTCCTTCCACTTTCTCTGTTACTATAAAGTGGTAATCAGATTTTTAATTATCGATTTCCTTACAATGATATATGCATTTTTTCAAAAAATGTCTGCTTTTCATCAATAGTGAAGGAGCTAGCTCATAATAATAATAATAATTTTATTTTCCATAATGACACCATTATGTCACGTCTTCCTAGTTCTTCCCTAGTTTGATTATGATGCCTTATTTCAGACTTATAGGAGGTTAAAAAAATTGATCACATGGCCCATAGCATGGTGAGTTGGCCGTCATATTGCAAATTTTGCTAAACTTTGTTTTAATATATACCGGTGTTCGAATTTTAATTTTGTTTTTTGTTTCGTTTTGTTCCTTATTAAAAGGTAGTATTTCGTCTTTATATGTATATGCAAAACTTCAACTAGCATGAAAAATTCTTTCATAGCACAAGAATAATCCTTTCCAGCGAGTACACTCTCAACAATATTTGGGCCAAATGCTCCCGTTTCAAAAAAAAATGTTTTCAACTCCATTTCCTGCCAAATACTTTTCAATCCACGCCATAACTTCCTTTGCTAAATGAAAACCTCCTAAGCCAAGAAATATTTTCGAAAACTTTTCTGGTTGCAGCAGTTTTATTTCTCTAGCTATTCTTTACACGTCTTCATCAGCCCACAGAGATCCTGTTTTCTGATTTACTGTTCTAAGCAGTCTTGGAAATTTTCCATATACTTATATATTGCACCGAAATGAGTCGCGCGATATGGTAGAATGGGTGTTAAAACTGTAGTTGTCTTTGCAATATATGTATTTGATAGTATACTGTTGAACGCGCTCCAAGAGGGGACTTCACATTTTTTAGGAGGATGCTCTTTACCTGCGCTAAATCTAATTATAATCTATACCATATCGTGTCCCTTGCAGATGAAGCTACCGCGTCGGGATCAGGTTCCCGTGCTACTACAAAATCTTCCTGTGTTTCTCCTCTTTGTTTTGAGGTCTTATAGTATTTCAGTTCTAGGCATGGATGAAGACTATGAAAGGAACGCGCCACTTTTATCTCTAATCGTGTCTGTTGACTGGTATCACTGTCTGTCATATCTTGATTTTCATTTTGAAATATCACCAACACTGTGTCATAGCTGCATCCAATCCCAAAAAGAGTATGTAACTTATTGAAATGTTTGCTTTGATTTATTTGGGAAGAGGCCTCTTCCCTCTGAATTGCTCAGAATTCTTGAAGCAAGTAACACGTTATATCTCTCCAATGCGTCATAACTGACTGTAATGCCAAGACTATTCACAATCTTGAGTAAAAATTTGAACCGAGTCATTTCATGGATTATTTGTGCCAATCCAACATCGAGGGGTGTATTCTTACTATCATTGTGTGTCAGATAAAACAGTATCTGGAACACTGTATAACATTTTAACTGAACTTGTTTAGAAGACTGATAAGAAGTAAATAAACTACAGCAAAATTTTCACCAGGACTTTGGTACTTTGTTTTTAGCTTCGTCAAAGATTGATATAAATGATTTGCATCACATAAATCAAAATTTTTAATATCACTGCGCAATATTCAGAACATTTGACTCTGCAATTTGACTCTGATTTTTTTATTTGCTTTACCAATATTTTTTGTTGTGGTTGTTTTTTCACAACCTTCAATTTTTACTATTAAAAACCCCTGCCGTAGAAAAGGATGATTCGTCAGTCCATAATATTTTAGTAAAAAAATCGGGATCTTCATCCAACTTCATCTGGCGGCAAAAGTCCAGCCTTTTCCTTTTATGAGCGTCTGATAAAACTTGTACGAGTAAAATTTTATATGGTCTGTGCCTAGTTATTATTTTTTAACGTACATTGGATTTTGGAATAACTTTTACTTAATTGATCGACTGCATTACTTATACTATATACAGAATTGAAGCAGTATATCTAGCTGTTCTTCCTACAACACCCTATATGCTCTTTTTGCTGCACGTTTATTTTTGTTATTTTGTATATAACAATAACAAGTAAATATTTGGACTTTTTCCTCCTCACTGTAAACAATTTTGATCATTTCATTAAAGAAATGTCACTTATCAAAGATAATAGTTGCCATTTTCATAGCTCACTTTAATAATGTTAACTTTTTCACGGACAAATATCAAGTATATTATCATTTGAAATACGCTACTTACTGCAGGTACTATGTATACACGGTTCTATGTATAGTCCAAGTAAGGACCTCCTGAGACAAAAAAAAAACTAAGCAAAAACTTTACGGCATAATTATTATCGTCGCGGTCCATGGCGCTAAGTTGCAGTAAGTAGATCCCAATAAATAAAAAATGCAAACAAAAACTTTACAACATAATTGTATCGCTGCGGGCCATGGCGCCAAGCCTGAGATGAAACATTCCCGACGCACATTAAAAACCTATAAAGGTAAGCGAGTCAATTTGCGAACAGCACAAAAAGGAGTACCGGTAGTTTAATGAGGTCGTAAAGTTTTTGTTTGGTTTTTTATGTCTCAGTTTATTCTTACTTGAACATTATATACATATTTTTATATTCAAAATTTCAAGCACAAGCTGCATTATTTGGTCGGCTGAATGTTGCAATTATTAACCACCCTCCTCTTCGGTGCTTAATTCATCTATTTCTTGTTTCTTCAGCTCTTCTTCCCTTAAGTGTGTAGCCTGTAGCAAGTGATATGATATTTTATGCTGTTTTCATCATCAATACTTTGCAAAATACTATCTCCAATGTGCTCAGAAGCATTTTCAATATTCTTTATTCCATTTCCACTTGAATATAGGTTTAAACATCACTTCACTTTTTGACAGAAAATATACAGATGAATGTCTTTGACGTAATTTTTACACTTCTTCTTGTGATCTACAAGCTTTACTAAATCGGCCAATCTGTTTCACTGACAATTTGTTTGCCTTTTAACAAGGAGTGAAATGAGCTGAACAAGTTTGAAATCAGTGCAACTGTTACAGAAATATGTTCAAACAAAATTTAGTAACTTTTTCAATATGTCGCGTCGGCCAAACGACCATGATCTGGACCATGTAACCAATTTTTAATAATACTCCTATAGACATGTAATAAGGTCCCATAATCAAATTTAGGAGGCATAAGAGTGCACGAGTGGCATGAGCTAGCTCCTAGACTACAAACTCAGTCTTTTGTTAGACACCCAATCCTAGATAGATTTAAGTTAAAAAAACATTATCTGCGAAACTATCTCATGACTTGGTAAAATAGGCATTTGTAGTCGGCAGCGCCCGACTCTTACTCACTCATACTGTTTTCTACATTTTAATCAAAAGTTACACAATTATTATTCGACACGTCATGTAAGTGACAAAGACACTTTTCTGGTATGCATTAAATTTAAATCAATTTCTCGCCGGCAACAGTATTTCATATTTCATTAACAAGGTATATGGCTTGTTGGCAAACACGACATATTATCTGGATACAAAGTATTTTAATTATTTAGTTTCAGTAAAGTATTCAAACTGTCGATGCATTTGAAAGGGTCTTTTTGTAAAGGAAAAGTTTCATTCCGACTGGATACATGGAGTCGTGTCAATATTGTTACAAATTTAATCCATTGTTGAAAATTTAATACAATAGTGCGATAGTGTTTGATGGTAGCAATTGTTGGAGGATTTACGGGATCATGATCACAGGATTCACATGTAGGTATATTGGCATACCGTATTTATCGCGTTTGTCTATTAAAATTTTAATTAACAAATTGCTGTGTTGTTGACAGGGTTACACAGCGCGGTAAATTTTTCGTTAACTCTGTTAAATGTGTACCTACTCAATCGGATCTCTATCAGGTTACTTGAAAAATGAAAACCAGTCTTTGAATTTTCCAATGTAGGAAAAACTGTAATATACAACATAAAACTAGATAAAAGTTGTAGTAGCGCATTGCAGTTTACATTCACGTGTACAATATATTTATTACCGCCATAAGATCACAAAATATAGTACGTCCAAATGCAGAGTACTACAGAGTTTCGCGAAGAAATTTGGCATAATCTGAGGGCAAATCAAACTAATATTAATTTTAAAATCTATTTTAATTTCTATAATGTCACAGTAAATGAACCGTGACGTACAAATGAAGTAAACAATTTGGAAGTAGTTCTTTTTCAACGATCATAAAAACTTTTAAAAGCATCCACCTGACGATTAATTGATTTGGTTGATTTGCATGACTAGGATATAGCAGGCGTTGCTGCCACCCCGAGCTTACTACATCTATGCTAGGTTGTACTAAAATCACACTTGTTGTTAGTAGCAAGAGCCACGAGTTGCACGTTGGAAGGCATAAGTAATGGAAAGTGTGTTTACACTCCTCGTTTGTTGTCGTTTCTAATGTTGTTGTTTTGAGTCTTCTACTTCGTTTCTTATTCAAGCAAGGCATATATCATGGTATTTCTTTATTTTTGCCTGCTGTTCGTTTCTAGTGTATTGCCCTTAATTGTTCCTGTCTATTTAGCTGCGCTTGGTCTCTCTATTTTGTTTGTTGCTGTTCAGCACTACCGCCTTGATGCCTTGGGTCCTTTTTTCAACTGGCGCCAGTACCTCATTGCGCACATTTATACTCTTTATGATTGTTCTACTAATCACTCTTGTTGCTGTTTTTATTGTTTTTGTGAGTTGATGAGGTATTTGTGTGGTCCCGAAGCAACATTCTAATGTTCAGCCAACGTTGGGGTTCCCAACTAGAAGTCAGTGTGCGACGTATGCAAAACGTCGTGCCAACTCATATCTATACCAAATTGGTCAATAAAATATGGGTTGCTACAACGTCGGAGACTGACGTAATATCCGGGCCTCAATCTGGCAAGAGAGTCAAACTATAGTAAAACGAACCAAGTTTGTCTACCTAGCCTACCATCATTTGTTTATAACATGGATATATCATAAAATATGTTTGCCATTTAGAATAATACGTTAATTTTAACTTGAAATTTTGTGTGAAGGCAAGACCGGAATTCAAAAAAAACAAATTTTGATGAATGTATGAATGGAATGGAATGGAATGGAATGGAATGGAATAGAATAAAATAGAATAGAGTAGAGTAGAGTAGAATAGAATATAATATAATTATTTGACCAAGAGTACAAAAATTAGTTTTTGGCAAGTCACAAAATATATCGTACAGAACACCATAAATAAACACATATATGAGTATAATATATAAAACAGTCACAATCTATAAAACAACAAACAAAATAAAATAAAACAAACAGAAAAAATGTAATATCAGGAAATTACAAAATAAAAGAAGACGGGGCAGAATTACCACACGTGAAACCAGAACATCCCAAACAAGTTGGAGGACAAATTTTATAGAATAGTTTATATATAGTATAGTAAGTTGGCTATATAATAAAATTAAAATTGGGTAGTAAAAAATTCCTCAACGGAATAAAAGCAGTGTCATCCAAGACAACGCCAAGAATTTTTGTGCTGTCACCTTTTACTACTGAGTTGTTTGTAGAAAAAACGAGCCTCTGAGTCTTATCTTCATTGAGTTTAAGATTATTAGAAGAAAACCAATTACTAGCTTGCTGTACTGAACTAATGCTGTCCCTATTTAAATTACTGATGTTAGAATTAAAATCCAAAATCGAGGTGTCATCGACATAAGCAAGGCATTTTATTGCAGACATAAAATGAAAGAAATCGTTCAGATATAAAATAAACAATAGGGGCCCCAGCATAGAGCCTTGAGGCACCCTGTGCCTTATTGTTAAACGTTTTGAATTAAAGCTATTAATAGCAACAGATTGTTGGCTATGATTCAGACAGGAATTGAATAGATCCAGAGGTAAACCTCTTATGCCAAAGAAGCTTAATTTTTCTACAAGCAACTCAAGTGAGACACAGTCGAACGCCTTAGAAAGATCACACAGGCTTACAGCCACATGCTTACCGTCCTCAAGGCCCTCGGCTATGTCACTGACTATTTTTACCAACAGCGACGTTAAGTTACCAACGTCTAACCGACGTTGAAAGGTTACCCATAAGTTCACCAATTCTGTTTAGTCGAACGAACATCTAATCAACGTTGGAAGATTACTTAGAAACGCACCAAACCTAAAACAGTAATTTTCTGACATCAAGCCAAAATTGGTACGTGGTAGGTGTTCCAAACTAAAGTAGTAGGTTTGCGAGGTCCAAAGAACGTTGCTCCGAGATCAACTCATGACTACAAAATCTAAATTACCATACGACTACCATTTGCACTTTTTTGACATTGAAATTAGTAAAAAAGTAATCAGTAGTTGATGAAATGTTGCTTGGGTCCCATTCCGTAGGTAGAGGTGTGATTCCATTTATAGTTTCTACGGAAGGTAAATTTCCCGATTCATAGTGTATTTATTTATTTCCCCTAGGTGTTATATTTGCTTTACGTCCTGTGAATATTTTGTAAGAGAAGAGTCCTACAGACAAAGACGCTAGTTTCTGGTTTTCCAGGTGAAGAAGTAGGAAAGATTTGAGGAGAAGTGATATGTGGGGAAAATTGTAGCAATTTTAGTTTTGATTCAATAATAATAGGAAAATTATAATATACATTAAAGACATTGCTGTTTTTTAGTACTTATATAAACCTTAATAATATATATAAAGTGTACAACTTCTGTTGGTGTGGATGATACAAGTATTTACTCTTAAAGACTTATAAATTATGTTATTAGCTCAATTGTATATTTAAACTAAAGCTTTTGTTCTATAGCATTACTACTTACTTTTGGATAAATATTAGGTTAAATATTATGCACTTGTCTCTTAAAAATCACAGGGTCTCTATGATTACCATTTGTTGTAAAATTTGGACATTTCAGTTTCATTTTACTTCCACGTGCAGATTTAAAATTTGAGCAAAAGAAATTTTCTTTCTGTCTGTCGGTCGGTCTCTCTGTAACTTTTTTTGTGTGTACGTTTACTCTGGAACCGTTTATGATGTTGACTTGAAGTTTGGTATACTTATGTATTATAATGAGATCTGGAACTAGATTATATTTTGATCTAATTCTGTTGGAGAGTTCGAGGGATAAATGAGGTAAAAAGGTAAATAGGCAAAGCAAGCAAGTAAGAGTCCATAAAATTGCAAGTTAGGAGATGCACGAAAAGCCAAGGTCTCAAAATTTTTTTTGACATCAGCCACCCCCTCTCTTATCACCCCCAATACCATCTACACATCTCCACACTATTGAGAAAGGGAGTAAAAAAATTTAATGTGATTTAATATGTGTACAAGAACAAAACGTCTCAAAAAAATTGTTGGCGTTAGCCCCATTGCCACCCCACCCCATTATTATAAGGAGTAAAAATTTAATTAAATTGAGATTTAGCATGTGTACGAGAACCAAGGCCCACTAAAATTTATTTTTGCATTAGTCACCTCCTTAAGCAGTCAGTTTAATTGGACAAAATCTTGGTTCTGAATGGAGACCTGTGCATCGCGGAATACCTCAGGGCTCAGTGTTGGGGCCGCTACTGTTTATAATCTATGTGAATGACCGATATCATTCCAGAGGTAGTAATAGCGTTTGCTGATGATAACTTTGCCATTTTATCTGCAAAAATTACTGAGGATCTAGAAAATAAAATATTACGCGGTCAATTTAATAAACACCTGGTATGATAAAAACTTACTCACCTTGAATTTGAAAAAACTGAGATAATGCAGTTTCATTCATCATATGCAATGGTAAGAGAAATCGATATAAAAACTGATAAAATTGTACTGAAACATGCAAAAACATTAATTTGGAAGAAACGTATTGAAGAACTAGTCCCAAAGAGATACTGCGAAGAGGTCAGTGATGACTCTGCAGCTTCCAGAATCCATAGAGTCCTGACCAAGGACGGTTGTACTGTAAATGAATTAGGTTTTATCAAAATAGAAGATGAAACCTATATGGAAACAATGACGGAAAGTATCAAATTGCTCGTGGAGGCACACTTTCCGGGACCACTGATAATAACAAGCCTAGAGGATAGGAATTATCCAGACCAAATTCCAGAACTGCACAAATTCGCGGACTGGAGGTTGGCCACCAATGTTATACCACCTGACAAAATCAGATGGGCAATTAGTAAGTTCCAACCACTCAAATCTTCTGGGATGGACGGAATATATCCAATCTTCCAAAAGGGTCTAGAGATATTAATACCTTATATATGTAAAATATTCAGGGCTTGCTTGGCCTGGAGATACATACTAAACATATGGCGCAAGGTGAGAGTCATCTACCTACCAAAAATAGGTAGATTGTCGAACTAAACGCCCATCATATAGGCCTATAAGCCTATCCTCTTTCCTATTTAAAACGATGAAAAGACTGCTAGATAGGTACATTAGAGACGAATTACTCAGGGAAAACACCTGAGTGAACGTCAATATGCATACCAGCCTTGGAGGTCGACAGACCTTGCACTGGCTGAATTAAACAGACTACTAGCAAAGTTCTTAGATGACAAGGAAATGGCAATAGTAACATTTCTAAACATAGGACGAGCGTTTAATAACGCGACAACGCACTCCCTAACAAGAAGTCCTAATAGTGATCTGCCGGCGAATTGAAGCCAGCCTAGAAAATAGGATTATAATATCCAATCTAGGTGAGGCCTGAATTGAGGCGAAGGTGAGCACAGGCTGCCCCCAGGGAGGAGTACGATCTCCACTACTGTGGGCAATCCTGGTTGATGAAGTCCTCTGGAAATTGTCCACAAAAGGCTTCTATTGCTTACGATATGCTGATGCTCTAGCAATACTTGTCATTGGGCGATTTGCGAATGCAATAACGGAGCATTCGCAAAGAGCCCTAAATGTTATCAACAAATGGTGTTGTAAGGACGGACTCTCTATAAATCCTCACAAAACCACAGTTGTCACTTTTACACGGAGAAGAGCACTGCAAGACCTAAAGCCCCTAAGGCTCAACGGACTGAAAATTCCATTTGCCTGTGAGGCAATATATTTAGGAGTCATCTTTGATCAAAAATTGACATGGAACTCCCACATCCAAAAAAGTCACTCAGAAAGCAACAATCGCCCTGGGAAGGTGTAGGCAAATGTGTGGGAAAAAGTGGGGGCTAAATCTCAAAATAAACCTGTGGTTTTACACCAGGGTAGCGAGACCCATGATAACCTATGGATCAGTGGTATGGTAGGCTAAGACGATTCAGTCGGGAGCAATAAGACTGTTAGGTGGCGTACAATGGTTTGCTTGCCTGTGCGCCACGGAGGCCATAAAAACTGCTCCTACGGCTACACTTGAGGTTCTCTTGGACCTGCCACCATTACAGATATTCATACACAGATTAATTCAAGGTCAAACGCCAATTAGCCAGCAACACGGGACGGAGTACCAGAAGTTATACTCAGAGATGGGGGCAGATCCCATCCTAGGCATGCCCACGGACGTAATGGTGCCAAGGTATAACTTCAATAAGAACTTTCAGACTGTACACCAGACAGGGATGACTGAAAAAACGGTCCTCCCATAACAGCACAAACAGTACACTGACGGCTCCAAGACAGAACATGTCGTAGGAGCCAGGATTTACGGGACAAGGTTAACAGCCAGTATCCTGATAAGTCTAGGATAATACGCAACGATGTTTCAGGCTGAAGTGATCTCCATACACTGTTGTGCAAGGGAGATAATAGCACAAGGCACTGTTAACCAGTCGATTGCAATTTTCTCTGATAGCCAAGCGGCAATAAAAACAATCAGTTCCATGTAAAGCGACTCAAGATTGGTGTGGGACTGCTTGACGGCCCTTATAGAGCTGGAAGTCAGAACAGAATTACCTTAGCATGAGTACCAGGACACGATGTCTGTCTACACCTTTGAGTGTACAGTGTTCAAAACAAAAAAAATGCACATTTTTTTGAACAATATAAACAAACATATTAGCATCAAACTCGCTACAAAGATATTCTAGTGCCGTATAATACAAGTCTCACATAAGTTCACAGAGGTGTAACGACCTCAGTGATTAAAGATTCAATCGCTTGCCGGCGCACTGAAAATGCTACCTTTAAAAAGAAATTTAAACGAATTTTAATAAAAAAATGCTACTATACATTTAATGAATATTTTTCTGACTTTGGTTTTAATTTGTTCTTATCTCTACTTATTTTTTGTTTTAAAAATATTTGTTAGTTGAGGTGTTTTACATTACTACTGCAAATTGGATTTTGTTGTCTTGATGTGTTTTACACCTTATATGGTTTATATTGAATAAAGCTTATTATATGTACAGTTGTTGGGACAATTTTTGTGGACAATTTTATGCCAATTAATGTAACTGTTTCCCTTATCTTGTTTGGCTTTCGGGATACTTAAGATATTCCATAAAAATCACTTTACTTGTTGATACATTTGTTAATAACTTTCTGTTATAATAGTTGCAGCTACTGGAACTGATTGGAACATCAAAAACCCTAACTTTGTCTAATTTGGTTGTATATCCAGCGATCAATCCAGATTTTTAGGACTCGATCCAAAACACAATAGACAGTGAGTAGTTCCATTTACTTCACAAAATAATTTAATTAAACTGATGCTATCATAAACATATCTCATTTTGGATTTTCTCTTTTTAGGTTCTCTAACACACAAACCCCCTTCAAAAATATAAACAAAGCATTTACAAAAGAATAAAATTATTCAATTATTATTATAATTGTCACAATGAACTTTTACATAATACAGCTTACATTATCTTTCCAAATAAAGTTTAAATATTTGAAATTTTTGAGTGAAGTGATTACATCACAGAAAGTAAGTTATGCATTTAGACTTGTTGGTCTTAACCGCGTTACTTTCAATAATTGAAACAATTTTTTTTATAGTACTTTTTCTTCAGTGCAATTTTAATAAAGAAATGCTAGGTAGTTCACGCAAGACAAATTTATGCCTATTGTAAGTCATTCAATGAGTTTATTTAAATAACGTTTTCGAGTAAGTGATTCAACTTCATCATTTAAATAAGTTTTTTGGGCTCAATTTATAGCTTACTGAACAAATTGTTGATTTACATCTACTGGAAACCATGATTGTATACTCTCTCGAAGCATATATTTAGCGTCCTGCCATTAAGAAAATTGCCAACTCATGCTTCGTTAGATGATATTTTTTGTATGTACGATAATGACCAAGATGACTTACGAACCAAAAATAATGGATTTGTCGCATTTATCAATGCTAATGTAAGGACTTCCTGAATTTTAGCCACGTCATTGGTAACCAGAATAATGTATAGAACATCCTCTTGACCCATTATTACATAAATTACTGTTACTAAAGGAGGACACTTCTAATAATATAGTGCCGTTTTTATTTCTAACATGTAAACTTTGATGATTAAAAATGAAGGTAACCGTACTTGTTTGTAGGAATCAACTCACTTGTTTCAATAATAAAAATAATTCTTCCATAACAATGTTAACGTTGTATACTTCTAATGAAAAGTAGAAGGAATAATTTTTTAAGCCCTGTTCTACAGACAATTATACGCAACTGCACAACAGAATAGTACACAAAGGGATATACGAATGACTATGACTGAGATAAAAGGTCATTACAAAATGGTGTCTATTTTTCTGGAGAAATACGTGTTTTTCTTATTTTTTTTTTAAACAGTTTCCATATTAAAAATTGAAAACGGTGAAATTTTGACAGATGAGGGGGACATAGTCAATAATTTAAATAAATATTTTATTAATGTAGGTACGTTAGTTTATTTGTATTAATTTCATGGTAAATAAATGCAGGAAAAAATCTATACTCATACCGGCGATTACATTTCTTCAATATTTGAGTCCATAGTAATTTACTGATTATGATTATGAAATATACTTCAGTTTAATGTTTTCTTTTTGATTAAATAGTATTTTCAGTTTATAATAGTACACTCATTAAATCGAATAGGTATGAAAATGCACTGGCACTAGATTTGGAGTGTTGCCAGACATGGCCATGAATAATAATTTTCTGCACCAATTAAGCTATTATATAAACGATATTAATTTATTTATTTTCAAATATATTTAATTGCGCAAATCAAATAAAGTTATATGGATTCGAATAATACTGAATTGTTTATTGTACCAAGCACTATATCTGTTAAATACATCATTAAATCCATATTCAGTTAAAATAGTAAAATTGATTCCTCACTATAAACCAATTAATTGACGTATCTTGCATTAATAATAATTCAAACACGTGCAACCCAAAAATTGTAAAATGGTGTACCATTCCGGTTAATTTAAAATATTATATTACCGACAGTAAATAAACAGTCCATGTGTGTTTGTGTTTTTCTATCTTCATTAAAATAACTGATTTTTTTACATGTGTTTCGAATTTAATATTTATTTTAAAAGCGTAAGGAACGTCAATCTGTTTTATGCCACAAGTGTATATTATTTTTTATCAAAACGTTTTCAGTTTCTTATGCATATTTGGGGATGATTGATGAATTTAACTTTGATAAAAACTACAATAAAGGAACATAAAAAACAAATACAGGAAAGTATCGCATGGAGGACCTCCCACCCATGAAAGAGTTATACCGGGTCTATCGTGTTTCAAGGCGTTCTCTTGTCCCCGTGCTGATTGTAAGATGGCGTTTTACTTTTTACAAATATTTGGATTATTTTTTCTGTAACATGCCTTGTCTGTCACAGTTTTACACTTATACGCCACTAAATTTTTGTGGAGGCCTTCCCTTTGATGTAATGAACTAATGAAAAGCACCCTTAATTTTTTTAGAGGGTGAATTTTAATTTTTTACCATTATCTCCAAAACTATCAATTTTTCGAGAAATTGTAGCTCATAAAATTCCGTGCATATACATTTTTTCATGAAATCAACTGTTTCAAAGATGTAGAGTGAAGTCTGAAGAGAAAATGTTCACATCACTATTTTTTTTTAACATTTATTTAGCGTCGGTCTATTTCCGCTACTGAGGCCTATCACCGACACCTGTAGACAAGCTACCCCCAACCAGGAATTTTGCCGAACCTTTTCCCTTAAGAAGAGTAGGGATCTTTTACTTGCCTAACATTTAATAGACAAGGGACTGACGACTGACGGCTTTACATCCCCTCCGAAGGATGGTATATCACCTACACAACCCTCGCCTAAGGTTGCATAGCTTCCGCACATACACTGATATACAAGCCGCTGGAAGATATGTGAGGCGAGGACATGGCCTTCTTTGAAACGGTTGCCCATCCAAGTACTAACCGCGCCTAACGTTGCTTTACATCGCGTATCGAAGTATGTATATAGTAAAGGCGCATCTACGCTCGCCCCCGCTTCACACCACTATATAGTCCATTTAAAGAGTCGGGATTTACGACAAAATTACCGAATGTTTGCAACTGGGATTAGACCCCTCCCCCGTTTCCAAGGGTGCTGGCTCAATTCCCGGGGTCAAACCAATTTTTCCACCTCGGCAACCCCCTCAAATTGGCCAAAAACCACCCCCAAAGTCCCCTATTCCGTGAACCCATTTATTATGTCCAGTTTTTCGACCAACTGTTGTTCCCTTGAATAGAACGGAAGCCTGTAGGGGGTTGGAAAAGTGATATTTTTGTTGTGAGAAAAAAAATTGATAATTTACAGATGTTTACTGGTTGAATAAGATGGTAGGTGACCAGGGTTGTTTTACCACCCCTAGAGGTTGTTCTAATCCTTCAAAGCGATGGTATTCTGGATAGGCTGCTCCTTTAGACCATTAGCCTTTCTCCGAATAGATGCGGTAAGTCGGGCCGTCTCCATCTTCTTCCATGATTGCAAATGTGTACTGTCAATATTGCGCGACAGATGATAAAGAAGAAATCGAAACTTGTTACTTTTCGCCACTGGTTGCTTGTTATGGAAACAAATATTAGAAAAAGTACGCAAAAATACCGTAGCTGTACCCACAATTTGCGCCTTTTCAATATTTTAATTCTGAACAGACATCTTGAAAAAATAATATGACAGGCTAATCAAATTACATCACTTGGCAACCACTTTAATAACGCTCGGGATTGATTCAATTATAGATGAAAAAAATTTCAACAACACTAGGGGTGGTTACACAATACTGGCTACCTGCCATCTACCTCAAAGAGATGCTTACTTCAAAATATTAATTTTTTCCCAAAATAAAAAAATTCCACCCCCTTGATGGGTGAACACAACCCCCGGGGGTGGTTACACAATCCTATTTACCTATCACCTACCTCAACGAGACGCCTCCTACAAAATATAAATTCCCCCCCCCCCCCCCCAAAAAAAAAAACACCACTTTGATGGGTGAAAACAACTCTCGGGTGTGGTTACACAATCCTGGCCACCTACCTCAAAGAGACAAAATATTAACTTTTTCCCCAAAAAAAATTCCACCACTTTGATAGGTAAAACCAACCCCCGGGGTGGTTACACAACTCTGGTCACCTACCATCTTTTTCAGCAGTATCAATGAGACATATGTTGAAAATTATATACCGGACTATTATAACGACCATTTTGCGTGTATGTGTTTGTGTGTTTGTTAACCTTCGATTATTTGTGAATTGTTGAGATCTATCGGTGGGGGTCGATGCGCTACATCCATAATTGTATTTAATAGAGAAACTGAAGGATAATGAACATTCTGCTCATACCTAGCGTACCCAAGATACCACAGAATACTCGCAACATGAGCGCATGTGCCGAGAGTCCTGGCTCGAGGCTTGCAGGTACAATAATATCTATCAACCAAGGTATTATCGAGATTTTCATCTATACCTTCTGCTACATTTTCATTGTATGAAATGTATATCTCGTACTTGGACCCGTTCCTGAATCTAAAGTAAACTCCTATTCACAAAAATCCCCTTTCATTCATTAATTTATCGATCTGAAATTCTTCATTTTCTTCTCGTTGCAACTTTTCTTGAACATACGATGGCGCCAAAGATATTTGATATATACCGAATTTGAAATTTCTCAAATAATCCAAGGAGAGTGGGGGAAAAGCCATATTATTACCTTCTAGTCTAGCCCATTGACCTCGCCTTCTCTGAAGGTTGTCGATTCCGACCCTCGCTTGGATAACGTTCGGTTCACGGGATTTATCCAGCATTCTCCTCGCCATGTGTACATCGGCACCTGTCATATGGATAGGGGGATGAAACCTGTTTAATATTTGAGATTCTCGACATGTGGCATTTCAATAACATTATCAAAAAACGTTAACATGCTCTTTATATGACCATTCCTGGATTCGATTACCCACCTTGTTTTCGTGATCAAAGAGTCTCATTTGCTTCTTCAGTAGTGAACTGAGTTCGTCCTCGGAGAAGTACGTGCAGCATTTTATAAGAAATGTCCAATGCCTCGAAGTAATCTCCTGCATCGCGGTAACCGCGATCGACTATAAGAATGTCTCCTTCCTGAAACCATGCTCGGATACCATTCACATCGTTTTTGTTTGGTGTGCGGGCAAACCAATAGCGGACTGTATCTAATACCAACAACTATGCAAAATGATGGTGATAAATGCTATAAAATCCAAACCTTACCATGTGTTGAAGGAAGAAT
Source organism: Leptura quadrifasciata (assembly GCA_963675555.1). Lineage (NCBI taxonomy): Eukaryota > Metazoa > Arthropoda > Insecta > Coleoptera > Cerambycidae > Leptura > Leptura quadrifasciata. Next base: position 126,490,074 of record OY776676.1, read on the forward strand.
CGTGACCACACCACTGTCGGGCGATTGTAGGGAAGGGGGAGAGAATATGAGGGAACGACGGGAAAATCGGCGACACTCGTAGGCGTATTTTATTCCTCACAACACAAATAATTAACAACTATAATAACTACTCTAAATATCGTAAATAAATGAATATTGCATTCGCGAGGAGAAAGTGTTTGTCTTGTCTCAAAAACTGTCTGCTTCACACTATGATAAATTCTATAAAAAAATGTGTTTTTATCAACAGTGCGTTTTTTTTGTTTTTTAACTTGAATACCAGTAATTACACAGGGTGGCGCAAACATTCCCCCCGGGCTGAACTAAGTTTCAGAATAAATACAAAAATAACAAAAAATAAAAATTCTATACTAAAACTACACTAAACTACTATAATGATATGAAAAAAAAATAAATTAAATTATTGCAATGGCAAAGGGCAGACCTTAGTGACAGGTCTCCTATAAGTCCCGTGTTTAGTGCGAACATCAACTACTCTGACGATATGATCGCGTCCGGGGTATACCTGATCTATAATGCCTAAAGGCCACTGAAGAGGTGGCGTATTTGGTTGCTTCAGCACAACAATAGTGCCTACTTTAACAGGGTTGTTATCCGTATTCCAACGCTGCCGAGTTTGCAACGTAGTAAGATACTCTAAATGCCACTTTTTCCAAACATCTTGGACCATTCGATCGATCATTTGGAACCTATCTAATCTATTGATATTGAGATCAGTGAGATCAGAAGCAGGAAGACTGGTAAGGGGAGTTAATGTCAAAAAGTGCGACGGAGTCAAAGCTACAGGGTCAGCAGGATCGGAACTAAGTACACATAAAGGACGTGAATTTAGAAGACCTTCAATTTGAACAAGCAAAGTATTGAATTCTTCATAAGTCAATAGCTGATTGTGTATTACTTTGTACAGATGAGTTTTGACAGATCTGACATTAGATTCCCAAAGCCCACCCATATGGGGGGCACCTGGAGGTATCAGTTTCCATTGAATTCCCCTAGTAACTAGTTCACTAAAAACTGAATCATTGTGTTCTGAAGATGTCAATAATTGGTAAAGTTCATCCAAAACTGCCTTGGCACCGATAAAGTTAGTACCATTGTCAGAATGAATTTCTGAAATGGCTCCACGTCTAGCAATAAAGCGCTTGAAGGCTTGAAGAAAATTGGGCGTGGACAAATCTGTGACAAGCTCGAGATGCACGGCTTTAGTTGCCATGCATACAAACAAACAAATGTATGCTTTGACAGGACGAACTCCTCGTTTGCGATAAGGAATTATCTGTACAGGACCGGCATAATCGCATCCAGTGCGTAAAAATGGTTTGGCCTGTTCTACTCGAAAACTAGGGAGATTTCCCATCACGGGAACTTGAGGTCTTGGCTTTAATCGAAAACAACTATTGCATTTCTGAATCCTATATCTAACAACACTACGAGCTGATAGAATCCAATAGCGCAATCTAAGCAAAGAAAGAACTAGGTGTGGGCCAGTATGAAGATTCATTCTATGATAGTGATCTATGAGAAGTTCTACTAAATGATCGTTTTTTGGGAGTAGTATAGGATGCTGCTTATCAAAAGTTAAATTAGCATGAGCCAGCCTACCTCCAATTCGAATTATATCGTCTTTCAAAAAAGGATGTAAGTGTCTTAAAGATTTCGGAACAATATTTTTCAGGAGTGAAGATATCTCTGAGTGAAAATGTCGGCGTTGAACTATTTTGATTAGCGTATGTTCCGCCACTTCCGAGTCAGAAACAGTAATTGAGGGAGCTATCGGCAATAATTTTAGAAATCTGAGGACATAAACAGTCGATCTCAATAGTCGGATCCATTTTGAGCTACGCATAATTAGTGTATAAAATGGATTGTCTATATTTTCAGAAACCACCAAAGAAATTACTTTACACTCTGGTAGATTTTCTTTCAAATGGGCTGTAATAATTGGCCATTCAGGAAAATCTAATTTTAACCATGGAGGACCACTTTTCCAAGAAGTGTTAGCTATAAATTGAGAAGGAGTTAAACCTCTAGACAGGCAATCACTAATGTTATTTTTACCATTTACATGGAACCACGAACTAGAATCTGTTAACGATTGTATCTGGGCCACCCGATTTGATACAAAAGTTTGTAACTTGGATGGATGAGATGCGATCCAATTGAGAGTGACCATAGAGTCTGACAATGCATAAATACGGGTAATATTTAAGCGAGACTCATAACAATTTACAATAAAACCAAGTAGTTTTGAGAGCAAATGAGCAGCACAAAGTTCTAATCTAGGAATTGAGATAACTTTCATTGGAGAAACCTTTGATTTGGCACACAGGAGATTGACTTGCACTTCTCCACTGGCATTGCTGCTACGAATATAGACAACAGCCCCATAAGAAGTTAAACATGCGTCCGCGAAACCTACTAAAACTACGGGCTGTTGCAATGTAACACCTATATGACGTGGGAGTTTAAAATCTAAAAGATGAGGTAATTCTACAGAAAATTGATTCCAACGGTGTAAAATATCAGGAGGGCAGGGATCATCCCAATCTAGATGCAAAATCCAGCAATCCTTAATCAAAAGTTTGGCTAATAATGTGACCGGGGCTAGGAATCCTAAGGGGTCATAACAACGAGCAACAGTTGACAATATGTTGCGTTTAGTACAGGGTTTATCAGATAAATCGAAAGAAAATGACAATAAATCAGAACTCGGATGCCATTGTAAACCTAATACCTTAAGTATGTCAGTTTCAAAATTCACCATATCGGTCGTTTGAATCTCTGTCGGAATTTCTTCTATTAATCGTTTTGAATTGGTCGCCCATTTAACTAATTGGAAACCTCCTTTATGAAATAATTCAACTAATTGATGATGTAGAGTAATAGCCACGTTATCCGAGAATACACTTGACACAAGATCATCTACGTACATATCTCGTTTAACTACTTCTGAAGCTAGAGGGAATGAGATTTTTTCATCGTCAGCTAATTGGTGTACAGTACGAAGGGCTAGAAATGGAGAGGTTTTAACTCCGAATGAGATAGTGTTCAATTGATAAACACCCATGGGTTCATCTGGAGAGAACCTCTAAAGAATTTTTTGAAATCTTCGATGATCTTCCCTCAAATTAATTTGTCTGTACATCTGCCGAATGTCTGCGGTGAAAGCGACCTCAAACAATCTAAAGTTTAAAAACATCGTGCAAACATCCGACTGCAATTTCGGACCAGTGTACAGTAAATCGTTCAAGGAATAAAGAGAATCAGTCTTGCAAGAAGCATCGAAGACGATACGGACTGGAGTTGTACGAGAGTCCCTTTTAAACACTGCGTGGTGAGGAATGAAGTAGTGCGCCCCAGATCTATCATTTTCTACAACTTTGGACATATGACCTTGGATTAGATAGTCGCGAATTATTTCTGTATATTGGTTTCTAAGAGTAGGATTCTTATACAACCTTTTTTCTAATGACAAAAATCTTTGAACAGCTGTGGTATACGAGTCTCCTAAGAACGAACTATCTATTTTAAAAGGTAGAGCTACTGTATACCTTCCGGAAGTGTCCCGGCTATAGGTAGTTTCAAAGAATTTTTCACATTCCAAATCGTCGGGATCGATTACCGTTGCAGACGGTAGATCCTCAACCTCCCAGAACCTTTGAACTAACTTTTCGATAGAGGGTTCGAAACTAATACAAAAATTATGAGTATTAATAAAGGGGGATAAAGCGGGAGCTGAACCCGTTACTACGAATCCTAGAGTGGTTTCAATTGCTACTGGGGTATTTGGGGGACCAAATATGCGTTTTTTACCTATCAAATGAGCAAATAAATCTGCTCCAAGAATTCCATCAATTTTATGTGGGAGAGAAAAATTATTATCAGCCAATGGCAGTGAGGTCAAATGAGACAAACCATCCAAATTAACCTGGACAGAAGGTAACTTCTCGGTAATTTTATCAACTACCAATATCTCTACAGTGTACCTTTTGGTTGTGTCAAATTGAGAAATGACTACTATAGTTGAACATCCATGTACAAAATTACGAGCGGAACCAAATCCATATACATGTGTGTGACATTTTGATATGGAAAGTTTCAAACGGCGACTAAATTCTAGAGAAAGAAAATTCGCTTGACTACCACTATCAATTAGAAAGCGAGCTTCGTGAAAATTACCGAAACCATCTAAAACATGCACCTTCGCTGTAGACAATAATACGGTATTGTTACAAGAAGAATTATGATTATGTGCAAATGAACAACAATTTACTAATGAAGGCGTTGGATGATCAATGGACGAACTACTATCCCTGCTTAAGGTAGGGGATGAGGTTTGTGCTGCAGCAATAGTTGCTCCAGACCCCTCTGAATTACCGGCCATTGACCGACTTGATTCGCCTCTACTATTGGAAGGATTAACTATGTTTTGTTGAGCTGGTGTAAAATGTAACAAGCTATGGTGTTTAAGATGGCATATTCTACAAGCATACCTGCTTTTACAGTTGATAACCTTATGTGACAATAGACAATTTAAACAAAGATTGTTGTTTCGAACAAGTTGGTAACGTTCCTCAGGAGACAGTTCTAGAAATTTAGGACATTTGACAATTGAGTGCAAATTGACTTTACAGATCACACATTTAAAACTAGTATTGTCTTGAACAATGAAAGAATGTGTTACTCTGGAGGTGCTGCGACTACTTGGAGTATTACTACTATGGAGAATTGAACTCTGTTTATTGTTACTACCACTGGATTTATAACCACTACTACTACTAGTCCTACAACAAATTTTAGCTTGCTCTCTTACAAAATCTACTTTTAGTGTTTTCAAATAATCGCTGTGTTTCAGGGTTAAGTTTGGAAAATGCTAAGTATGCCAATATATAATCGTCTAACTTGGGAATATCTAATTGACATAATGCCGTTACCGCAGGATGAAATTTTTCTAAAAACAAGTTTAAAGTATTCGCATTTTCAATAGGAGCTTGCTTAAAGTTGAACAGTTGATCTAAAAAGGTGTTAGCTATAGTGCGTTTATCTTCAAATTTATCGTTAAGCGCTTTAAAGATAACTTGATAATTATCAGGTGTGGGAGGAACGCCTGAACATGCAGACAGAGCACTACCGCTCACACAACCCATCAAATAATTAACTCTATCCATGTCAGTTAACTCTGGGTTGTTATGTATCATACTATTATAACATTGTATAAACCGAGGCCAATCTTTAACATCCCCACTAAATTTCGGAAGGGGTATGTCTGGTAATCTACGTTTAACTCGATGCTGTGTTTGTGATACATTTGAACTAGCATTACTACTACTATCACTAGCATTTAACCTTTTTGCTACATGTTGTATATGACATAGTAACTCGTCAAATGTTTCTAATACTTGATAATTCGGAACATATGCTGCATTTAGCTCATACTCTAATGTATTTATTTCATCTAAAAGGTCTAAAAAGTTGGTTTTAGTTGATTCCAAAGTTTCATATCTAAGTTTAAATTGACCGATTTCATCAGGCGTCGAAACGTCCTTACTATTATCAAACAATTTTTGAATGCGAGCGAAATACTGTTCCTTCTTTGCAATTAAAATAGCTAATTGTTGTTGCTTTCTTGCGGCCATCCTGTATATTTACTAAATAACTTTTGAAAATACACCCTGTATATATGTAAAATAACGTAAATGATTACTAAACAACACAACACTTATCTCATTAAATGCTTGAAATAATATTTATAAAGGAAAATAAACCACACAAAAATATACGTTTTTAGCTTTGAATTTGAAATGCACTGTATATAAAACAAACTATTTTATTCTAACAGGGAACTTTACTATACTTCGTAATAAACTAGGAATGAAATGTTTTACCTAATTTTTTTTTGAATAAGCAAAAACTTAATCCTTGAGACAAGCAAAACACTACTACTGAAAAACTAACTATTAATTTTCAAACAATAAGAAACTCACTAATATATCTAATTTTAATTTGTAACTATTCCAAAACGTGAAAATGAATGAATCTAATTTCTAATTATTTTTAATGGAAAATACTAAATAGGAAGAATCTAGGCTCGAATGACCAATAAATGTTTGGTGTGCGGGCAAACCAATAGCGGACTGTATCTAATACCAACAACTATGCAAAATGATGGTGATAAATGCTATAAAATTCAAAACTTACCATGTGTTGAAGGAAGAATCGTGACCACACCACTGTCGGGCGATTGTAGGGAAGGGGGAGAGAATATGAGGGAACGACGGGAAAATCGGCGACACTCATAGGCGTATTTTATTCCTCACAACACAAATAATTAACAACTATAATAACTACTCTAAATATCGTAAATAAATGAATATTGCATTCGCGAGGAGAAAGTGTTTGTCTTGTCTCAAAAACTGTCTGCTTCACACTATGATAAATTCTATAAAAAAATGTGTTTTTATCAACAGTGCGTTTTTTTTGTTTTTTAACTTGAATACCAGTAATTACACAGGGTGGCGCAAACAGTTTTCGATTTCATTCATCAACATTTGAGCATCATTATTCCTGCTGTCAGAAAAGTAAGGTCCGTGAACAGCAAGAATATCCATCTGGAGCAACTATTAGTGCTGGCTCTACCAAGTGATGACCTTTATGTATGTCGTAACGTGCGAGAATTTGAACTCTCGTTTATAAGAATATGTACCATCCACGCAAGCAATCGCTTTTGGAACTTCCGGTTTGGGATTATAAATTCATTCGCAAAAGGAGTAACATGTCTGGCAATATAGTTTTCCTTAGTTATGCCTGATGTCCTATATTTTCAGTAGCAAATCTCTGCATCAACGACTTTCGTACGTATGCTGACCGCTTGCCGGGACGAATAGCGGAATATAACTTTGAGGAATTCATCTGATATTTCTTGGCGCATTTTACATAGAAATATTAGAAGATCTTTTTTATAAAAATGTCTCATTTTACCATTTTATGGGACTGGATCACAGTATGTTAACAGTAGATGGAACTGATCCTTTGTCTGCGATGTTAAGCAGTTGAAATCAGTATCATTCAAGTTACTTTCATCCGAGAAATTAGGCATTTTAGTTGATGCTTCACGGAGACCCTGCAGAAAGGATTGCAATTCCGCGCCTTTAATGACATAAGGTCTATTTTCAAACTTCAAACCTGGTAGTAAAGCAATAGTTACACAGGCTTCATTATCTAAATGCTGCTGACAAGATCTCACTCTCTTCGGAATGTAGATATCCCGATTGACAAAGATTCTTACTCTTGCTTCTAAAGTCAATCTCCGCGGATTAGCAATAGCACTACAAATAAAGCATGTGCTTGTGTCAGTACATTCAAACGCATACAGGCAGGATCCAATTCAATAGCTCTGATCTCTTCGATTATTGATCGAATACAATTAATGCACAATCTCACTAAATCATCCATCTCGAGTGGGGGCAAATCTATTACATTCCGTCTTGCCATGGCGATTTCTCTTTTATTTACGTTAGCATTGCCATCGAGCCGACTTAACTGTGGTGGAGGTAAAGCAAGATTGCAAACAAAACAAGGACACATACATATTCTGATATGCCATATTTCCGCCAGTTGACGGTGAAAAAAAATATTTTAATACCTAAGGCAGTCAACTATAATTAATCCGTCAATAATGATAGATGATAAAGAAAATCAAAATATGATAAAAAATGATATCTAAGTGCTGGATAGAGGGACAAATTATTTTTAAATTGTTCCATTAGTGAATTGCGCTTTTAATCATGTGTTACAACATAAAAGAATAGCACTTAACTACAGAGTAACAATTTTCTTTATGTTGTAAAAAGGCAAAATAATTGAGAAAATATGTTTTCAGCAGTATTACTGAAAAGTATAAAACATAAAAGATCTATCTTTTTATTTGAATACAATTATGGATGCAGCACACCGACCAAGGAAGATAGATCTCAACAATAAACGAATAATTGAATTTTAATAAACACGCATGCGCAACAACACGCACACACCCACACAAAATGGTCCTTATAATAGTCCTATATATAGTTTTCAACGTATGTCTCATTGACACTGCTGAAAACGCCATATTCAACGATCTCAAAGCTTTGCAGCTAAAAGTAAGGCATTTGGAGCGCCGTGTCCCTGGAGACGTTTGATCAGGATCGCGAAATATACAACATAATAGAATTTTAAGTAATTTGACCGAAAGTCATTTTACAGGGGTGAGTGGGGTCCTTTTTAAATGGGAAGTAAAAATGTCTTCTAACGTTTTCCAACATCTGAGGAGTGTCCGACCTAATCACATCCGTTATTTTTCTTCTTAAATTAACTATATCATGTAGCTTAATTTTGTATACCATACTTTTTACAGATCCCCATAGAAAAAATTTAAGGGTGTAATTTTGCGTTTGCTACTATAATTTTTATTGTTTTCTTGCATAAGTATTTTGACCTCTGGGATATAACTTTTTTAGGAAGAATGTTGGTAGAGTATTATGAAATAATTTTTTTTGTCAATGTCATCAATATTCATGCAATTATTTTTTCAGAATATGTTAAGCCGTTTTCTTTCCCATTTAACCGACTTTGTAAATGTTATGGTTTGCGAGATCGCAATACAGTTCAATATAAAAAGTTGCTAACCTGTATCTCGTTAAGATTACTTGACTTGAGTTTTTCGTGATTCCTCTTGGCTTGAATATCTTCACTTATTCCTCTACTGGACTAAATAAAACCGCGGCTGCTTATCGAAAAGGGAAGCGAAGGACAGTCGTAGACCTACTCTTGATTCAGCATCAAGTGACATAGAGATCTTTAGCAGCTTATCACGCATCTGTGGTCATCTGATGAAGCTTATGATCTCATGTATTCACTAACTGTGAGAAAACATCTTCAAACTCCGAAACCAACGAAATAATTACCTCCAAGTTGTCGAGAAAAAACAAAATTACAAAAATTAATATACAATTTGCTTCGTGAATGTCAAAACGAAAACAAAGTTAGGTTATATATATAAACTATCTAGGTAAGTTAATCGATCATCAATCGCCTCTATACGATTTATTGTATATTTACAAATCTATATCTGAGTCACAGCTATCTAATGTACTTAGAACGAATTACAATTCAATCAATCAGTTTAACGTCAATTGATAAAATCATAATGTTTCATAAAAAGAATATGCCGAAAAATGATTTTAAATAGAAAGTATTGAACCGACATGTCATGTTAAAAATAAATATACATAACAAATAAAGTAAGATATACCGCGTAAATTAAACAACAAATACAAACATTTACTAGTCGTTTGTCGATGCTTTAATATAATAATTGTATGTGAATGGGATAACCAAAATTTAAAGGACCGAAGATTTTTAGATAAAGTGGACTGTAAATTCTATACTCAGGAGAGATATTGAGAACGCTTACCAATTTCATTTATGTTGCCAAATCTCCTAGTTGCAAAAGGTGTGTTTGTGTTGCATGTAAATGATATAAAGATTTGGTCTTTTTCTAATTTTGTCCAAAAAATATATCCTTCCAAAATCACAACGAAAAAATATTTCTTGCACTAAATTTACAAAATGTTATTAAAAGAGAATCACACGAACTTTGGGTTTGTTTTCCCAAAACTATCGAAAATTATTGAATGTTTTACTGAATCTATTTTAATGTTGGTTGAATGTCTAGCTATCATTTCTATGATGAATAAAACCGATTTTTTTTCTTACAACATGTTTAATCCGTAACCCGTAACCCGTCGCAGATCATCAATGAGCGTTTTAGTATTCTCTTGACAGCCGATGAGAATGCATATTAGATTGTTGTTGTGCGAAATAATCTACTGTAAGTATAATAAATCAATACCATTGGGTCAAATTGACCCGACAGTAGGTGAATTATTTTCAGTAAGGTTACGGTTTAATTTAAAATTGGTTATTGTTGTTTTTTAGTTTTTTTTTTGTTTCTTTTGCAGCAAAATGAGCGATCACAATCGTCCACTTAGTGATGAAGAACTTTAAGAAATTGTGAATAATGATGAATTTTGGAAATATAAAGAATCTACTAAAAATCTGGAAGATCAATATTTGTTTGAAACAGACAGATTGAATGCATGTACAAACATTTTAGATTATGGCGATGAAAGTGATAAAGATGATGAAGAATTTATGAGTAAGCATGATGCAAACAGTGAAGAAGAATGAGTACCTAATGATAGCGAGCTTGATAATGAAGACAATGCTGAAGAAATTGAGGTTGAAGAGGAGAATGATTTTCGAATGGATGAGTCTGAAAAAAGTGAAACAGAAAAAGAGCTGAAAATGAAGAAGGACAAAGTAATTATTAGTATGGCAAAACATTATCCGAGATTTTTGCCATGACTAAAAGGAGTAATTCTTCGAAATCCGTCTTCCAATCTTTTGGAAAGTTGGAAATATTTTTTTGACAATACAATGATTGAAATACACCAATCAAAGAATTAAAACGGGGTCTGCAAAATATAATCGGTTGAAAAGAAGAAAAAATTCCCGACGTCAATATTCTCCAACTTTTACAAAGCCAACCGACAAAATCGAAATTAAAGCTTTCATTGTCTGGTCGATAGCCGAGTTGGCTAAGGTGCGAGGTGGCAATCGCGATTAGTCACACGGACATCGCACCACCGGGTTCGAATCCTGGCTCCGACACTGGGACTGTCGGAGGAAATGGTTGTATGTCCGCATTTTTTCAATGTGTAACCCCCTTCCGTACAAGCCCTGGCTTCTGGAATTGGGGGGTGTCTAATTTCTGTGGTGTTTATTTATTTTATTTATTTATTATTATTGGTCTCCTTTATCTACAAGCTGTTTTCAAATCAGGCCACGAGGACCTAAGATCTCTCTGGGCAACCGATGGAACAGGAAGGGATTTATCCATGGCACCATGCCCCTTGCTAAATCTTCCTTTTTTCTTTGTTGGGTTCGTTTCGATGACGAGACGACCAGAGCCGTAGAAACAAATTGGTATCGATCTCAGACATTTTGAAAATTTGTTGAAAATTCAAAGTAACAATACATTCCTGGTAAAAATTTAACTGTAGTACCCTTTAGAGGGCGAAGTTCATTGTGGATGTTTATACCCAATAAACCACCGAAATATGGATTGAAAATTTAAATTATTACGGACTGTAAAACCCAATATATGCTAAACGCCGAAGTGTACACTGGAAAAGGTATAAAGAAGAAAAAGGAAAAAAATGGTGCTCAAAAAAAAAGCTTTCTGATCCAACTGAGGTGGTTCTTCGATTAGTGGAACCAGTAAGGCACAGTGGCCGAAATATCACTTGTGACAATTATTGGTATTCATCAATCGAACTGATGAGAGAATTACATAAGCAAAAGTTAATATATTTGTGTGGGACTGCTTGACGACCCTTATAGAGCTGGGAAGTCAGAACAGAGTGACCTTAGCATGGGTACCAGGACACGAGGGACACAGAGGAAACGAAAAGGCTGATAAACTAGCCAAGGAAGGCGCACTCAAAGCCCCAATAGGACCTGAGCCCTTTGTGGCGTAGCAAAGCCACTAAGGGATGGGTACAAAATAAATCTCTGGAATGGTGCAGGAATTTCTCAAGACAGAGACAGGCCAAAGAGTTCACTAAAAAACCTTCGGTCAAATTCACGTAAGATCTACTAAGCCAGAATAGGAAGGCTATCAGAGTAATAGTAGGTCTTCTAACTGGGCTCTGGCGACTCAATAGACACATGAGTCTAATGAACCTGTCAGAGGACGCAACATGCAGGTTCTCCCAAGATGAAGACATCTGGTCTGGAAAGACGGAGATTTCAAGTATTCGGAGAAGAAAAACCAGAGGCAGACATCTATACAAAAGGGCCTTTATCAAAGCTGTGGAGTCTAGTACAAGGGACAAAGCTGGATGAGGTACTATAAGGAATGTGTTCTAGGAGAACCACAATAGATTTGAAAAGGTCGCGGTGGTAAAGGCTAAATAAACAGCTCCTCTGTTTATCTATATATCTATCTAATATATGTAGGAACGGTTAAGAAGAATAAAACGTTTATTTCTTTAGAGTTCATGCCTTCTGGTGAACGAGATGTCAATAGTAGTTTATTTGGGTTTATAAAGCATGAGGTCATTGTTTCGAAAAAAAAAAAAAAAAGAAAATTTGTTGCTCTTATTTCCAGTATGCATCATGATGTAGAAGTAGATGACTCTACGAGGAAACAAGAGATTATGTTATTCTCTAATAAACCAAAGTAGGTGTGGACTCTCTGGATCAAAAATATGCCAACTACAGTGCTTCTCGTAGGACACTAAGTTGGTCCATGATCCTATTTCATGCCCTTTTGAACATAGCCGGGGTCAATAGTCGAGTTGTTTTCCAGTTTGCTCAAAAAAGAAAATAAATTTACTGGACTTATGCTTACCACATATGCAAAATAGATTGACCAAAACATTGCCACCTAGTTTGAAGGCGTTAATTGTTAGCATGGTGGGAGATTTATATAGCACATCACCAGAACCTCAATAAAGGGGTTCTGCCCGAAAAAGAAAAAGATGCATTATTTGTCCAACAAAATATGTCACAAAAACAAATATGTACTGTGAAATATGTAAATTACCAATGTATGAGCAATGTACGCGAAGTTTATGTCCTACCTGCATTTAATCATTTGTTTCCTAAATAGTATTATTTAATGTATCTATGTTCATTTTTTTAAATAAAACTCATCTAAAGCAATTCTGTCTATATATTATTTAAAAAACATGAGTCTATATTACCCAGTACACTGAGAAAACTCGTCCAATTAAACTATGTTGCAGAAAAAAGTTTAATTAGTACAAGTACTTTTTTGCCTGCTACTGGTATCTCTAACAATAATAGCAGGTAAATAGAGATTTCTGAACGTGACATGCTGTCACAAATGAACAATTTTTCTATCGTTAATAAATTAGTAAGCCAGATTTTGAAGTTCACTTGCAATGAGTTGTTAATACGCTTGATATAGCAAAACAGTCACCTATTGTTATTAAACTAATATTTCTGAAAAAAATTTACTCCGGTAAGTGAAGATATATCTACCACAATTGCACTCTTGTTTTATGACAAGCGAACGGTTACCTGCTGCAAATGAATTTGCCAATTAAATCCGACCTGCCCCGCCATTAGCTGTTTGTGTAATACGCTGGGTGTATGGTGTGTGTGCTTTGTGCCTTAGTTTGAATATTTAAGTATACCTATAAAATGGATTTTCACAAATTATTAAATGAGTGGGATTTATCAAACTATATACAGATTTGAAGGTAGATAATTATTATTGTATTTATATTTTCTCTTGCATTTACTTATTTGCTGTGCTGTCTTTGACCACCATGATGATGCCGATTATTTTATTTAATAAATCTATTATACATATATTGAGTTCTTTTTTCCTGTATCCCTTATGAAAGTTTTTAAGGTGTACCGTATCTTCACTTTGGAAAATAAGACCCAAATCGAATTCGAGACAAAATATTTTTTACTAACCTCAATTTTAAATATGCAAAGTAATGTTTCCTAAACGCCAAGTAAAATTATCTGCAACTTTTATTAAAAAGTCTGTGACCTTTTTAATTTTTCTTTAAATTTAGAACGTAAGAAATATACATGTATTTTTCAAAGTTAAATGATAAAATAAATATTTTACAGCCAAAATCTATATTGGTTCATTTTCCAGAAGTTAAAATATGGGATATCCTAAAATCTTGTATCAACAGCTAGATTTTAGGCCAATTGCACATATTCAGCATATTATGCCGCAGAAACGATACGATGTGAGATGTCATTGAAGTCTCAGCAAATTGTTTTAAATAGAGGCTCAGCCTTCATTTAAAACAATTTGCCCCTTGCTGGGGCTTCAAAGATAAGTCGCATAATGGTATCATCACCAAGTGACTGAATTGCGTATTCTAGGTAGTTTTTCACTAGTCACAAGTGAATTAGTTCAATGAAGGTAAGTAAACTGTATATTTGCCTCTTATTTTTAATTACAATACTTTAGTATTTGCAAGTGAATACTTAAATTAAGATAGGCGTAGTATTTCATAGTGATATGCAAACAGATTAATAAGGATAAGTCAACAGTTTAATCATAGTGGCTGCAATGCTCACTTATTGCTACTTATCTAGGAAAATAATTTAATTACCCTAGCTGAAAAGTTTATTGCCACTAAAACATAGTTTAGTGACTCCAGCAATAAACTTCACTTATCACCACTAAATTAGTCGAATTATTTCCAATTAAAGTTGTTCACCTGTGGCAAGTCATCAGTTTTAGAAATTTTCATTTACCTACCACAATTAACCCGTTTACCTGTCCCATATAGTATGCAACTTTTTAGCTGCTATAATTAAATTTTCACTTGCCACTACTAAATTTTTTTCCCAGTGTAGTAGTAGTTAATAATTTTTCAGTGGTACCACTTAAGGCTTAAGTAAAATTCTACGATAATACACATACACGAATTACATTATTTATGATTGATCTACCTATGCATCAAATAATGACGGATTTAATAAATTCGTTTTTATTGGTTTCTTTAAAATTAGTATAGATGGAGGAATATTGCCTATAGTAGAGTTAAAAATAGTTTTTATACAGCCAAGTATATCCCTGATTTTTCTACGTGAATCATCAAACCACTCACTGAACAGGTATTTCATTATCAAATTTGCAATGTTTGTGAATAAGAAATGAAAATGTATTAACTAAGAACTCGGATAAAAAGCTTTTGGGTTGTAGAATAAACCCCAGCCAATATTACATAAAGAATACTTTATTGCCCATACCTTTAGTATTAAAGGATCTCCTTCTTACTTTTCTTTACATCTTTTATTACAACAAATTGTTCTAAATAGTTGGATAAAAACAAGTCAACAACAGCAGTCTCGTAACTATCGTTTTCTAGATTTGTATATATCAATGCGAGTCACTGAATGTGTAGTAATCCTAGTGAAATACGAAATAGTCGAGACCGAAGGAAGAAATCTAGTCTAACATGCCAATTCAAATAAATCAGGAAATATACACCTTAAATTTATATTAAAATCCCTAGTCAGTACAATTTTATTATGTTTAATAGAGCAGTGTATAGACAGCTGTTCCAACAAGTCAAGAAAAAAGTATATCTCCCCCATTGGGGAAGTACATAAATCAATGAGAGTAATATTAATCTGTATTTCAATGGCACGGAATTCTGCAATAATGTGGCTACAGTAATCACTAATATCAATTAGCTTTAATTTAACTGAATTTTTGACAAAAATAGAAACCACTCCATATTTGTTCTTATTTCCACAGAAGCAAGCAGTCAGTCAGTTTATAGTTCGACATATTAATGATTTCTAAAGCAGATAGCCCTAATGTTTCGAAAAGTACAAAATGTCATAGAGTTATATTTCTCTAAAAAAAAGTGATAACTGATCCAGCTTATAACAAATAAAGCTTCAATCGACAAAACTGTACATGGAATTAACATTATGTATATAATATGAGCAAGTTTAATGTGCTGTTGTCTATAGTATGGTTGATATCGGTTATTGGAGGTAACTATAGTTAGAAATGAAGTTGATTTTAATTTCTAATGCATCTACTAATTTTGATTCTACAATAAATTGTTGTTAATAAGTGTATTCTACAATTTATTGAAACAGAAAGTCACTAGAAATTCTATAATTTGTGGGATAAATGACAATATTTTCGCAACCATGCAAGAGGGTTAAGTATTGAATTTTAAACCATATCTATATGAACAAAATCCAAGCAGAGTATGTGCTTGTACACAAAATTTAAAACTAAGAGTAATAAATATTTGTTCAACACAAGACGGTGTATATTTATTAGCCATATTTTTGAGTCGTTCTTTACATTCATATTTCTGAAGAAAAACTTGCATAAACAAGATAATATAACATTTTCCATTATTCTGTGAGGCATCGCATCACGAAATGTTTCTCACCTAACGTATCATTTTCGTCTCGTGAAAACAGCTATAATAATGACATCCCCTTGTATCCTCCAAATGATCCCTCCTGCAACATGGTAGTGTATAGGGATTTTAAACCACTCTGACCTACATCATACAAGAATAATGTATGCACCCATCATCCATTATCGTTACTATAATAGATGGCAACCCCATCATAACTCACAGCCATAAGATATCCCTTCATAGTAAATGTGTAATCCTTTATCACGTGCTATTTGTATAGAAAGGAAATAACTGTAAAATAATGTTCTTTGATATCTCCTTTATTCGCTTAAGTTTTATTTATATTTTATATATGTATCATGTTTGCAGCGGAAAACCATAATTTGGGTAACAAATTTTGTTTACTGTGGTAGAGATATATTATTTGACTTGTGATAAAGTTCTGTTGAATTAGGAGTCTTATAACTTTACTGTTTTGCCAAATATTTTATCTGTGTGGTTATCACGGACTGCATGTAGTGTTTACCAACAATAACACTGATACAACTGCACGCTGATAAATATTATAGTATAAGAGCTATTAACAGAATAAATTAACCACTTGAAAATCAATATCAGTATCAGTATTTTGGCATGGCTTCTAGTATTTGCTTTTATATTTTATGTCTGTAGGCATATTTCTGTTATCTGTTCTCCAAGTATTGAACAAAATTGAGACTAATGTCAAAAATGAACAATGTTAGGTTTTTAGATATTTTAATAAGTTATAACAAACAAATTTCTATTCAGATTGTATGTATCAGATCAAACGCCCCCTTCCCTCCACCACCTCTACCAATGTTACTAACTAAAATCCAATTTTCTATGTAGCTTCCCCGCACCCCCTGACCATCCATTTGCCCTTTATCATTTATGAAATTATGTAGAGTTGATTTTTACCCTTATTCATTTTAACAGACTAAGTTTTTTCTATTTTTCCTATTAATAGACACTGATTGATGATGAGGAATAAAATATTACCGATCAGTAATTTCTAAAATCGTGTAGAGCTTATATTAAACCTGATTTATTGTGAAATACAGTTTTTGTAAATACATAATTATAGCCAAAAGCAAAATATTGCAGGTTATAAATTGTTGAAATCATGTACAATTAATGTTTCAACATTGTTTTCATAACAATACAACAAAAAATCTGAAGCTGGATTCCACAGTTGAAAACTAACACGGGACTTGTTGGAAAAAAACTTTATTTTCCATATGTAGGTAAATAACTGATTACTTCACTTGAATTTCTATTTCTTTTTACTTCTAATAGTACTACCGTAGTAGGAGTACCTTTTTTCCTAGCTGGGATATCTATTGAATTATGTAAGAAAAGTAGCAGCACAAAACACATTCCATATGTAATAGAAAAAATTATTAGCGTTACTCATATTTTCCCTGTACTTGTTGACTGGATTAAAGCATTATTTTTAACGGACGACAACATCCCGGTCTGCTTTTGCTCAACACTTTCCGTGGATAACATACTGGCCTGTTTTATCACAACACTCTCCGTAGATAATGTCCCAGCCTGTACTCAGAGGACGCCGACCGTCTTTCTTTAAAAATTGTTCTAAACTTCTTTAAGGTTCTGTACCCCCGACCGGTTTCGACGGTGGGGGGGGCGAAAAATCCTACTTAAATGTTCGATTTTTAGGTTAGAATACCCACTCGCGCCTAACTTCACTAAGTCTTTAAAAAAATTTAGGTTATGTTTATACTAGCTTGTTTGTGTCTATATTCACATTATTTATAAATGAAGGCGTAATTCCGTCTAGTGTACAAATATAGCCGGAATGACATCCCAAATTTCAAACATCAATAGCGATGCCGTAATAAGATTGCAAGTTAAAGGCAGGTATTCATTTTATTTGAAAGATGAAATGATAAACAACTCATTTCGCATGAAATTACTATGTTAAATGGTTATGTTCTTTTTATAAAAGAAAAACATCCAGATGGTGCAGAAAGCAACATCTTGCTGTATATGAATCCCGATCCCGTTTCGCTCTCGCATGAGAGAGAGGGAGAAAGAGAAAATTAGCTACGAAACCCGACCGGGTTTCTTGTTTCAGAATTTTTTATATTATTATTATTACTACGACTTGTTATAAAGGTACCATAGATTACTTCCATTACACCGATCGTCCTCTCTAAGTTATTTTGAAGGTGCAGCACTTATAGATAATTCTTCTCTCTATAAAATTTATAGAGAAATCCTGATCGTTAAGCAACCAAGAAAAGACTTTTACTACTTCTCATTTATTGTTATAAAATTACCATC
This sequence comes from Leptura quadrifasciata, assembly GCA_963675555.1. Classification (NCBI taxonomy): domain Eukaryota; kingdom Metazoa; phylum Arthropoda; class Insecta; order Coleoptera; family Cerambycidae; genus Leptura; species Leptura quadrifasciata. The sequence goes on from OY776676.1 coordinate 126,508,421, forward strand.
TGGGCTTCCTCAAGACTTACTTATAATACCAATTCAAAAAGTTCAAAACCCGAAGCAAGCAATAAATTTAATTCCGATAGTGGATAAAATATTAGAAATCGTAGTGGCGGAACAATAGAGGAAGTACTTTGAAGTAAATACACTTTTATGCATGGTCAATCGGGATTTAGACAAAGTCATTCATAAGAAACACGTTTACAATGAGTGTGTGCGAAATGGAGGAACGAGATCAATGACGGTAATGTAGTTTTGAGTGTGTTTGTAGGTTAGTTAAACAGTTAAGTATGTTGTGACAGATACAGCCTTAACACGGATTGAAAATTATTTAGAAGGTAGGTACCATAAGACCAAAGTGACCGACAGGATATATACTAAAGTTCCTAGCTCATATGGGGTGCCACAGTGTAGTGTGTTGGGGCCCCTTCTATTCATTATATATGTGAATGATATAAGTTGTGTTCTGAAAAATTCATATGTAAACCTTTTTGCGGATGACACATTAATTTCTGTATCTGGAAAAAGTTATTTTGTAATCACGGATGTAATGAATATAGAGCTTTGTGTATTATACAGATTCGGAAATTGTAGTTCGTTATATGTAAACGTGTAACAGCGCAGGTAAACCACGCCTTGTCGTGAATCTACGCAGGGATTGGGTACATGTTCCGCGCCACGAGGTCTTAGTTTTGATCCGATTGGTCAATCCATATCTGTTTAGTTTATAAGGGGAGGTTACCTGTTCACGAGGTTCGTTCAAAAATTATGGGGGACTGGGGACGTGGCCGACATTTTCTATATCACCAACGTCATTTTCCGAATCTGTATAGACGGCTATGTGCAAATAAATTAAAACTCAATAATGAAAAAACTTAGTATATGGTTCTCGGAACTAAAGCTAATTATTGTCAGAAATATATAAATGGTTAACAGTTCCTGTACATTAATAATACAAAAATTGGATTTGTAAATGAAATGAAATACTTAGGAATTATTTTAGATCAACAGTTTACATGTTGATTATTTATTTAAGAAAATTGGCAAAAAGATATCCTTTTTCCAAAGAAGAACTGCAGATTTAACGCAATGGTCAAAATTAATTATATACAACACTATAATTTATCCACATTTTTTTAATTATTGCTTCTCATTATTAATATCATGTAGCATATCAGTTATTACAAGTGAGATTACAAGTATTACATAATAAAAAAATGCATATAATATTAGATTATGACAGATATACACTTATAATATATGATTTGCAGGAAACAACTACTCAGCGGGTAAATACCCCGACCTGCATTGAATTACACCTTACAAATCATGAAAGAATGGTAGCCAATATCATTTGTCAATTCCCTGACCAGACATAGACCGGTTTCGAACTTAACCTTCTAGTTTTATACAAACTAAGTAAATTGAGTAGTGGTGAAAGGTAAGTGAATCCTCTCATATGGTCAATTGCTACTATACACCATAAATGTCTCCATGAGCGTATAGCGACTTGCGATTCTTCAAGTATCTGAGAGTGGCGACATTTCAGTCCTAGGTGGACTTAACCTACTGTTATAATATATGATTTCATCCTCATTTCATGATTTGTAAGGTGTAATTCAATGAAGGTCGGGGTATTTGCCCGCTGAGTAGTTGTTTCCTGCAAATCATATATTATAACAGTAGGTTAAGTCCACCTAGGAGTGAAAGGTTGCCGCCCTCAGATACTTGAAGAATCGAAGTCTCTATACGCTCATGGAGACATCTATGGTGTATAGTAGCAATTGACCATATGAGAGGATTCACTTACCTCTCACCACTACTAGATATACACTTATTTCGAATATGTTAAATCAACTGGTGTGGATTTCAGTAGCGGAAAGCATTGAAAGAGTAAATTTAATTTTGATATATAAAATAGATAAAATCTAGTACCTACCTATCTTAAACCTTTCTTAGTTAAAAGAGCTAAATTGCAAAATTACCCAGTGAGATCTGCTGAAAACTACAATATAGACCATATAAAAATATCATTCTTAAAAAAATCAACTTTTAGTGATGGTTTACGCGCGTACAATGTTTTACCCACTGAAATTAAATACTCTGGTAGTATAAAACTGTTTACTGAGAATGTTACAAAACTATATATAGATGTTAGAGCACAATGATTACTAGGAACAAAATTATGTTAGTATTGTAAATAGCTTATGCTAAATAAAAATCTACTCTATTCTATACTATATACCTTACTCTATTCTTAAACGACAGTATGCATTTTTTTATCTGAAAAGCTTATGATTACATGTTCCTCAAATACTAGTCCACCCTATACGAAATTTTAACAATGAAACTATTTTGGTGTTTGGAAGATCAGACCTGTTCAAAACAATGACTGTATCCGTAACATGGTGTACGCTTTTAGTATTCCCCACAGTAACGATACGTTTTTCGTTTCACGTTGGTTTTATTCATATACGATTTATCATGATTTATCTTCATATCTGTCAAATCACGAACATTCAATAAAAATTTCGTCTAAAGGGAAATTATGTTGACTGTAAATATTGGTTATTAGAAAAATGTAAAAGATGACAAAACTTTATTTCGCTTTAGACTTTTAATTAATTATAGCAGAAGAGCAAGTTGGGAAAATATGAGTACACGACAAAAACTATAAAAACACTACTGTATGTGTAAAAGATCCGTGAAAGTTGATATGAAAATATAGATACAATTATAATATTTACTGTCGTGAGCAGAAAAAAATAGGACTTTTTTTTTAAATCTAAATCTATCTCTATTTGAATATGTAATGAGTAGCCGAAATAAAACAGATATCACTTTTAATTTATTTTTTATTTTAATGCTGTAGTTATTGCTATAGTTAATGATGGATGGTTAATGAGACAAATTGCACTGCGTTATAACATTAACAAAAATTTGGTGTGTAACATTTTAAGATAGTGGAGAATAAACGGTACGATTAGTAAGAATAGTCCTGTGACTAAACTTCGCCCTTTATGAACCTTTCATAATAAAGACCTTCATTATTATTATTATTAGTAGAAATCGTGGATCAAAGGACAAAGGATGTCCTACTTAAAAAGAAACTAACTATTAATATTTCGTTATTGCACCATTTTTATTTATAACTTCTATAAGTCTGTTTGTTAAATAACCTTATACAATAATCATTAGTAATAATATTTTTCCATGCATTATTTATTATTTCCAGAAATTCTTCGGTATTCCGTGGTCTCACATTTCGTATTTGGATACTTCTTACGAGTAGTCCCATACTTCTTCCACAGGGTTAAGATCTGGACTATGACTGGGCCAGTTAAGAACATTGATGTTGTTATCTTGAAACCGGTTAGTTACGGTATGAGCAGTATGAACGGAACAATTGTCTTGTTGAAATATGAACTCATTATTAGGAAATAATTGTGACACAGAGGGGAGCATAATATTGTCTAAAATCCTAATATACGTTTCATTATTAAATCGTTCCTCAATATGCCACAAAACACCAGCACCACGTGCCGATATCCAAGCCCACATATTGATGGAAAATCTACCACTTTTATCATTGTTAGGTATATATTTCTCATCGAATCGAGCATTCGGAGGGCGGTAAACACGAATACGACCGCTGTGTGTTGACTGGAAAGTTTTTTCGTCTGGAAAGATTGCATTGTTCCAAAAACTCCATGAGGCAGCTCCTTTAACGATTGAGAATAGTATATCCTCGTTACTTTCTATTTATACCAGAAAAATATGAAAACTGTAGTATAATAACTATACTGACATTAGATACATTCAAAATAAAGTTATGTTTATTTTACTTAATCTCAATGTCAGATAAAAACTGGATTAAGAATGACTGAATATGTGACTTTTACGTAAAAAGGAGTAGTTTGGGACTATACTAAATTTCAGAAAACTCAGGACGATTTAACGGTATTGGCCACCTACAATCCTAATATACAAGTTCAGACTTGTTTACAGCAGATTTTAATATAATTTTTTCAGTATAATATTAAGCTTAAATTAAGAACCTAACAATTTATATGGTTTTGCACATTAGATTAAGATCGGCGTAATTCTGAGATATAATATTCAATATAAGCCTTACATATTGATCGATGCCGTAACAATAAATCAGAAGAAAAGTGAAAAATTCAGTTATCATCTTCAACAGTTGCCTGTATCGATAGGCATTAGTTGTGTACCTACGATATTCATATAACACCTTACTACATACGTATTTAGTGAGGAGAAGAGAAATGAGAATCGGATATAATATAATTTAGCAATTTAAAAGTTTTTATAAGGAATTTGATAATTTTAAGTTTTTATTGATATAAACTGTTGAACATATGAAACACTGGCAGTCAGGTAAGTCAACATAGTCATACAGAAATAAAGATATAAGAATATATAACATATAAAGTCTCGAACAAAAATTTGATTACTACTCGTATACAGCGTGTCGCTGGTTTTAGGGAGACAGTCTTACATCTAAGAAACTACTAATGCGATTTTTTTGAATTAGGAATTTTAATTATTTTTATAAGCTTCAATAATCTCCAGATGATGTCAATATGATTAACAAAATTGACGCAGAGTGCTATTGTGTTATAGTATTCAGCATAGGAGCTACTTCGGAGGTAGTACCAGAGCAATAGTTTCAGCCCCTCCAGAACTTGAATTACCCAAAAAAAAAATATGAAGGTCGCCTAGACCCGATCACATGTGGTGCAGAATATACTTAAATTTTATGTCGGAGAAAAATGTGTTTATGACTTAGTACGAGTATATAAATCCTCCATAAACGGACTTATTTTTAGTTTCCAATGCTATTATTACTATAAAAACGTCTTTAATTACCGCGTAAATCTTAAAGAATAATAAAAGTATCATAAAAGTTCGACTGTCCAAGGGATCCAATAGTAAATTTTAAATTTATTCCTTCGGAAGACTAAACATCTAGGATGCTTTTCATCCCCATTGCCTCTGCGCATTTGTTAAACAGAAGAATATCGCGACTCCTCCGGCTGGTTTACGGAGCGCCAACTGCGAGCGACTTGGGCGCGAGTCGAGCTTTTCAGTTTCAGGATTCGAAGTTAGTCCGTATTTGAACGCCGCGAGAGGAGCTTGTGACGCTCTTTCACATATTACACGCCTAACGTGGATCGTAATCCAAAACAAAACAATCGAAAGCTATTAATTAAAATTTGTATATTTAAGACATATATTTAGTGAGGTGGATTTTGTTAGTTATAAGTGTATTTGCAGTAGTAATCTGTGGGGTATTTTGTTGTGTGCAAACAGTGGTATTAGTTGACAGTTCTGTGGAACAGTTTTAAACTTTTGGAATATCTTCGTGGTCTCTTGCTAGGTAGGTTTTCTGAAAGGATAATTGTGGTAGGAAAAGTTTCTGGGAATAGGTATTTCAAAGAATTCTTTATTAAAAGTTTCATTAGAGACATAATTAAAATTTTTAATCTTTTATGAGACGCTGAGTAGTTCCTTTCAGGAGTTTTTAAATACTTTTTAATGTGTATCATCCGCTGGGTGGACTCTCAAGTGAAAACTCTTAATACGTTAAAGTTGTTTTTAAACTTTAGTTTTCGTTGGTGCGGATGGATTCTTTTTATTAAAATGGACGTAATTTTTTTGTGAACGTAACTTTTCAAGTAAATAGAACTAAATAGGTACTAAGTTAGCACAAAAGTTCATGTTCTGCCAATTTTAATATTCTTCACGGTTAGAGCAACACGATCTAAATTGTGTTTATGTATTATAAAACAGGTGTAAATGCTTATAACAATTATTATTAAAGGTATGTTTATTAAAAAATTCATCTTATGCAAATACTCAATAAGGTATTATTCATAGTCATTACTGGCAAATGAATAATGATTTTAGTCAATTTTTAACACTTGTTACATAAATTAAAGAAAACGTTTGTAAACAGCAGAACCAACTTCAAATTGTAAGTTGTGAGACTTCAAAATGCAAATTATTTTACCTTATTATATTTTAACGTTTTTTTTAAGAACCATGATCAGAGAACTACAATTCTCATACAAAAAAGTAGAAAATTTTGTATCATTTAGTACCGAAAACTACAATATTTTACTCTGTATATAAACTTCGCTTATCTATAATGACTAATTTTTCTCATAAATTTTGAAAACTGCCATGGTTTCTGATATTTCTGCCACTATACCGTTTAGAATACTTGTATTAAAACCACTAGAAAACTGGCTACAAATCAAAATTTTAAAAATGGCATGAAGATGACTATTTTTTTGCTTACTAAAATACCTAGTGGTAAATACCTACTCAACAGTTTTAACTAAATACTGCAATTTATAACCGAAACAGAAAGGATAATAACCTAAATTTCTTATTTATAATAAATAAGTATACGAATTGATAATAGTTGGTAAACGAAAGAAGTTTGTTCTCAAAAATAGGTATCTGAATTTCAATTCACATGCTCCTAATAACAAGAAAAGAAGGCTGTTATAACCCACCAGACCCAAGAAACCCCAAGTTTCTACCCTAAAAATTTTTAACCCCATAATAAAAAAAAATAATACTTATATACAGCACACAACAAAATAACGTATCGCAGAAATTAAACAAAGTAAATTTTTGAGAACAATTGCTATAGGTATCTAGATTTTCTGATGGTGCCGTACCAGCTTGGTTGATGGAATCCACATCAGTATACCATGCTGAATTTTCGTTTATATCGAATCTTATCAAAGCTACTCATTTGTCCTTGATGTTATAATGATAAGAAATTTTATATTTACCAATCGATTTTTTAAAATATATAATGTTCTTTGTCTAACACCAAACTTTTTCTTTTGCAATCGTCATGTTTACAAGACACATAACGGATGTACACGCGAACAGACAGACGGTACAACATTTTCAAAGTTGAAATGAATCAAACTAGCGCCGATGAACATAAAATACTACAAATTTGTAGTTTTTACAGATTTGTAGCATTTTTGCTTTTTCTGCCTTTTCGCTCCTGATTTGAGCCCATAGTTCTCGGCTCTAGGGAAGCCCTATAAAAAGTTGATCAAAGCAATGTTTACTCATTTGAGATGCTGTAGTAACCACATAATAACATCCCTTGTAGGTATATTCAGTTAGTGTAATTTCTAGTCTCGTTTCTAGTAGTCTAAAAGTATGGCCAATATGATTAGAAATTAATTATATCAATTCGGTAATACATCTTCAAACCTGGGCTTTTAAAAAGTTACTTTTTTTATTCGAAATGTTTTTCGTCAAATTTTTAAAGATAGTTTTCCGTTTAGCAAATAGCTCAAGTAATAACTTAGATGTAGTTAGCTTGTAAACTTTAAATTTATCCATACAGACAGATCGATAAGAAGCCGACGAGTACACAAAGATTATGCGAGCGATTCCTTCGAAGTCATTAAAAGTAGACTTAAATTAGCCATGAAAAAGTGCGCTAACATCGTAGCTATGAATTTTGTGTTCTTAAAAAAGCTTCCCAGGAATCAGATTTAGGACCACTTTCTTCCTTTTGTTCGGTTAATGATATTATCGATAGCTTGACAGTATCATGCCTGTTATGATGACTATTTAAGAAATTTGTGCTATAGTATCATGGACGACTGTCTTGTGCTCATCACTGATTATTCAGTACTCGATTCATCACTGGCCAGGTCATTGTCTTTTCCCCAACTTACATTATGAAGTTTTTTCCATTACTATATTATGGAATTGCTGCAGCAAAATATACTTAGTATCTTGTAACTTTCCACGTGCTTTTCCGATTTTATGAACCCCTTTTCTTCGCCTCTGCTCGAATAAGGTGTATTAGTTCTGAGTGAAAGTTTTAAAGTTTGTTGTATCGTCGCACTGCCTTTTTTAGGCTGCATATTAAATTGATTATTAATGCAAAAATATATCGGTAGATAAAACCTTATATGTCATTCAAATGCTTCTGCCGTGGTCAGCGATGTATCTTTTTTCCTTGTAATATTATTTGGAATTTATTCGACTTTTCGGGGGCATTTCTTTAAAACGATGACACTATTTTTGTCCAGTTTTGGGATTAATGTGTTCTCAAATCATTCTTTGAATACTTATGTCTGCCGAAATATTTTGATGATAATCCACATTTGACTACTATTTTTTCCATATATTTGTAATTGATACTTGTCCTATTAGTCTTGTTTCATCGATATTATTGGCTATTTTTATATTTTTCTCATAATTATTTCGTTTGACCAATTGAATAGACAAATAAATGCGCAAATAAATATTTTATTTATTTATTTGCTACACTGTCCAACTGGTATTCGATCCAATTAAAAGACAGGGAGGTACACTAAAGTAATACAGATATGTAATTAAACAATAACATTAACATATAAAAAATGTATAAAACAGAGACCCTAGTAACTAATAAAAGACATATGAAAAAGATAACAGAAAGCATGATTTTCTACATTTCATATAAAAACGAACATGTTAAATCAGTGCCTGTAGTAATAGGTTTTTAGGGTGTTTACGGAGCAATTGAAAATATTTATAGCACCGCAGATTGCATTGTGATTGTCGCATATTACATAAATAGGTGAAAATTTCAAGATATTTGTGCGAAGTATTGCTAGATAAAATACTATACTATGACGGGACATTGTTCTGGGAATATTAAAAGACAGTTTTGATAGTCATAGTGGTGCGTCAATAATGTTGATAATAATTATGAAAAGAAATATTTGAGTCATGCATTCTCGCCTACAATGCAAACTAATTAACAAGTACCTAACCAACAGGTCTTCTTGCGGAAAACCGGTTGCTGGATAAGTACCTTCTGATCTAAAATATAAATTTCAGAAACTTAAGTTGTACCTATTCTAGATTGTTAACATGCACATTATAGTGTAGGGTCTAAACAAGTGACACATATTCAAGTTTCGATCTAAGTAGCAACGGTAGAGCATCTTCAGCGTATCAGGGCTTGAAAAGTCACGATAATTTCTAACTATAAATCCATATGTCTTGTTGGCTTCCAAGACTATGGTGTTATATATGTATATTAAAAGCAGGGATCTTGTCAAAGATAAGCCTGTCACGCACTGTTTCAGGCCGGCGAAGTATATTATTATTTATAGTATAATTGTAGGAAATAGGAGAAGACTTACTTGTAAAAGATATAACATTGCATTTCATTGAGTTTAATAGAAGGTTGTATTTAGTCCACCAATTACTAATTCTGCTCAAGTTCTCCTACAGTTGAAGACAATCATTAACAGTATGAATTCTAGAAAAAAGCTTTAAATCATCAGCATACATTAGCCTCGTGTGTTAAATCGCCCGCCAGGTTATTGGTAAATATAATGAACAACAGTGGCCCAAGAACTGAACCTTGCGGTACTCCAGAGGTAGCGACGTATTCGGCAGGCAGACTTAAATTCATTGAAGATAGCATATTGGGTTCTGTTTGACAAATAACCTGTGAATAGAGTTATCAAATTTCTCGAAAGGCTAATATCATTCGGTTTTAAGCAGCATAGTATGGTCAAGTCTATCGAATGCCTTGGAAGAGTCAGTATAAATCACGTCAGTTTGAGACTAATTATCAATGGATTCCAAAATAAATTGCGTAACACAACGCAGATTGGTAGTTTTAGAGCATCCTTTCATGAAACCGTGTTGATGAATAGTGGATCTCATTACTAATTTTATCATAAATAGCATCATGCAGAAGAAATTCACATACTTTGGCAAAATTACATGTTATTGATATGGCACGATATGGTTATGCCAGATTTGTCTTCTTTTTAAAATTCGGACATACTTTAGAACGTTTCCACGTATCTGTAAAATTACCATTCTTTAATATTCAGTTAAAAATTGTCGCTAAATATGGAGCAAAAATAATAATTAGAGAAGAGGCACCATGCCTTTGAGATGTATGCTTTTCAAATTATTTAATACCGTAATTTTATATCTTAGAATATCAAAATAAAATTAGTAAGAGAATGTGTTTTTTTTTTTGGCCCATTAGTTATCGATTCTAATTGTTGTATTTTGCAGATTACCAGAACCCTAATAACATGGACTGACGATTAGGCGATAAAAATAATTATTAAATTTCAAATTTGTTTGTTAGACAAAACAACGATAAAACTATCTACTTTGATAAAGAATACCAATATATATGAGACAAATTCTTTCAAGTTATACTCCAGTTGCCATTCACCGTCAGTAATTAACACCAAGCAAATTCTTCAAATTACATTCCAAAACGCGTTCCTTTAAAAAAAGCCTTGTTAAAAATCAATTAAGGATTTCTACTTAAACTTCTAATAAAGTTTCCTAATAGATGTGAAATTAAATTTGTTTTATTTTGAAAACATCAAAGATGGTTTTCCGTTATGTCCCTGTCCTATGCTCTCCCTAATTGTATCTTTATTATTAAATCAAGCAATTAGACGACCAATAAACTGGCCCTGCCTGCAATCATATAATTATATTTCAATTGGTTAATTAAAGTTTTAATTCAATTATATCTAATAATGACTATTACATTCTTTATTTGATTGTTCACATTTTTCGTTATAAAGGATTCCAAAGTTTATCGTTAATTAAATCTTTTACAATAGGATTAAGGACGAGCCGAGGCGCTTATTAAAAAATAAAGGCTAGTCGGGGCTTGCTAATAACGTGGAATTTTGAAACTTTGATAAGTAAGAAAATTGGTTTGTGACGGTAAAAGCAGAAAAACGAGTTGGCCCGATTTATCATTTGTTCATTATTTTTAATTATCTTATATTTGATGCCGGTTAAGTTACATTTGCTTAATTAGGCATATTATGCGCGTAGGCGTGTGTACTTGATTTTAACATCCGATATTAAAAATGTCGTTGGGCGGTATAGCTGTGCACCTATATGGTTTATGCTTAATTGTTTCAGAATAATTTTACTGCAGCATATCCTTCATAAATTGAAATGTAAATTAATGCGCAAATAACCAGGGCTAGACTATTTGGAAGCATATTTATTGGGGAAAATTTTTAATCTACTCTGAGCGTTGCTTAACAATTGCTTAGAATATTGAGGTTCTTAAGATTTGTTAAAAAACTGTGTCTCCTGTTTGTCAAGCTTTGGGAAAATTAAGAAAACAATGGGAAAACTATAATACATAATAATACTAATAATAATAATTTTATTGTCCATGCCATCATACAAAAAATTATATGGGACAAGTCAAGAGACAATAACGACAATACAAAAAAACATAATATTAAGGTATAAAAAGTTATCAGTCTAAAGTATAATATAATAGTAAAAGTAAAATAAAATAAAATAGTGATACAGAAGTGAGGTACCGTCATCGGTTCAAGCGCTAAGATCTCGATCGGCGAAGTTAAGCAGCGTTGGTCGAGCCCGTTAACGGCATCTTGTTGTAGGGTATGTCCCCTACAAGTCCTAAACAAAAAATAAAAAAATCCAAAATCACCAAGAAATCAGATCACCCCATGCAACATGGCAAACTACATAAAAAAAAGTCAACCAGATACCATTCACATTCATGAACCACAGTCAAACTCGAATAAATCTGAGAAAATTCGCAAGCACTCGATAATTCATAAATAACGTAAATTCACTAATATCCAACTTCAAACATTCATTCAAGTCCATTCGTAACCGATTCACTACGAAAAACATCACTTAAAAATACAGCCCCCATATATTCATCAACCTAACCAAAATCACTATCTAAACCCAAATTTTCATCGTCTAACTTCAATCCATAAATTTTCTATAAACAATTTCATTTTCAAACTACTCTTGATCACCCCTCGTATACGTCACTCGTTAAAACTTAACCTTCGAACCCATTTCCTAACTTTCTTGCAACCACTTCGTATACTTCAAATCACGTTCCGTGCCTCGAGTCTTAAAGTTTAAATTTCATTCCATCAAATTCTCGCAACCCGATTGCTATTTTAAATTTCACCATTTTTGATCACTCCTCGTATTATAGCATACAATATCTAGATTCAACTTGACTCGTACCCGTTAGGAACATTTTAATATCTTATCTTCAGACACTACGCCTATCGGGAACATTATCATTTTATTTCAACTTTTAAACATCGGACCTCCGTTAATACTTTACGGGGCCGTGTCAGATTTCACTAATTAAACTCTAATAACTTCTAAACCAAAATAGATCCGAATTTCATTCTTATTTCAATAAATTCCTCTTTTCATTGCCGATTTTTCTATGTAATTTTCATTTCCAAAATCAAAAAATTTCCAGTATTGCGCAACATGTTGCAATCAATCACTCATCCTCGCCTGCACGGAGCGATTTCAAACCTTTCCAGACATTTAAAACGGGATGCGAGACTCGATGGGGCGCGACAAGCGAAACTTACCCAAACAGTATAAATACCGGTATGCAGCGAGCCGAAGTTAAGTTCAGTTTTGGCAGTGATTCCTATGTTTAGTACTCGCGACATGATTCAGTGGAACAAGTTATTTAAAAGTGATTTTAAGTGTAATAAGCTCATTTGCTAGTGCTTCCGGTCCGGTTACTATTTAACTTAAGTTGTAGACACCCGCCGTCTAGTTAGGCTTTTTTTACCCCCTGTCCTAGCATACTTGTCGTGACTAGCTGCCCCGAACTAGCTTCCCAGGCCGAAATCTGGTTAAAAAGAGTAGTTTTAAGTAATCGTCTTAAGTGGCCCCATCTAGTTTTAGTATATCCTCGCCTTAAGTGGCCCCCTTTTAAATATTTGTCTTCGCCTTAAGTGGCCCCTAATTATCTTTCGTCTTAAGTGACCCCATATTATTTCGTCTTAAGTGACCCCATTTTTATTTCGTCTTAAGTGACCCCATTTTGCCTCGCCTTTACGGCCCACACAATCTTAAACCAAAGCGAATTTTTTTTCAGGTTAAATCAAATTAAATATTTCAATAAATAATTTTTGCTAAATTCTACAGTCCGAATTTATGCTGTCGAATAGTTTCATCCTACAAAAAAGAAACCTTGTTAAATAAAATTTACCCCATATTTTTCCCAACTCTGTTCAAAGAAAAAGCTTAAATAAATAATTGTTCGTTCCGCTTTAAAAATAAGTGTTATTTTTTCAAGAATACCATATACAGGGTGTAGCCGTTGACTCTGTCAAAACTCAAAGACTATACAGTGTTAAACAACAATAAAATTGAAACCACAGTGCTTCAACAGAATCCAGACTACAATATACAGGGTGTAGTATTTGACCCTAACCATCACTACAGAAATCCAACCATAAGGCTTCTCACGTAAAAATAAAGTGCACGAAGGCCCTCCAGGGTTTCAGCTCTAAACCCCCACTGCTCCAGATTTCTATTTTCACCACGCCGAGGGCCTTTTCGTGGTAAATCTCTGTTATAAGGTATTTCCCCTATAAGTCAAAAAACAAAAACAAAAATTGTAAAGTTAACAAAAAAATCATATCGATTCATGCACCATGGCAAACCATGTAAAAAAGTCAACCAGATATAGTTTACACCGAAAAGCCACATCCAAGGTCAAAAAAATCAGACGTATACTGCTGTAGTACTCGACGTTTTTCTTTTATTCAGAAGCTCTATCTCAAAAGTTTGTTTTGGAGACGTTATCCACAGTAAACTATTTCATATTTTTTCTTTTTATACCTCATATTACCCTAGTTATCCTGTAAATATTATCATTATTATCACATAAACTGAAATAGATGAAGTATTGTAAAATAAAGAAAATTACTAACTATAGAAAGCCTGCCCAACATGTCTTTACCTTAAATAAATTTTAATACTTATTTGATTATAAGTTCCAATGAAAGTTAAGTATTTTGTAAATATAAAAAGGTTTTTAATCCAGAAAATGCAACTTCCAACGTTAGTTTTAGGATTAAAAATTGTATAGAATTTTTTTAAACAAACACACACATGATTTTAGACCTTTTATCTTCGATACGTCAGCACAAATTTAGGTAAATTTCTCATTTCCCATATACTACATGTGTGTCGCTGGCATAAGACATTGCTTGCCCTGTCATATTGCAACATTAATTAAGTGCTGTTACTTTAAATCTTTAAATTGCATACTGGAGTGCAATTATCGACAAATTTAACGAAAAAAAAAACGAAGATTATCGCGTACTTTGAGAGAATTAAATTAATAAATACGTTACAAAAACAAAATGATCTGCAGGCGGAAATTTTCTAGACAATTTATCTAGTAATTTATCTACATACTTTCTTGATAATAATTGTCTTGTTTTTGTTTATTATTATACGTAACAACCAGGGGATAGTTTAAACACAGTAATTCTAATCGATAAATCACACATTCTGTAGAAGTACCCAAACGAATTATGAAAATGAGGATTTAGTGATAAAGTAGATAAAGGATCATGTCGGATATAGACAAATTTTGAACAGATATCTCTTATTTGTACCACTTATATGGTTTAGCCTCGGCTTTGGCTTATCTGATACTTCAAAAAATACTTTAATCTGTCGGCTACCGGTTTCAGCCACGCATTTACAATATATTGGTGTCGCCAAAAGCCGCGCCCTATCCTTTTATATTGAAACAGTTTTAGGAAATGTGTAGGTAAGTTTTTATCTACCGGTAGATAATGTCATTCAGAATACCGATGGACTATAATTTCTTAACAGTCAATCAGGTTTTAAGTTATCATTGCAATGTAATATTAAATTAAGATAAAAAATTTAAATTGGGATGCAAGGTGTTTATTTAAAACTGGCTGCAATCTATGTTGCTGCTCTCGCTGATTGAATTTCGAATATCCAACCATATGCCGCACCTCATCCCCTCAAGTCAACCCCAAATGTCACAGAAGTATTTCGTTCATCCATTAATCTATAAATATTTTAGTTCAACTTGAACAAAATTTTGTTTTGAAATCTATTTTACTAATGTTTTATGAAAGTTAATAGTCTTTGAGAGAATCGTAAAATATATAAAGCCTGGAAAAAATGAGCAAAAAAGGAATATAACATATTTGAAAGATATAAAAATTCCATAAACAAATATACTTATAATGCAGTACCAATCAATACACATCCATATTATATGTAAATAAATAAATAAATGCAAATTACGAAAACGAAATAAAATTCAAGTCATTGTCTTCTGTTCAAAACATTCGTTATAGACAAAATATTGAATTAATATTGTATCTTTTAATTTATAAATAATTTAAACGATTATTTGAACTATTTTTAATACAAGTTTATTATGCATAGGGCACTGACTACTTAAAAAAAAAATAGTAGAAAAGTTTAAGACTGAATATAAGAAAAAGTTTCAAAGCCGTAGGAGTAGATAATATCAGAATAAGTATGTTATTATATGCTTGTCCTCACATTCTGCCTTATATAAGTCACATTTTTAACTTTGCGACAGTGAAAGGAGTTTACCCTGCTATATGGAAAAATCTTGTGCAATTTCTTTACCTAAGGTTACTAATCCAGAAGAACTAAAAGATTTACGTGCTATTAGCATCCTCTGTTGCCTTTCAAAAACACGAGTACGCCTTGACGAATTTAATATTTTACCATCGCATCAGTCAGGTTTTCGATCTGGATATAGCTGCACCACTGCATTGCTTAAAGTATCGGATGACATTTTCACTGGTGCAGATCAAAATAATTTATGTTTGCTCATATTACTCGGCTATTTCAAAGCATTTGGTAGAATAAAACATCAATTACTTTTAGCCATTTTCCACTATACAGGTTTCACTGATCAAGCTAAGTTATTGTTAACAAATTATTTGGCACAACGATTTCAATGTGTCGGTTTGGGAGCATTGGAGTCTGATTTTGCTTTAGTAGAAAATGGAGCCCCAGAAGGTTCTATACTGGGTCCTCTATTATTTACTTTGTATACGTTTCAATTTTATGAACATCTACGCTATTCCTACGCTCACTTTTATGCTGACAACACACAAATATGCATGCTCTTTCCCGAAAGGCATTTGCTAACCGCTTGCACGAATTTATATTAAGACCTTGATTCACTAGTGTCAATCTCCACTAAATTTTGTCTTGAAATAAATCCTTCCAAATCTAAAGTTATTTTATTTGGAAGAGATACCGCGCGTAAAAGATGTTCGAACTTGATTAGTATACAAGTGTATAATAAAATACTTTCGCAATCAGTGCATGAAAAAAAATTGGGATTAGCAATATACTTGAGGTTTTCATAGCATGTCACGATGTTGAAAAAGAGCCTTCTGTAACTTAAAAATAATCTACAATGATCGGAGTATACTCAATAAAAAATGTAAAACTCACTAGTACTTACTATCTTACCTCAATTTTGCTGATACTGTCTTTGGCCCAGCGCTTCATAAAATTGACGCGCGACGTCTTCAACTGATTCAAAACTCATTTATTTGTTTAATTTGTGGTTTAAGGAGATGGGAGCATGTTACTAAACATCTTAAGGAGGTTGGATGGCTTAATATAGAACAGAATATTATGCAGTTTATATATTATAAAATTATAACCCTGTAACGACTATATATACAACAAATTTAAATTTCGTACAGATGTCCACAATGTAAATGTTCGTCGTAAAGGTCATATCATAATTCCATAGCACAACACAGCTCTCTTTCAATTGTCTTATTCTTACAATATTGCTAAGCTATGTAATAAGGTTCCGGATGACATGAAAAGGCTACCCTTATTTTCATTCAAGAAAAGACTTTTGATTTTAACTGTTAAATTTGTTAAATTTTGTAAAATTTTTAATTTGTTTTGCCTTCAGCTTAGTCCATCTAGTTCATTTTAATTATTTATCGATGTATATATGTACGTGTGTATATTTATGGGTGTGTTTATGTGTATATGTGTGCAGATATATATTTATATATTGTTTTAAGAAATTAGCCCACCTTGGAAAATGGTAACGAACTAAGTTCATGTGATTCTCAATTTAAATCTTAAGATATCTTCCTGTTCGATTTATCCTTGGTAGGCGTTTGGCGTTAAGTGGAAGAGCGCATTTCTTCATATTCTGAGTAACAGTGAACTCTGCCCTTTGATAGATCCACTATTAATTTTTTAATTATTTTATAATTACTTTGTATTTGGTTATCTATCAATAAAATCAATTATTATTATTATTATATATTCGGTATTATTCGTTACCAAAATCAGTGGATTTAAGATGATGATCAGTGGCTCAGAGTTACCGATCCAGTTGCCCAGTGTTCACGTGCGGGCTTGCAGTCTCAGGTTCCACTCCCGGCTAGGGTATGGATGTTTTCAATGTATTACTGAGTCGATAGTTGTGTGAGAGACAACACGTCTAGTCGCTGTATCACGTATGAGTTCGAGTCTCAGCGTCGGCAGATGGCAATGCCATAGACAATGGATGTTGTATAAAGCTTATCTAATCTAGAATAAAACCAATTGTTTATGATTAATTATTTGGCAATTGGCCACTATCGGTAATTTCTCCATAATTTTATCAAATTGGTTTGAAATTATTAGCTAGAATATCGGCGACCGGCATCTGAATGTAAACATGAATCAATTTGTGCCTATGCGATCAGTAAACATTGTTTGTTTGCTTGCGTTTTAAAAAATATGTTTTATCGTAAAGTTTTTGATAAGCCAAGTTTGTGAAGATTCGGATTAAAATCAGTATTGCCGATATAATATTGCAGAAAGTAAAAGTGTTTTCTCTTCTAGTAATTTTGAAGTGATGGTCGATTACTCTGTACCTGATAAGCGAGACATCAGTAAATGTGTTTTTACAGTATGACTGTTGAAAAATAAATTTTGTTAAACAAATTTAAATCGTTTGCTTACAAAATGAATGAATAAAATTTGTATCATTGCCTCGTGTAATGGAAATTTAATCCTCCTTATATTACGTTATATTCACGAAGATTTGTTTGTTACTAGGAAGCCACAATCGTACAAAGATATAACAAGGTTATTCACACGATTGCAAAATATTCGTTATCGAACCAAAAGATTTCTGGATTCGTTTTATTTGTCCAACAGTTTATGCTTGCCAGAACGATATACACACCGACCTCTCTCAACTTTATAAAAAGCAATTTTAATTTCACTTTTTGTGAAAATATTTATAGAATCATTAATAAACGTAATCCCACGCAATGAAAACATTTTATAATAACCAGATACTTTTTTATATTTGTTTTTTTAAACATTGCTTACAGAAAAGGTAAATATTTAATGAAAACTTGATTTCATAAAATAAAATGATCAAATCAACCCGAGAAATTGTAATCGACCGTTTAAACATTACATGATGTGCTAGCTTATTTCTATTGCAAGTTTTAAAACATATTTACTGTCAGAATCTCTTCAAGTAGATGGATATTTTTTCCATTTAATCAATTGAAAATATGGGTTGGTGATGACTGTGAAAGGGAAAGTTTCTATTTAAGAAATATTATATGTCGCATACTGTCAAATTGGTAAAAAATTACTCGCAGAGAGTCTTTAAGCATATCTTCAGGCTTAAAAAAATATAATATATTAAAAAAATATATTTTTGATAAATTTAAAATCTGATGTTTTAAATATAAAAATTTCATTCTGGCATAATATGCTTACTCTCATTACCCTTATGATTCTAAAATAAAAAAAATAAACTGTGGTGCTACCAATTTTTATATTGTGCCTCTTAAAATGTCTGGCCTAGACCAGCGTACAGAAGCTGAGTGTCATTGGCATATGATTGCAAATAAGAATGGCTAAAAATATTGGTCGTCTAGATAACAAATTTCAACGGTCCGAGGAAGGGCCCTTGTGGAACACCTGGTTATTGGGTAGGGGGCATGAGATTATTGACAGATATCGACTAATATACGTTACTATGGGCCGATCAATTTTATAAATAAACAGATTATTATTTATTCAAAGAATTTTTAATCGCCAGCTGAGACTCGAACTCAGAAGTGGTACAGCGACTAGCTGTGTTGTTTCCCAGACAACCTCGTCTAGTCCACTGCTACCAACTCAGTAATACTTTAAAGACGCTCCTAAACATCCATACCCTAGCCAGGATTCAAACCCCAGATCTCAAACCTAACACGTAAGCATTAAGCCACTGAGTCATATTCATGAAAAAAAATGCTATGTATTTCCAAAAAAATCGGGCTGAAAATTCTGAAAAAAATTTGAAATGTCAAGAATCACAAAAACATTTAAGAAAAACTCTAGCTAACGTACTTTGTATTATTATTAATATTTAATTTATTAGTAAAGATTCATGTAGTCCATTTCAATTAGTTTGTAATTATTTACCTGAAGTTTAGAAAGTTTACATGAACGGTTTTCGTACGAAAAAAAAAAAATAAAAACCATAAATCGGCTAGGTAAAATTTTTTTTGGCTACATTTGGTGCAAGCAATAGCCTAAAGACACGCTCAAGGTCTCATTGGAGGTTGAAGCCTGGAACGCATCCATAATTTTAAAAAAATATTTAAAAATGTCAAAAATTTGAAATGCCAAGGACAATGAAAACTATTTTAAAAAACATTGTGAAAACTGAATAAAAATACTACATTGTGAGTTAAAGAAAAGCAAATAAAAATTTTCTATTATTATCAGTATTCAAATACCTGTATAAGTTCGTATGTCTCAAATAAAGATTCAGGTCTTTCAGTCGTCTTTATCTACTTAGGAAGTATGATTCTGAAATCCCCAGTCGTTAACCCCATGGTGTCGGAGGTCACCGACTAGAAAAACCCAAGAAAATTAAATTAATGTTATATATAGCTTGTAATTGAAATTTTATACCTATTGATATTGTTCGGGAATTAGTAGAGAAATTAATGCAAAAAAGGGTATAAGTTCCTAATCGTTACTACTTCAATGAAAAGACTTGAAACCTTTTGCATTTTATTAAGTTTCGGCAACATATGAAATGTTGTGTGTCAGCAGGCGCCATCTACACTACACTAGACTGCTAGATGGCGCTTGCTGACTGTTTTACATATCGCTGTTGTAAAAATACCGGGATGTACCAAATAGTCAAAGGATCCTCTTGCCGGTCGTCACATGCCTACCTTGCACTGACGAGAGCCAACAGCTCGAATCTGCAGCCTGCAAGTAGTGTGACGGCTGGCAAGAGAGCTCCTTTAAGTAGGATCAGTCTTTCGGCTGGTGTTTGTTGCAATCGAAGCATTAGCGTTTTAATGGTAATATGCAATTATTACACTTAACGCGCCAGACTTGTAACTTATAATTCAGCGCTCGGCGGGGCACATAGCCTGGAGAGTAGCTGTAATAATTCCCATCAAGGACTCCCATTTTTTTCTTGATAACGGGTAGAACATTCCAGACTGCACTTTTCGTTAATGAGAAAGTCATTTTTGTGCTTAGTGGTTTCCCACAGTTTTCCATTTATTGGGATTTGAAAATATACGTTTCACAAAAATAGTGACCTACAACACACACCCTTGTCTAGGAGTAAGGTTTCATAAAAAACTGATTCGTTTTTGACGTGCTCTCGAGGTTGTCTCCTGAGTAAGTACACTTTCTTTCCCTTAATAATTATCTAACAATACTAAGGTTTTCTCTCTCTAATTTCAGTTTGATGTTGATTGATATAATTCGATTGAGTTCCCGTGTCGCCTCTAGATAGAGAAAACCCTTCTAAGGAAGGTGAGTTACCTGTTTTTATATCTTTCAATTTTTTCTTTTTGCATACGCCGATATTTAGTATTTTTCTTTAATTTTATTTCAGGGTTTTTTCTTTGGATAGGGAATTTTCGCGAAAATTCCAAGAAACCTTCCCTTTTGGAAAATTCGTAAGGAGGTTTATAGAAGACATTATTTTTTTTTTGTTGTTTTGGGTCACTGTCCGACGAAAATTAGGGATTCTTGGTTCTATCCAGCGTTGAACACTTGACGTCACATGATTGTCGCCATTTTGTCGACGACTTTTACCCTACTAGGAGCATTGCTACCACCGAACCTCCCCTCACGATTCAAGGATAAACGTAACCAACAGGCCAGATATATTTTTTAATTATTTATAATCTTTTGTACATATATAATTATCTACTCTATCACACCCCTCCTCTGTGAAGCAACAGCCTAGTATACTAGGGAGATGCGCTTTGATTAGTCTTAATAACAACAATAGGTACAATTCATTTATTATAATTTAGTGTATATTCTGAATTTATCCTTTTAATTAAATATTTGCTTGTCATATCTCTCTCTCTCTCTCTTAATTTTACAGTCAGAGGTATAATTAAGTACCTTATTTTTAGAAGTTATGTTTTGTATTCCGTGACTTGACAAAACATAAAAATAATTCTTTTTAAGTCACGTGGCGTCCAAGTATCTATTTTTTTTTAAATTCTGTATCAAATGCTTCCTAACCTACAACACCCTACCGAGGAAGAGCTACCATCTCCCCAAAAGAGTAAAAAATCTATATGTACATTTATTATATATTACATGTACATTCATTAGTATCTGGGGACCCTGCAACATAAGGGCTGAAAATCATTTTTTAGGTCCGTAGGGTCTATATGTAATTTTTGTATTGTTGTTGTTGAACATGTCTGAATTTTCAACATTTTATTTCATTTTTGGTCAATTTTGTGGAAGGGTTAAATGTGTCTTCATAAACGTTTTTTTAGAATAAAACATATTTACGCTCTTTCCATAAAAAGTAATACTTTTTAAGAAAAATATGATGATTAAAAAAATGTTTAGAATATACGTCTTTGCATAAAAAATACATAATTGTAATATATTAGCCCTTAACCCTTCGTTCTGTCCTCGTAGGTAATCATGGTAATCAGAAAATTACATTTACCCCATACACAAGAGAAAAATAAATGATTAGAATGTCATTTTATATCAGAATACAAATTTTGGAACTACTATCAACGCCGAGCAAAAAAGTGTTTAGAATGAGATTTTTCATAAGAGAAAAGATTTTCCCCTATCAGTTTGTAATAAAAATTTAGGAAAAATCGTATTTTTTGGGAGGTCACTCTATATTCAGCCCCAGTAAAGCTTTAAAATGATTAGGGTTAATTTTTTTTGGTTACTTCAACTTTATTAGTTCAATTTTATCAAACTATAATAAAAAAATTTGAAAAAGCGACCCCAAAAACCGCCATGATATGAATTTTAGCGGATTTCGTTGAAAACTTTGCGAGTTATTGAATTGAGGGTGTAAAATTCGGGCGTTTTTTATATGTTGCCGAAACTTAACATAATGCAAAAGGCTTTAACTCTTTCTTTACTTCGAAGTAGTAATGATTATTAACGTGCCCATATCGCATTGACACGGAACTCACAGTTCACAGTCATTTCTAATGTGTGCTCATCCATTATCATCGATTTGGTAATAGTCAGATTGAAATCCAAGACACCGATGCGAAGAACACGCCACTGTTTCTCACAACCAAGCCGATGTAAAATCTAAATTCGAGTTTAATTTTAACAAGAAAATCACACGGTATAGTTTCTCTATGGCCAAATAAAACCTATTGACATTTAAAGGTTAGAGTGTAAGCGATTTTTAGTGTAAACTTAAACTTTTTACCGAAGAACAATTGAGAATTGTGCAAAGCAAATGGGTTTCACTTAAATGGAGTTGCATGTTGAACGGATCCCAGGCAAAAAACGTCAGTTTACTTAAGCCGAGAGTTAAACGTGGCCGATAAATGAGCTGAACGTTCATGTTAAAGATTTTTTGCATGTCATTTATTTCCTTCTTTACCATGTTTTTCTTTTGACGGGGTAATGCATTTTCTATTGAATTAAATTGGACAAAAACTTCCACAAGACCCACAAATTAATAGTCTGATTACTTTAACAATGGGCTTTTATGTTTAATGGTATACTAATTAAATAAGCTTTTGAATTTCCTGTAGCGCGGGGTTGTTCAATTTTCACACATCATTATTTTTCTTCCGGCAATGCCTTTAATTATAGAACAATAGAAATAAAAACAAAACCACGATTACTCGATTATTTAATTTCACACATATTCAATAAGTAGTTGTATAAAATCACGTTAGGTATTGAAAATAAAAGACTATATAGAAAATAATACCTAGTGAACAACAATAGAACGTATTGTTTTATGATTCACATCATGTGGAAGACATAATTTATTATATGTGTTGAGGAATCTCTAAAATATGCATGAAATCATTGAATTTCAAATATAGCTTTCAATATTTGAATAAGTAAAAATAAAATAATTTATTTGAAACCTACGAAGCAGTCGTGATTTAAATCGTAGAATTCAATGACGATATATATATCGGATAATTATTGATATAACAATTTATTCCAGAATTTTACCGTAAAAAATATAATTTAAAAAACGTATATTAACTAACTCTTAGATAACTCATAACTTCTCGATTTTTTGTTTTCTTGCGGTACTATTGACTCGTACATCATATAGCAACATGCCACATTGCAATTTAATTCAACTTAAATCATCTTTATTAAATATAATATAGAAATTACCGCCCCAGAACCCGTCCAGGGGCCGACCGTGCAACTGCCGGACTGATCGCGATGGCCAATTGCAAGACCAGGTGGACCGGGTCTGGCTTGGTTAAAAGCAAATAATTTTAAAACTTAAGCACTTTTTGGAAAAAACCAAATTAAAATAGTTAATAACGTTCAATATAAAACAATAAACATTTTTTTAAAACTTAAACCTACACATATTTTTAAAAACTGGCGCACTGTATCACCTTTAAAATATTGCAGTTTACGCAGATACCTCGATGCAAACTTTTCATGTAAAGAAAGTTATAATTTATTTGACATTTTAATGGAAACAAATTTAAAAACAAAAATATACAAAAAGAAAAGAAGAAAAAACAAACGCGACAAAAATATACAAACAGAAAGGAAGAGGGGGACAGGAATGATTTAAAGATAGGCAAAGGTATGAAATATTAGTAAAGGTAATAGGGTAAGTGGAAGTTGTAGTTGGTGAAGTTTGGCTACACAGGTTGCCGGAAAATCGGTATAGTAAGGAATGTTAAATCCGAAATGGGGCATTATGCTGTATAATTTGCGCTATGTGTCTTGTTAGCGGACTATCATCCAGCTTGAACGAATAGATGTTTTGAGAGATACGTTGGACCTCGCGTTGGACGTAGTCCCCTATCGGAGTTATGTCGTTGCAACATGCATAGAGATCTCTGGGAGACGTGTACATTCCTGATTTCGATATGAGGCGCCTGAATTTGTGCTCAAACACTTGGAAGTTTTCTCATTGTCGTGGTCGGTATGCTGCACCTCACCGGCGTCGCGTATGTGATGGACGGCCTGACCACCATCGTGTACAACAATTTTTTATTTTGTCTATTGAATCTGCTACCCCTGACCATGAGCGAATACAGACTTCTGGACAGGGAGTAGACCGTCCGTGTTGTCTCATTTATATGGGTATTGAACGTCAGTCTTTGGTCGAGCCTCACCCCCAAGTACTTTATTATTATTATTATTATTATTATTAGCCGTTACTCGAGTCCGAGTATAAAAATGTTACAGTCGATAAATTGTGTACAATAAAAAAAAAAGTAAAAGGTGTAGTCTATTGTAATTCCCATTTATCTACGGTGCACACGACTATGGCTATAGAGGCCAATTCGGGAGAGCACATGTCGACCGCAGTCAGGGCAAACATAGACCTGGTTAGGTCTTGGATTCGGCCTTACAGCAACATTTCCTTGATAGCTGGCCACAACCCCTCGCCATTCGGTTCTGTCCGCTGGAAGTTGTTCCCATTGCTCGTCTGGAATACCGCAGGATTTTAGATTTTCATGGAGAACGTCTTTGAACCTCTTTCGTTGACCGCCACGCCTTCTTCTACCGCTTAGCAATTCACCATAAAGTGTACATTTAGGAAGGCGGTTATCATGCATACGATGAACGTGACCTGCCCATCTTAGACGTGCTCTTGAAATAAGCACTTCAATTGGAAGGCATTTACAAGTACTTTACGCATCTTCTGGTTGAAATTTTGTTTCCCCTGATCGAAATTGATGTAAGATTTTGTTCTCAGTAAAGCGACGCATGAAGACTATTGCCTCCGACTTCTCAGCGTTCACCCGAATCTTCCACTGGTTGTAATAAGCCGAGACACGAGCCATGTGCGCCTGCAGTAGCATGTTCATTGCTTGAGCATTATGAGAATGCGCGTACATGGCTGTGTCATCGGCGTACTTGGCCAGCTTCGTATTCGGGATTTATAATCGATGTTGTTTAGATGTTATTTCTGTCAATATTCAAAACTTGGTTAGAATTCTGCAATAGACTGTAACTTTTCGCACCCATTAAGCCCTCTTATTTCACTAGTCAAATGAATTATCTTGATATTTATCGACACTACCTTACCCTACGTCCAGAACATGCCAATCATTGGCTATTCTTCGTAAACTGCAGAAATGGAACATGTACTACCCTGTTTGGGTAGGGCGGAATACTTTTGGAAATGCTGTAACATAACCGGTTTAGGTATGGCATGAATAAGATTACTTCAGGTGTCCCTCATGGATCTAATATTGGGCCTCAATTAGTTCTGTTATTTATAAATCATCTTACGAAAGTTACTGATTGTAACAATTTTCTTTCTGGAGATCTTATATATTGAAATTATTGCTAGACGTGATTGCATATTTCTGCAATTTGAAATTAAAACTCAATCTGTTAGAGGAGGATAGTGATGACGTGGTGGAACGTTTCAAATCGCTAAAAATATTTACATACATAGAAAAAAAACGAGGTGTCTCTGTGTAGAGCGAATTTGTATTGCGGCTAGGTTAGGGTAGGTTATGTAACTCAAAAAGTATCGCAGTGCGAACGTATCTCCACAGCGGAATGTTTGCATGGCTGAAACGAATTTTTTCTTAGTTCCCTTTTTTCGCATCAACTATCAACATTTAGAAGTTGCTTGTCAACAAATGTTAATGTTTATAGTGTTAGTGTTTTTAAGTTCCTCTGCGGGGTATGTTTTAATTAGATTAAGCATTTTAATTCGCCTTGTAACTTATGTACATATTGTGCTAGCAAAGGGTACCATATTAATTTTTTCTAAGTTATATTTCTAAGGCGTTTATTTATTTATTTGCGCAATATTATTGGACATTTATCGGGGGAGTTTATTATATTTGGCATGCACATTTCCAATAGGAAAAAATAATATCATTGTATTGCATTACTCATCTGTCCGTTTATCTGTCTTTTTGCTAATCTTTGTGTATGTTTGTCCGTGTATTCGTTCGCCAACCGTCCGCTTAACCATATGCGTGCCTGTTTGCCTATACGTTCGTCATGTTCCTTTTAAGCACAAAACTAATAAATCAAATGTTGAAAATGGTATTATAACAATACTGCAGAGTATACCGGCAAATGTTTCTCTTATAGGGGATGAATAAAATTACAAATTTACAATTTCACTTTAAAAATTAGCTAATTTGAAAGAAATTGCAAGTACGAAAATTTTACTGGAACTTCATTCAGCCTACGAGAAGTGTAATATTCGCATCTAGTTATTATCCTGTATTGTTTGAACACAATTTTACATATGTTGAAGCTACTGCTTTATTATATTGCATTTTGAACAACTTTATTATACTGTTGTATTACAAATGTACTGTAAATGGATTTTTGTTAGGCAAATAATAAATACATTTGCAAACTAAGGCAGGTACTATAGTTATTAAAAATTAATAGTAATATTTCTATAGGCTCCCTTAAGTAAATAAACACGGGAAGGTATAAAGACGAGCTCGAGTGGTCTTTCTGAAGTTAATTAGGCTGCGGTTAAGTGGGTCAGCAAGATGCTACCCGCCGAAGAACAAGACTTAAGAGCTCCTTTACCTCTTACGGTTTGAATGACCTTATGCCTGAGAAACCCAGAACCCTCCCTTTTAGAAAACCAACCCTCTTTTCTGTGATATTGGCCGCTCCACGCAATTCGGTTATAGGCGAGGGACCATCACTTTCATAAATCATACATTCAGGACTTGAGGACGGACATCACATTATAGAAATTATCTCCATATTATACAAGGTGACACACCAAAGGATGTATCAATTGCATCTGTCTATATGTGATTTTACATTTATAGGTTGTGAAAGACAAAACATACAACGTGAATCTATGTATAAGAACAGCTACAACTTCAGTAAGGAATGTAAAATACTGGATGGTAAACGATTAAATTAGTCTAACAGAAATATGATAGCTATATTAACTACACTAACGTTTCGTAATTTGTCTTGAACTAATTTTAAAGTTCCCAGGACAGACTTGAATAGATTTAAAAATTAATTGAGTTTTAAACAAGCTCCTCCCTGAAACCGCCTATAGCCATAAAACTTATCGTTGTCCAATAATTAATCTGACTATTAATAAAGTCAGGAGACTCCTAAAATACTGACTATCAGTTTTTTAAATCTTATACTACATATGTGCTTCAAATTAAATAAACTTTAATTTGGCCAAGGAAATAAAATATTTTAGTATATTCTAATCAGTGTTAATCTCTAGGAACATCATTAAATTAGTGGAAGCGTTGTAATAATTTCAAAAGATATAAAACGAGAGCTAGTTGCATTAATTAAATCTATAAACAGAATTAAAATTCGATGCTCTGTTTTTATAGCTCAACATGTAAAAACACGTACAAAAACATACTGTAAGTAAAAATGAAAATAGTAATAAAATGTAATTAGAAACAATGATGATAAGTATGATACACTTAGAGGCATAATTTGCATACTGTTTCATACATGACAGTTCAATACCTAAAAAATTAGAGTTAAGAAAAATTATAGCTTCCTACAAATTTGACCAGTTTTAATTATAACAAAATAAATAATAAAAAATAAAAAATCCGGCTGTGTAAAATGCATTTCAAATTAAAAGGGGCAAAATGCAAAAAAATTTGGACATTTTGATAATTTTATTTTGCTATTTTGTATCACTAAAATTAATTTTGTACCTTGAACCATTTCAGAGGAAAGTAAAAACTGCTAACGTTAATCTAACCTTAGCAGTGACCAGGATATCTCAGTAGCTATTAACGTTAAAATAGTGTCAGAATTTGTTACTTTCAAACTGCTTTTAGATGCTAATGACGTATTTTTGACTAGACCAGTTATTAACAAAAAAATTTCCAGTCAATATTTAAAAAACTTAATGGTATAATAATAAAACCACATTCAGCAAAATACAAAAAAAATATTGGACATGTTGGTACTTTTTCATTGCCATTTTATAGCACCAAAATTAATTTTATAGCTCGAACCATTTTCGAGAAAACTAAAAACTGCTAATGTTAGAACGTTAGCAGTTTCAGTTTTGAACGTCTCTTACTATGCTCGATAATATAGTATTTACCGCAACAAAAAATTTAACAATAATATTTTTTGCATATTGCTGAAAGTAGTTTTATTATTACACATTTAAGGTTCTTTAAATATAAACTGGAAAATTTTTGACTAAAAACTGGACTAATCAAAAATACATCATTGGTATCTGAAACTGAACCCACAAAATTGTTTTTTGAAAAATGTCTGTCTGGTGTCTGTTGTCTGCCGTCTGTAGTCTCACCTAGAGCCCAAACTACTGGATCGATTTTATTCTAATATTACATGTGTATCAAGACGGCCACACCTCAAGGCGAAATCGCATTTCATCTCAAATGTGGGGAGGCGTAAACTTCTAAAAATTAGAAAAAAAAAAAAGAAAATAATTTTTTGCTCTAAAACGGCTATAACGATTTTTATTAAATTTATTACATGGACGATATGAAATGAATGACCAGTTGCTCTTAGAAAATACCGGGAGGGAAGCTGTGGGAGGTGAGTTTTACATCATTTCACAATTTTTCTTTCTTAGGTATTTTAATCAAATTTAAGACATGAATACTAACTTAGTAGTAGGTAACATGACCGGTTGTACCTAAGAAATGCAGGGAGGGAGATTGCGGGAATTAAATAATTTTTGCTCTAAAACAGTTCCAACGAGTTTGGTTAAATTTGGCACATGGACACTCCCCTAATACCGATATGAAATGACATGACCAGTTGCTCCTAGAAAATGCAGGGAGGGAGGCTGTGGGGGGGTGAGTTTTAAATAATTTTATAATTTCGGATCTAACAATTTTAATCAAAATTAGCACATGAATACTGTAGTAGTAGCATAAGGCAACATGATCAGTTGCACCTAAGAAATGCAGGGAGGGGGTCGCGGGGATAAGGAGTTAAAACAAAATGTTTTATATTTCGACAAGATTGGATGAAAAGAATTTGACGATGAAAAGATTCGATACCGATAGCGATACCGATAACGTTAGATTGACGTTAGCAGCTTTTAGTTTTCTCGAAAACGGTTCGAGCTACGAAATTAATTTTGGTGCTACAAAATGGCAACATAAAATTAACAAAATGTCCGATAGTTTTTTTACATTTCGCTAAAAGTGGTTTGCTAACGTGATACTTATACGTGTTACAGATTGTACTTATAATATTATACGGAAACAAAAATGATGGTCAAGATAATGAGTCATGTATGCCTAATGATAATATAATTTAAAACTCAAGTAAATTGTCTTAATATAAACCATTCCTACACAACTAATTTAATGTAGTAATCTAATTAAACGTAGTACATGCTTGAGATCCTGTAAAATGTAGATTTACAAAATATTCATTTACAACTGAAAAGAAAGCAAATACTAGTATTTTTTACAGTTCGAAGTCAAAGTTTAGAACTCTTTATAATATGTTAGCATACTGGATAAAATCTTTAAAGTACAGATTATTAGCA
This sequence comes from Leptura quadrifasciata, assembly GCA_963675555.1. Classification (NCBI taxonomy): domain Eukaryota; kingdom Metazoa; phylum Arthropoda; class Insecta; order Coleoptera; family Cerambycidae; genus Leptura; species Leptura quadrifasciata. The sequence goes on from OY776676.1 coordinate 126,538,317, forward strand.
TATATGCAATTGTGTTAACAGAAACCGCATATCATATTCTTGTACTTATGCTTTTATATTTATAGACCACACGTATGCTATTTCAACCTTCAATTAAACTTAATTGTTATTTAATAGAGATTTTTCCATCAGTCCACCCCAGCTCGAGAACTAGCAATTATTCCTGTCTAAAGGCATAAAATTTCTCTACGGACAATAAAACATAACTTCAGCCTATAATTATACCATTATCCGGCTTACAAATAAAATAGTGAACAGTTCTTGGGAATAAAAGAACCTCCCTAGCGTACCCTAACGTAACCGACTTTTGCCACGGTCTAAAACTATTTTTCTACTCCCTATATGGTGTATTCACTGGCTAATTGGGAACTAGCCCCGACCGACCTTAACGTAAAATTATTTGCTGACAATGTGGTGTTTGTATTAATTTATTTTTATTCATTAGGTCACATAAGAAGCACGGAGCTTCAGCAAATATTTGTATAACACAAAAGCGGAAAGCGGCAACTTATCAAAAAAAGAGAGGTTTTTACACCCTGGTGGTGTATAATTAATGACTTTCATTAACAATTTAGTTTGCCGGGAATTTAAATTTGGCAGGTCAAGGAATTAATTCTTATGTAATTAAATTTAAGCGATATAAGACTAATATTTTGCTCTGACCATTGTATCAGAGCCATTATTCAAATATTAAATACACCTTTTGAAAGACACAAATAAATCAATCAGATCAAAATTGAAAACCGATGTGATATATAGACTTTCAGGAAAAAGTTACCTGGATTGTATACTAATCCAACAGTAGAAAAGATGTTCAAGTAAGGCATGTAAACAACAGGAGGTCTAACTCATACTCTAGGTACAGAATACTATCGTGTTGGGTTCTTGCAATGTCAAGAACTCACGCTATATTATATAACTTAGTGTAGGAATTTTGTAAGATGGGTGAAATTTCTGTGATGGTTCAGCTCCCTCCTACGATTTCTATACTTCTTCATAAAAAATTAAAAGCATAGCAAAAAAATTTCAGTGGATGAAGTGAAAAAACAATGGATTCACCGACGAGAAACATTTTGTTGATGTATATGAATAAGAATAAGAATAATTTATTTGAGAATATATATATTCACTACAAAGTACTAGTAATCGCCAGCTGAGTTTATGAAAAACTCGTGTTTGTCGATGAACAACAAAACATGAGAAATGCAATGTGCAAGCGGTAAAGAATCATTTACAAAAATTTAAGTCAATACAATTAATTTTTCATTAAATATGTCTTATATATATATTATATACATAATGGTATTTTATCGTGGAGAGAAATAACTGCAAAATAAAAAATAAGTCCAGGGGGACGGTTGAAGTGGGATAATGAAAATAGTGTAATACATTGATTACCGGTGCAGGTAATTCAACATTTCTTCAAACATTTTTGGATTAGTTAATACAAATGTTTTGATTTTTTTACAAAATTCTCTTTTATTGCCAAGTTAGAGTATATATACTTAGAGGGGGCAAATAATGGAGTTTAGGTGCATAAAAGGCAATGAATCTTTGGCAGGCTTCATTAGAATGCTTAGGTATTTCAACGAGATTTTCAAGGTTAGCTCAATGTTCATGATTATAAAATTTTCTTAAAGACGGGAAACAATAATGTACACCTTTGAGACATGTATCTAAAATTAAGTTTAAATGTGACATGCAAGAGTTTATTTTGACAAACTTGCAAAATTTTTAAGTGTGTGTTGTAAATTCCCCCCCATATAGATATACCATATCGAAAAATTGATTCAACTAAAGCATTATACACGAGGGTCAGTGTATCTTTTTTTTAAACGTCTCTTCGATTATAGGATCTAAAAAATAGTTTTCTAATTCTTGGAACCAAATACTCAATGTGATATTTTCATTTTAAATGCTGATCAATAATAATACCTAAATATTTTATTTCTGACACTTTAGTAATGTCTATAGTGCAGTTGCAGGGTTCATTGTTGTTACATTTTGAGCTGTGTAAAGTAATTGTGTTTTTATTAGGAGTACCAGCACTTGAAATGGAAAATGTTTTAAATTTAGTTTCATCGACAGTAAGAGTCATCGTGTATGTTGCAGTCCAAGTATTTCTTTAGTGTCTCCCAATTCTCCCTCACGATATACATCATCTCAGTTGCTGTTCTGAAATAATAGAACCGTAAGATATTATTTTATGGAATATGCCTAATTTGCTAATGTCATTTGTATACATAAGGAACAGAATTGGGCCCAGCACAGTGCCTTGCGTCACACCCATTTTTATTGTTTTTTGTTCACTTATAGACTTATTGATTTTGACAATTTGTCTTCTGTCGGAGGTTATAGCTAGTGAACAGTTGTAAGGCTGTATGACGAATACCCATAAATTCAAAATTTTCTAATAGTATTTCATGAGATACTGTGTTAAATGCCTTTACAAAATCAAGAAACACGACAAGGCATTTTCTATTGCGTACATCTATATGTCCATACAATCTCGTATCGGTTGGCAGTTATTATTCAGTTTACTTGTTATTTTGTTAGTAAGTTTGGATCAAATTTTGCAATCCAATTTTTACCCTCTTCTACATACCCGATCAATTTAGAAGTTGGCATGCATATGCAGTATAAGACCTCGTTCTCTCATTCTAATTATTTTGTCATAATATCTACGCACTATGATGATCTATCAATATGAAGAAGAAAATATGGCTCGAATTTATAATTAAAAAAATATATTCAAAAACAAACTTTATTTAAATTGTGTACTAAAAACGAAAAATATTATTTCTAATTAGGCATATGATGTTAGGTCCTATTAGGACACTATAGATGAAAGCGTAGCTCGCAAATAAAAATTTCCACTTTTGAGAAAACGTTTTTGGACTTAGATAATGCTCAATGTGCTAGAAGACTTATGGTTTGGCATCAATCAAAGTAAACAAATGTTACATTGTATTTTATGTTCTTCATTGTTTTGATTTCTCTGATTAGCTGAGAGGGTAGGGGATCTAAATAAAAGCAGTAGATCGAGTTTGCCGATTGAACATTTTTTAAATAAAAATAAAAACAGTATAATAATAGCCTAGTCGTCAGAGACTAATTTTGATGAAAAATTAGGATTAATTGTTACCTCTCTAATTTTTTCATGAAAGACCAGTTTTTTGCTAGTAGAAAGTGGCTCATAAAGTTTACCAAAATCTACCCCCGCGAACCCTTATGAACAACCCTCTGAAACGGAAAAATTCAGTTTTAATATCTCGAACAATAATAATAATAATAATAAAAACGGATAGCACCACGTGAAAGAGAGGGAAATTTTATATGAAAATAGTATAAAAGTTTTTTTTTATTAAATGTTTCCCTTAGCATGAGAAGTTATATTACAGTTCGCTAGTTCGGCTCAATATTTCAAGCGCATCGCACAGGGAAATGAAGCATTTCTCGATCGCCGCTACATAATAAAGACAATTTGTACCCATTAAAAACGAAAAAAAAACAAAGGTTTATATTTTAATATAGAGCGGGAAAAAATTATAAAGCTTAACTTTCACGTGCAATTTATAAGAAATAAGAATTATAAAAATTAAAAGTAAGTATACCATTGCAAAGCTGAATTCTTCCTTTTTAAAAGGCTACCTTTGTTTTTTTTGTTTTTAATGGGTACAAATTGTCTTTATTATGTAGCATTTATTTAAAATAACTTTTATATTATTTTCGTGTAAAATTTCTCACTCTTTCACGTGGTGCTATACATTTTTTTTATTATTATTATTTTTCGAGATATTAGCAAAAAACTGAATTTTTCCGTTTCAGAGGGTTGTTTATAAGGGTTCGCGGGGGTAGAATTTGGTAAACTCTTTTTAGCCACTTTCTACTAGCAAAAGACTAGCCTTTTATGAAAAAAATAGCGAGGTAACAATTAATTCCGACTTAAACCCCCTGGCAACTGGGTTATAAGAACAATTAAAAAAAATACAAGAAAATTATCTCACAATGCTACTTGCGCAATTCGTTACATGCATATGATTGTGTACAAATCATTTTCTTCGCAAAACACTTTATGAGTACAAATTTGATAATTTCTACTTTAAATTTTCCAATTTTAATAGTTTTCCAAGATGGCAAACAGTTACTTTGTTGTATCTTGTCCACTCCTATTGGGGAGGGCACGGTATTGCAATATTTGCAATATTCTTTGCTAGATAGTTCCTGGTGAAATATCAGTCCTTTGATGGCCTCTATATAGAAGATCTTCCTGCATATCTTAACACTCTTTTTCTTTTTCCGCAAAAGGTTAATGTCACATCATATTTCCACACCAGATATGAATTGCTGTGTTCTTACTATACCAAACACTCTCTGCGTTTGATGCCAGCATCGTTGGAAATTGACAAGAATTGACATTAGTATCAAGAAAACTTATTTGCAATATTTACCAAAAAATATATCAATGAAAATCTTCCAGGACAACATTAAATAAATATACTTCCATCGCACGTTATAATCGTCCCATTCTAATAGGGCTGGAACAAAATAAATATTTGCCAGCTTGGACAACTATTGAAATGGAAAATTTGTGATCATACATGTAAGTGTTTTGAAAAAAATTTATATGTACACAGCAATCTGTAAAAGGAATGCTGACATCCGGGCTATGATATTTCTCCTTTTTATTTATTTAAAATACTTTTCCATTTAGAGTCGTAGAAGTTTATTGAGCGTTCCTATGTTGTGTCCATTTTTATTAAAAATCGTTTAACCGATTAACCCAATCTGCTGCTTTATTATAAAATTTAGAGTAATAAGCAAAATTTGACATTACAGATTGGCCCCCTCCCATATTCTTTAGAGAAAATTACGATTTATAAACAATTAAAAGACGGGATCTAACGTTGCATTTTCTTTATATTGGAGTAAACCGAAAATCTCTACATCTTATCTAAACTTATTTGATATCAACTGATAGGGAATACTTTGACTTCTACTTTTGTTACTATTCTATTGATTTTTTTAGTTGTGGAAAATAAGGAAATTGCAGTGTACGCCGCCCCACATTTTTAGTCATAGAAAAAAATAATACAATTGTTAATGTATGAAACAATATGAGAAAGGTACAAAATTTTATTTTATTGAAAACCGCAAGTTTCCATATCTTGCCGTTTTCTATCGAATACAAACGTATTCATATGCCACTGTAGCTGTTTGTTATTTAAAAGTACATAGAAAAAGTTACAAACTTTAATTTTCTGTTCTTGGTAATTTTTTATTTACCGTTTATAGACCGTTTGAAAGTAATAAGCAAAAATGTGATATTAGAGTAAGCCCATCCCATATTTTTTTTAGTGGGGGAAATAACCTTTATCAACTAAAAAGTATATATGGGATATAAAATTTTATTTTCTGTACAGAATTTAATTTTTTTAATTCGTATTTTCTATGTATAAATATAATGAATTTTGTTGGGACAACATTATAATTTTCATAATAACGTACAAAATTCTTTTTGCACTCGTTTTTATTCTGTAGTTAGTATCATATATAGTGCTATAAAAATTAAAAGCGATGACATCCAAATAGATGGTTACGTTGACGTTGTTTGCTTGTATCTGTTAAATCCATATATAGTTCAAATGTGCTTTTAGAGGGCGGAATATTAAAACATAATATTTTTAGTCGCAAACTATTCTATAAAATCCTTATTTTACTATAAGGAACGTAACCAGACTGCAACCAACAGCTACTCTTCGGGCTATGTGCTCCGGTTAAGTGTAATAATTGCATATTACCATCAAAACGCTAAAGCTTCGATTGCAACAAACACCAGCCGAAAGACTGATCCCTACTTAAAGGAGCTCTCTTACCAGTCGTCACACACCACTTACAGACTGCAGTTTCGAGCGGTTTGCTCTCGTCAGTGCAAGGTAGGCATATGACGACCGACACGAGGATCACTTGACTATTTAGTACATTCCGATATCTTTGGGATAGCGACATGCAAAACAGTCAGCAGCCGCCATCTAGCGGTCTAGTGTCTGTTGCAATCGAAAAATAAATAGCCTGACTGGGCTTAGCATAGTTCAAATGTGCTTTTAGAGGGCGGAATATTAAAGCGAAAGCTCCTTTAAGTAGGATCAGTCTTTCGGCTGGTGTTTGTTGCAATCGAAGCATTAGTGCTTTGATGGTAATATGCAATTATTACACTTAATGCGCCATTGCAATATATTAATTAATACTGTTAATTCTCGAGATAAATAGTAATAGATTATTAGAACAGTGGTCAGTGCGTTTAGCTTTCTCTCTGAACATACCTAGCAAAGTGGTTTCAAGCCCCACCGACTGCAAAGTAATTTTCAATTTTAAATTACCCCCAAGAAGTGGTTCGAATCCCACTATAATCTGTAGGTTCCCGCCTCCTTTACTCACGCAAATCTAGTCTTAAGTGGGTCATTCAAGTGATCTGGAAAGCGGTTAAAATATTTATTTATTTGTTTACTTTTGTTACATCGACGTACAGACAGGCACACTCATTTCTAGAAACTCCTTTAGATTAAATAGATAAATCTAAGCTATTATGTCGATTTCTTCTCTAAATATAATTGACAAGAAATAAAACCGCTGCGCAAGGAATCACTACTTCCACATCCAGATTTTGTATCCAAGTCTTATACACACTAAATGCCAATGTAATATTTTATTCCCTTTAATAATAAGATGGAGGTGGCAATGGGGGTGGTAGAGGGGGTGGCTAATGTCAAAAAATATTTAGAGGCCCTTGGTTCTCGTATACATACTAAATCCCAATTTAATTGTTCATTCCCTTAAACAATAGCGAGAACAATAGGGTGGGGGTGGCAGTGGGGTGGTAGAGGAGGTAGCTAATGCCAAAATAAATTTTAGAGGCCCTTGGTTCTCGTACACACACTAAATCCTAATTTAATTTTTTACTCCCTTTAATAACAGAGTGGGGGTGGTAGAGGGGGTGGCTAAGGCCAAAAAAATGAGAGACGTTTCGTTTTTGTATAGACACTAAATCACATTTTATTTTTTTTTACTCTGTTTCACAATAGTGTGGGGGTGATAGTGGGGGGTGACTGATGCCAAAAATTTTTTTGAGACCTTGGCTTTTCGTACATTCTCTAAATTGCAATTTTATGGACTTTTACCTGCTTTCTTTGCCTATTTACCCTTATTTACCCCCATTTACCCTCGAACCCCACAACGGAATTAGATCAAAATATAATCTAGTTCCAATATCATAAACGGTTCCAGAGTAAACATGCGCACAAAAAAAGTTACAGGCCGACAACTATTTCAACAAAAAAATAAATAAATAAAAAAAAATTTGCGTTACCATACTTCCACTGGACGTGGAAGTAATATGACTAAGATAATCTACTAAATTTTTCATGTAATTCTATATACTTTTTACTGAAATTAATGTTTAAATACAGCGTTTTTTTTAATGTGTAACCCCCTTCCGCACAAGCCCCTGGCTTCTGGAATTGGGGGTTGTCTAATTTCTGTGGTGTTTATTTATTTATTTATATTACAGTCGTTCTCATCTACATGACACATAGAAAAATATTTTAGGCTTGTAATAACATAAAAACCTGGTCAGATTCAATAATGAGTAATTCCTTCGTTTCCAGATACATATTCATTAATTTGCCCTTTGCTATTAAAACAACGGTTTGATTTAACACACCACGGTAACAAGTTTCATTGTTCCCAGTAAATATTAGTCTAATAGGAATTTATGTCAGTTTTATTATTAAAACATTTGCCTGCCGGAAATTGTATCCTGTAATGATTTACGCCTAAAGTTACCAAAAGGCTTATAAATTATTACACAACATATTTCTGCTTTTGGCTTTGTTTACTATTTGTATTTACGAGTGCGAATTCAATTAAAGTTTTAAGATTCTACAAAGTACTTGAGTTAAAAGTGAAGTACTTAGAATTTACGATGGAACCTATTAAAATAGCTACAAATAATTTACACGCAATTAATTATGTACTGGTCGTTAAATAAACATATTGATGGTCTCTACAAATGGATAAGAAAAAATTCCTCGCTTAATAAGTTGGATGCGTTTTCTTCCTGGATCACGGAACAGCGTCTGCAGGTATATAAATCATTGTGGGGAACATGCCGCTTCATATCTATTTTTATTTTAAGCAATATTTAATTATAGTGACTTCAAAGAAGAGCGCAAGAATGTCAAAAGAATTTACAGCATTTATTTGATGATCAGTAGTAAACGATCTATTTCCAAACAAGTCATTCATATAAATTTGTAATACTAGAACACTGGTCGCAGTTTTTCTGGAAGTCGAAATTTTCAAGATAAAAGTAATGCAAGTGACAACAAATTTATCACAAGAAAAAATTGTTTGACATCCTTTAAACTAGCAAGTGATGTAAGTAAATTGATCTCGAAAAAATTCGTTAACATCTTAAAACTTCTTTAAAATTGAGGTATCTTACTTCTGCATTAAGTCAAGCAATTTTTTTTGCTTAATTTTGATAGTATATGTAAAAAATGGTAAAAATTTTAATCAATAGTTGAGAATAGTAGATATAAGGCCCTTTGAGGCAACCCACTCCATTACAACTCTAAACCACGCCCACTTCCTCCTACGCAAAATTTAAATAGTCCAACAGGTGAGCTACCTCTTCAGGTATTGTCTGATCTACCTCTCGGTATGAGAACCACGCCTAGCTATTACCATATGTGTAGCTGTTATTTTTACAACAAATGCGCCCTTATATGTTGGCTAATGGTAAACTATGGCAGTCTTAGATTAAAAACGAGCATAAATTTAACAATAAACAAATGAAAGTAAATTTTTATAGTAAAAAACAATTCTGCATAAAAGATCTGGATATTATCAACTACCAATTGGGTACAAAGCCATATCTAAAGCTCATAATTTAAATAAAGTCAACAATGCCAGAGAAATTGCTGAAATATTTGCTCACCATTTCTCTTGTGCATGTACAGAAACAAAGTTATTGAAGTGCTCGGCAGTTAATAGAAATACTACTTAATTTCAGATTAATTCATGCCCTGTAACTGTGCACAAAGTCCTAGATTCACTAAATCTAATGTTTTAACTCTCTTAAATATAATTGCTGTTGTTTATTTCAAAATCAGTCATTATTTCAAGGGCACTTCAGAGATATTTAAACTGATTCAATTGTACCATTGCATAAAATGTGATGCTGAGGATATCGAGTACTATAGGCAAACACTACACAGCACTTTAGCTAAATTACTGAAAATAATTGTTTTCAGTCACCTAACGGCTAATTTTGAAATAAATAACATTCTGCGCATGTCACAACACGGCTTCAGGACAAATGTGTCAACTGAAACGGTTACATGGCAAATGTTGAACCATATTTATGAAAATTTAGACAATGGCGAAATAATTGCTTGTCTACTTTTTGGTTTCTCGAAAGCATTTGACACAGTATGTACAAAATTCTTAATTACTAAACTGTCAAATATCGGAATAACAGTGTATCGAATCTATTCATATATGCAAGGGTGAAGTATGGTCGTTGATGTCAATGGGGTCAGATCTCAAACACAAGGAGCTCCTCAAGGTTTTGTCTTGGGCCCCCTTGGTATGTGTAAACGATTCATCTGGCCATATTACTAATGAACTAATTAAAATTGTTGTGGATGATACTTTCACAAGAATTGGAATTGGAACATATTGAATGAATTTAGCACCTGGTGTCAAGGCAATTGGTTCATATTTAATGAATCTAAAAATACAAACATCATCTATTACAGACTTTTGCGTTAAATGGAAATTTAAGGAGCGTTTGCGAGAAATGTCAATTTAGCTGTGAATATGTGTAGCTCTGGTCAAATATTTTATGTTCTATTTCGGTTGAAGCTTATTAAAATAACCATTGTGTTGTAAACGCCCAGTATTTATTTCATCGTCACTTTCATTTAAATCGGTAAGATTCAGTTCGTAGTCAAATAACAATTGAAAAGTGGGTACACAAATTTCGCAGTACTGCTTCATGTGTTAGAAAAAAACCAAAAGGATGAACTCGTTCTGTATGCAAACTTGAAAATGCTAAAAGGGTAAGTGCTAGAAGTCCTAAACGAACTGTAAAACGACAAACATTAGCACTCAATATTTCGAACCGTGGTTATCGCCGCTTTTTGAAAGACTTACACTTCTGTCCCACCAACATTCAAGTCATACAAAAACTTGTCTCAAGATTTTGGAATACGCCTTGATTTTTGCGAACATTTCGAAAGGCTGTTTGCTGAAAACCCGAATATCGTTGATTGCTTGCTGATGTCAAATAGAACTTTCGCTACTGAGCGACGGAAAATCCTCTGCAATTGCATGAAGTACCGCTTCATAGCAAAAAGGTTACTGTGTGGTATCCGCCTTTGGAATTTTTTGGCGTCTTTCTTTGAGGAAAACGACTTGACAGTTAGTGCTACATCACAAGTTTAACAACAGATAAACAATTTATCAGTTGAACTGCATTGCGAAATAGCGGCCATCGAATGTGATAACATTAGACTCATGACGATATACAGACCACCTAGTGGCGATTATGATCTTTTTCTAGAAAGACTTACGATTGCCCTTGAAGCTTTCTCTAAAAAGGATAAGATAATGGTGGTATCTGGTGACTCCAATGTATATTTACATAATGAAAAAGAGCAGCGTACTGAATTGCTTATAAATACTTTTAAATCTTTTGGATTAACTTCAAGTTACATTGGATTTACCAGAAACAACCATTGTCTAGATAACATCTTCACAAACCTCAGCGCTAATTATCTGAATACTCGATCAGTAGATACCGAACTATCAGACCATTTAGCCATACATCTAGAGGCAAGTGTTGATTCCAAAATACCACCAAAGACTATTATCTATAGACCTATGCACAATCGCGGTTTTGTAGATTTAAATAACTACCTAGATGCAGTAAATTGGGAATTTATCAATGACAACAACGTAGATATAAACGATCGCTATATAAGATTCATCAATATCATAACTGATGCAATAGATACTGTATTCCCACTAAAGTCTCGTGTAGTACGAAATTTTAAGCAAACCAAACTAATATGGTTTAATGAAGATCTTCGACGCATGCGCGAACAACTACATTTTCTGTACGAATTTCATAAAAGAAATCCCACAGAAAATAATAAGATTATACTGAATCAGTTAAGATCTAACTATCGCCATCAAATAAACATAGCCAAAATAGCCTCTCATGACAACTTTGTGAATAACCATAGTAACCCACATCAGGCAATGTGGAAAATTGTTAATAATTACAGAGTTGCTTCAAGTAATATATCTAAGAATATTTCCTGTGAGGAATTCAACAAGTATTTTGTAAATATAGCAGATAAGGTTATAGATGAACTACCTCCATGTAACGTAGAGTATACTAACTATTTAACCGATTTTAGCCAGCCTAACCAATTTTATTTCGCTCTAGTTACATTTCAGGAATTATCTGATATAATTACTGGATTAAAAAATAAAAAATGTAAAGATGCTTATGACATCTCAATGGATATTATAAAAGCCATAAAGCATTCAATAGTATTTCCTCTCACCAATTTAATTAACAGCGGTATTACTAGGAGCATATTTCCGGACCCTTTAAAAATATCAAAGGTAGTTCCAATTTATTAAAAAAAATAATATCGATGATCCTTCTAATCATAGACCAATATCAGTCATACCATGTATAGCTAAAATCTATGAAGTCATTCTGAAAAATCAGCTGACAACTTACCTAGAAAACAATAAGCTTCTTAACACCAACCAGTATGGTTTCCGAAATAAATTATCTACAACACTTGCAATTGATAAACTAACAACTGCAATTAATGTTGGATTTGAAGAAGGGAAATATGTGTGTTCCCAGTTTTTAGATCTCACAAAGGCCTTCGACTGCGTGTCCCACGACATACTTATTAACAAGTTAAACTATTATGGCTTTTCAAAACACAGTATAACACTTATCAGTTCTTACCTCACTAATAGACAGCAATTTGTCATCTATAACGGGAATAAGTCCACTTTACAAAAATTAAATCATGGTGTCCCCCAGGGCTCTGTCCTGGGACCCATATTTTTTCTTATCTTTATTAATGACTTATCACGTTCAGTTCGGGACAATGTACTTACTATAGAAGATCTAACAAATGAGGTTCCACAAACTCAGTCAACTATACTGAACTGGTTTACATCTAATAAGTTGTGCTTGAACACATCAAAAACAGAGACTATGATATTCAGCTTACGTAGCATGGAGGAAGTGAACAACCCTGAATCAATTAAATTCCTGGGGGTGAATTTTGACCCAAAGTTGTTGTGGGAAAATCACACAGCTTTCGTTTGTGCCAAAATTTAGAAATATACTTACCCGCTCCGAAATCTTGTGGGGAAAGTATCCGAAAGCATCTTAACAACTGCAGATCACAGCTTCATCCATTCTACAATTTCATACGCGATTCTAGTCTGGGGGCATACATCAACCTGTGCAAATGTATTTTCTGCCCAAAGAAGGGTTATACGAATTATTTCGGGGTTGAAATATAGGGACGTCTGTAAACCACAGTTCAAAAAGTTGGGAATCATGACTGTAACTTATACTTACATATTTCAGTGTCTTTTATATATAAAATTAAATCAAGATTCATTCAGCACCAAAAGCCAAGTCCATTGTTACAACACCAGAGCTAAGAACAATCTAAACAATATTCCTACGGCTAAGTAGAACCAGAGACGGCACTGGTTACTTGGGAATCCAGTTTTATAATGCCTTGCCACCTCAGGTAAGGGCTCTAAATGAAACACAATTCAAGAGGAAAATAAAAAAGTATTTACTTGATGGCGCTTTCTACACCACACATGAATATTTAAATAGCGACTTTAGTCTTACCTAACATATTTAGTGTATTCGGGTGCAACTATCTAAATACACTCATGTTACATGTTACCCTGCAAGACATATATTATTTATTTCTATATTTCTTTTTTTATTTGATTGATGTTTTTTTAATTGATGTTTTGTTAACTATAACCTGTCTTTGTCATATACATTTTATTGTTTTATTATTGCCTAGATTATATTATTAAGTGACACCATTATTGGACATGTGTAAACACTTTGTGTACTTTGTTGACACGAATAAACTATTCTATTCTATTCTATTCTATTCTATTCTATTCTATTCTATTCTATTCTATTCTATTCTATTCTATTCTATTCTATTCTATTCTATTAACTTTGAACAACAATTTCGTATTGTTGGTGTTGATATTCGGAGAATATGGTTTCAGTAGGATGGAGCCACTTCCCACATTGCTAGGGATTCTATGACAATTTTGCAAGACAAAAATGTTTCCTAGTCATGTCTTTTCGAAATTTGGGCACATCAACTGCTTGTGATTTCTTTTTATGAGGCTACTTAAAGTCAGAAGTGTTTTCTAATCGACCGCAAACTTTGGAACAATTGGAGCAATTCCAATTGAAATGTTGGAGCGGGTGATAAATAACTTTCGTTTTAGGCTTCAGGAATGTCAGCATCGAGGAGGAGGTCATTTGGCTGATGTAATATTTAAAAAATAAAATGTCGGTGTTTCCTCAAGAACCTTGTGTTTAATTTTTTCTCACTCTGCCGGACCCGTTATCTGTCTATTATTCTTATACCTATATTTATTTGTTGTCTCTTCCATTTTTGTATTGACATGCCATATGTATCTCGTGTATTTTTTGGTCAATAAATATTATTATTATTCATACCTGTCTAATATATACATTTTTATATATTCGAATATCATAATAATCTGTAACTAAATTTGCTTGGAAATAAATATTTATATTCAATTCTGGGATCAGGATAGCTTATGGCAAATAAAAAACGTATTCCAGAACATTGCGGAACATATTTGTATGTAAATATGTAATAAGATATGCAAATATAGATGTTTACTATAAAGCCTTTAGAACAGAGCTTACAAGATGGATGATAAAAAGTGTAATAACAGACCAGGATTTTGTTGATTATATGCATTGACATACTCAATCGTACGCAAGAATTTATGTAATTACATACAAAAATAATGTAACAACCAAAGCGCTGTTTAAAATTAAAAATAGGTAATTAATAGAATGTTTTTCATATCTGTGGTCACGTCATATGCAAGGGAAGGTTTGTTGACTTGAAATTACCTGAATGCAATGAATGGTGATATAAAAACGATCGTAAAGTGTACCAGCCCAGAGTATACAAGTTTTAACGAATGTTATTTTAAACACAAATATTAGACCTTTTCTGTTAATTTCATTTATTAAGGCAAATTTACATTAATATAGTAAATGATTTAGTTATTTGTGCCACTAACTAGCAAGACAACAGCTAATCCAATGTAAACAAAAGAGGAAAGTACTTGTACAAGTACTTGTACCTGTAGTGTAAGGACAGCAAAGTGAATAGCCTGTCAAGCTATTTACTTACCTACTACCTTTCCCCTTCCACCGATTATTTTACTATCTACACTACTAGCCTATCAATTAATCCAATGAAAACGCGCAGTACCCGCTAACTTACTAGTTCACTACTGAAGTGACAACGATACAGTTTAAGAGGTTGTTGATAATTTTATTCAAAAAAATATACTATTTATTTATTGTGAAATGAAATGGCCAGAGGGACATATTGTAAAGTTTGTAGAACTCTATGAATATGAGTGTCTTTGGGGCATAAGCAAAGCAATTTACCGAAATAATCAAATGAGAATGGGAGCTCCACAAACAATTGCACAAGAAATGGAAGGTTTTAATATTGCTGACGCTAGACAGAAAATAAAAAGTTTGAGAAACACTTATTGTCAGTTTTAGATTACAGACTTTAGACTTATTAAAGGAGAAAGCACTTTTGTATGTAAACACCAACTTGCATATATGAAGTGTTATTGTACTTCCGGGTACTCTCCCGCGTCGATGGTCGACTCCTCCAGGAGTCACGGTTGTCTGAACAACGTTTCGGCAGAATCTCATCTGCCATCTTCAGGTTCTCACTGAAAGCTGCCTACTGCTGCTCCTCGTTGCTCGAACTGCACTCGAGGTGACTCGAATTGAAGAATGAGCGAAGATGGCGTGGCGTGTTAGCTCTCTTATGGATGGATAAAACACCCATACTCTTTCTAAGTAATTCCCATAATCCTGAAGAAAACGAAACTGTAAACAGAAAACAAAAGGACGAGTCATTGGTAGAAATAAATTGTGAAATATTAGTTAAAAATTACAATAGAAATATGGGATTTATGGATAAGTCTGATATGTTAAAATCTTGTTACGAATTGCACAGAAAATCCAAAAAGTGGTGGTACAGATTTTTTTTTTCATTTTATAGACTTTACTTTAGTAAACTCCTTCATACTTTTTACAAATCGAATTGGTGGCGGAATACCTTTGAAAGACTTTAAAGTTGTTGGCAACTGGCTTGATTGGAGCTGACTCATCAATGCCCCAAGTGGGTAGAAGAAACGTTGACAAACCGAATACTAGAAACAGAATCGAAATACAAATTCTTCTAGAAATAAGAACTGATAAAGCTGCACATATGCCTCAACATGGATCCAAAGTCCATTGTACGCATTGCAGTCCGAAGCGGTACGTCGTCGCATATGATGGCATTGTACAAAATGTAATGTAGGTTTATGCCTATCTAAATCAAGAAACTGTTTCATCCTATTTCTTAGTAAATAAATTTTGTAGACTAGTGGTTCCACAGTGTTACCACCATTTTTTTCAAGAAGTGTTTGGAATAAAAATAATTTTTGTTAATAGTGAGTGTTTTTTATCCTAATATGCCTCAAAAATTAATCAGTGTCTAATTTAAAAAAAATAAAATAAAAGTCAGCCCACAAAGGGTTAAATGCTTAATATCGATATTGCTAACAAAATTTTGTATAACTTTTAGTTTAAGGTTTCAGAAAATTTCAAAAATATCATGGGCTAAAAATTTGTATATTTTGATCTCTCTAAGTTAAATACATGATGTATTTAACTTCTTACCATTTCTCGAAAGCAGTAAAGATATGATTAAGTTTTATTATTCTAATTAATATGTTGTTAATCTTTAAAAACCTCTCAAAACAAATCAAAACAGATGACTAATTTTATAACATTAAGAAAAAGAATGTATTTATATTAAAAATGTGGTAATTACTCTTCCTATAAACATTGGCAGATGTTCATTGACATTAGTTGTTAATTGAAAACCTCCACTAGAATGTCAATTGAAATTAAACATTGGTTCAATTCCTGGCCCAGTTTTAGAAGTCACAAGATGATTGTCGATGACATTTTAAATAAATAGTTACAAATTGTTTACTCGTATTTTAGTATAGTGCAGTAGTAAAGAAAACTAGGCAACTCCAGAATATAAAACAAATATTGTTTGAATAAATATTTAATAGATTGTGGCATTTACAATATTCTTATGTGCATATATTAAGTATTACTTCAAATCTGACACTACGACGGTGTTTGTGTAATAAATTTTATGGATTTTTGCCTTAATATCTATGACAGTTAAAGTTAAATGGTGAAAATCAGGTGAGGAGATATTTTGCGGTTTGGCTGTTGTGCATCGCCAGCCGTAGACCAGTTTCGAGCTTGCTAGCTCTCATCAGTACGACATGGGCAAATGCACAACAACACCTCACTGGTCCTCTAGTCATCAAATTACAGACAAAAAGTGTCCGCAACTTGCGAATAGCTCCATCTGGTAGCGACTTATTGCAATCAAGTTGGTGACACTGGACTGCACTGAAGTCTTTTTTCTACGATTAATTTGCCCGTCTTATATATTCTACTTACATGATCTTTCATCAATGTTAAACATTACTGGTGAAAAATTTATGAGGTCGTAACGTCTTCGCCACAGAACTTCAATGAAATAGGACAAAATTCCAATTAACTTTGATTGCACCAAGGACCGAACCCTTTATCAAAATAACTAATTCTATTTGCCTAAGCGATTGTCGCAGGCTGTGTGACTACGTGGGTAATTTAGAGTTTTTATTATTGTGCCGACATAGTCCTTAAACACGCAAGTTATTCTACGTCGTTTTAAATTTAATACCCAAATTTCATCCAAACAATTCCAAACACGTCCGGTATATCAATTTTAAGATGCAATAAATCTAAATGGAAGTTCCTTCAGTTAAATCTGTGGTTAATATCCTCCATTACATGTGAATTTAAGTTCATCGATTTGAGTCTCGCGATAACATCTGTAATTACTGCAATGTTTCATATCTTGCATGCATGCATTCTATAAAATTCCCGAAGAAAAATGTAAAGCATGTCTGAATACGAGTAAGTAATTTGTACCTAGGTTTTTCGAGATGATTTGTAATGACTTGGAAGAATTTATTATGTTATTAAATTGTCACGGCTGACATAGGATAGCATTGCGTTTTTATTTGTTCAATATTTACTGGATTAAAAGGATCGTTTAATGGGTAATGTTTCATTATTATTTTTCTTAAGTGAATAATAATTTGTTTTGATGGAAAAGCACAGATCATAGCAAAAAACTTTATAAATAGAAAAATACAGCATGTGTAACGATGGGTACTAGATACATAAAAGAGTTTAGGTAGGTATATCATATTGCCCCTTACGAATGTCATTTACCGGTGTTATGTAGCGAACATGCTTGGTTAACTTTCTAATGTGAACTGGGTTCGATTCCCTGCTCCGACACCAGTAACGTCGGTGGGAGATGGATGTGTTTATGTTTTTTATTAACTTAACCGCCTTATGGACAGCCTTGGGCTTGGATTTGGGAGTTATCTGAATATCTTAGATTTAAAAGGGTCATTCAGTTGATCTGGAAGACTGTTGAAATTATTTTTAAGTATTTTTTCGTTTACCTAAAATTTTCCCGATTTATTACGTTAAAATTAAACATAAGATATTAAGCACCAGCACTGAACAAACTAGAGGTACTAGACACACATCTCTCTTGTGAATTGTTACTTATATAACAATCATATTTACAAAACTATAGAAAGTTGACCTGAACATATTAGTTGGGAAGTCTACAACATCTTTGAAAAATCTGATATTTTCCACTGAACTACATTCTCATTAGTTTGACAGTAAATAACTTATTTTTATTTTTAACATTTATCTAACGTTGGCCTATTTCCGCTACTGAGGCCTAGCACCAACGCCTGTAGACACGCTACCCCCAACCAGGAATTTTGCCGAACCTCTTCTCTTTCGAAGAGTAGGGATCTTTTACTAGCCTAACATTTAATAAACAAAGGACAGACGGCATTACATCCCCTCCGAAGGATGGTATATCCACTACACTATCTTCGCCTAAGATTGTGTAGCTTCCGCGCATACACTGATATACAAGCCGCTAGAAGATGTGAGACGAGAACGCGGTCTTCCTTGTGAATACGCGCGAACCTCCTATGATTTAAAAATAAAAATTGATTTTGGCTGGAGAGCTTGATAGAAACCCCGGAGGCGCGTCGTGCACTTAATTTAGTGATTTTTAAATGGTTGGTTGGTGCCAAATACTTCGCCCTGTATATGCTTCAGAGTTTGACATGCACTGTATTGTTTAAAAAGTTTATTTAGCACTTTTGTTTAATTTTTTGTCTGTGGTAGGATCAAGAGCTTCACCCTGTATAAGCTTTTCTTCAAATGAGAACACTTTGATTTAAACGAAATTGAAAATATTTATTTAATGTGATGCACAGAGTTGATTATTTATTTTTAAAATTAAATTTTATTTTAAAAAGAACTATTATTTAACGTTTCGACAACTGAAATTTCGGTTTAGATAGGATTTTATTTAATTTATTTGATTTATTAAATGTTTGAGAAAATTCACTTCCTTTATTAAAATACGCGAGGGCAGAAAATAATTTAATAAGAGAACTCTTTTTTGCTTGGTTATTTGTAACTTCACTCGCGTAGCACAGAAATTAATTTGGAGGTA
This sequence comes from Leptura quadrifasciata, assembly GCA_963675555.1. Taxonomy (NCBI): domain Eukaryota; kingdom Metazoa; phylum Arthropoda; class Insecta; order Coleoptera; family Cerambycidae; genus Leptura; species Leptura quadrifasciata. The sequence goes on from OY776676.1 coordinate 126,557,384, forward strand.
TAATCCAAGTAAGAACTTCCCGAGAAAATAAAAAACTAAACAAAAAATTTACGACATCATTAGTATCACCGCGGGCCACCGGCGGTATGCCTAACATCAAAGTATCAAACGATTCGCCGCGCATTAAAAACAAGCGAGAGGCTTTGCGGTCGAGGGTCGGTCGAGGTAGCACAAAGAGTAATGGTATTTCAATGAGGTCGTAAAGCTTTTGTTATGTTTTTTCTGTCTCAGTTTATTCCTACTTAAACTATACACCGGAAACTGACTTGCTTTCGGCTCGTCATGCTCCGCTATTTATATGGTACAATGGGGACGGGGGTTGCAGATATTTGGATAGAGCTGGATATGTCCCCTGACAGTCTATGGGGCTCGAAATTGTGAAATATTGCGCAATAATGCAGAAAAATACGAATTCAGTCTTGAAAAATATATGTCAATTTTTACGGCATTGAAAAATAGAATTTTTTTGTTATATAACTGAAGTTCGAATCTAAATGGGTTTAAAAAATATAAGCGATAACTGTCTGAATATATGACGAAAAATGAGCCGGTTCCGTAAAGTAATGTTGGAAGTCATTATCTAATCCATTTTATTGCCATATTGAGAATGTTCCAATAGGTACGTTGAAACGAAGTGGAAGTAAGTTTTGATGAACGTAGTGAAGTTAGCAACGAGTTGTTGGCAACGCATACAGAACATGCGAAGTGGAAGTTTTGATAACAGCATATCGAGAAGGAAGTTTTGATGAATGTGATGTTGGCTTGTCAGACCTGCGAATGACGTGTGTTTTGATGTATGAATGGAAGATTGAATTAGAAGTTGTTCTGAAGGGAAAAATTGTTTATAGAAAATTTTCAGAAGTAAATTAAAATATTCTAACTAGAGGTTTGGAGAGTGGTTTTGAAACAAATTGAGATAGTGAGAGAGATATATTTTTGGGGCAGTATTTTGTAGCGTTTGAGCTGTAAATTGGTTAGTATGAATTTTGGAATAATCTTGTCGATGAATTTAGACTATTCGATAATTATAAAAGTTATATAAATTTTTTCAAATTTGTTTACGAAAAATTGAGGTATTTAGTGAATTTAAATATCTGACAGACTTTTTTATCGTAGTTTGATTTTGTGAGCTTAAATAATGAATTATTTGACAAATTTTAGTAATTTTAAACTTAACTTTTCTCTGTAGTTTGAAAGGTTCTATAACACTTGAAACGGTCACCCATCTAAGTACTAACCACGCATGACGTTGCTTTACATCGCATATTCAATTCAACAACGCTTTATTTCAATTAAGAACAAATAGGATCTTCCCCAGATTCCACACCGGGTCCAACTGTGCAACTGGATTGCAGGGCCGGACGGGGGTGGGACTGGCTTAGCTAAAAGAAAATTAAAATCATTAAACCTAAAATCCTTCGATCGTAGACGGATTAAAACAGGTGTTAAAATTAACAAACATGTTTAAAATAACAAACTTAACAAAACTGAATAAAAACTACATACTAATTAAATCTCGCGCACAATACACTGCGAAATTTGTTATTTGACGCAAGCACTTTAAGGTGTCTTCCACGAGATACGTCAATGATGGGCTGCCCAGAGGCTGGCCTAAAATTTGATTTTAAAAATTTAGATTTTAAAAGGTTTAGATTTGGTAAAAGATTTTGTGGCTATAACTAATAACTGACAAATGAAGGGGAGCATTAAAAGAAGGTCTCGATATATGTACACTACATCGTACGAGTTGTTAGAAATGAATTAGTTTATATGTAGCTGATGCGAAGACAAGTAATTTAATAAATACCACTTTTTACAGACTCGCAATTCTTTCAACATTGCTAACTAGAGAATTTTATAGCAAACAGATGCTTTCATCATAAAGCTGTATATGGCATCTTAATTCCGTATATCGTAAAAGCAAATTGCAATCCCGAAATAACAAGATTAATAAAATATCAAATAAAATAATTATTATGACTTCTTAATAACCACAGTGAAAGGTCGTCCATATATTTCTACCATCTGGACATCATCTTCACAACAAATATTTTATGATTTATTAGAGTTAGGATGTCAGTTAATTGCGTCTAAACAATTAAGTTATTAAGTACAATCTAACAATTGTCACCATTTGGTTCGATTAAGACTTTTCATCATCTAAAATCGGTTATAATTTGAACAGTTCTTAAACAAATTTAAAAAGTGCATTGCATATATTGGAGTCCCTACTGAAGTAATCTTATACAATATTTCTGTGTAAAAGTCTTATGTGTAATCTTACTTTAATTAAGAAAACATTTGTAGATTAAAGATGGAATCGTCTGTATTAAAATAATTTGTATTTAAATTGCTATTTTATTGGATTCATAGCGTTAATAGTATATTGGAATAAAAAAATTGGGATCGGAAGATCCTATTGAGGCCGTCTTTTTACACATTTAAATTTTGCTAGTAACATAATAAAATAGTGCTGGAAAGAGAGAGTAAGAAGTTAGTTGGATGAGAGGAAAGATAGGAGGGGGTAATTTTACCCTGCGCTAGGAGTAATGTTAGGCAAAAACCTTTGAAAGATATCAGTGAAGGAACATTGTTATGTTAGAATTGGTCTGCGAAACCACGAGATATATGGCCGAAAGCCGATACATGTGACGTGCTTGAAGCGAAACAGCGCAGGAAAGTGCTGGGGCCGACAGCGAAGTCTCAGATTTTAGCTTCAATGTATTTAATTGCGTCTGGCTAAAATGTGAATTGTTGACTGCCAGTTCTTACAACCAGGAGAATTGCGATGCTACATCTCTCAGTTGGAGTTTAGCCTTTATTATCACCAGCAGAAGTTATAGTGGAGCTATCTATCTTAGCTGTGAGAGATAGACCGTTGATAGGAGAGGATCTACCGGGTGTAACAGGATCGTGTTATACTCCCTCTTCTTCTTTAGTTTTGAAGATAATTGACTGAAATTTAGGATATACTACATACATAATAATCGGTACTTTGTGACATACAATTGTTTTTCTTTCACTTCCGGTTTCGCCGGAAGTGACACTAACTTTCGATTTTTAAATAGAACACCCTTTATATTATTGCATTCTTGAATTCTGTATAATTTTCTGAATCCAACGATGCCAAATAAGCGACATTTGAAACATCAATTTTTTTTTTATAACATAATTTTTAGTTTTCCATTTAAGTGTGCCATAACGGTTCCGATTTATTCTAAATGACCGTGTAATGCTACAAAAATCGAAATTCCGTTAAAAACACTGAATTACGTGATTTATGAGCAAATAAAATTCACCAAAATTGTTTTTGGGGCAAAACTCAATTTTTTCAGATGGAACCATATCGGTACCGTGGTACCATTTATTAGTACTATTAATAAGGAATTTATTCGTATGTCGTATTAAGATGTGCGATAAATACAAATACAATTACAGCTAAAGGAAAATAAGAAAATACAATTTTGTTCTAAAGGAGAAAAGGGGGGTATACCATGATCCTCTTACACCCGGTATACACTCTGAGGATTTGGAAGTATGAGGTTTTCTTAACTTTTTTTGACCCAGCTATTACTATATGTATAACCCATATAGTAATGGTGTATATGTATAGCCCATATGGTAATGGTAATCATGTAGGACAAAGCCTAGTATATCGCTCTTATTGAAATAATAATATTGATCGACAGTTGTTCCAAAAAGCAGAAACTTTAAGTTTTGTTGGCGGGATGTTTAATTGTGTCTTTCTACGTGTTTATCAGGTACACGTAAACATTAAATTTTTTCTTGTGGCATTCACTATCACTACTAGATGTTCATCCTAGTAAAACTTCATCACTATTCGATCAAACTCGGAGTTGCGCAAGGTAGCATATTAGCGCTTATACGTACCACATACACATGTAGCTCATTTCTGTGTCGACATTGCTACCATAGTAACTATCTATAGTCTCCCGGCGCCGACTCACTCCCAGCTGAGATCTTTAAAGCTGTGTCGTCAGAGCTCATACCCTACCTCAAAAAACTGTTTGATATCGTGTGGGAAAGTGGTCAAGCTCCGCAGGAGTTTCGTGATACACTTTTAATCAACCTCTTCAAAAACAAAGGGAGCGCTGCGGAATGTGGAAATTACAGGGGTATAGCTCTCCTGGCTGTTGGAGGGAAGATACTCACTAAAGCGATGGCAAATAGGCTAACACCTGTTATGGAAAAGTTACTTCCTGAAACACAGAGTGGCTTTAGACCAAACCGAGGCACATCGGATTTAATCTTCACACTTAAACAGCTTCAAGAAAAAGCACTCGAACATCAAGGAGAAATTCACATGGCCTTCATTGATTTAACCAAGGCGTTTGACTCGGTGGACAGGGAAGTGCTCTGGAAAATTATGTTCCGCTTAGGTATCCCTAGAAAATTTGTGGAAGTATGTCGCAGTCTACATACAAACAACAACGCCCAGGTTATGTATAATAATGAGGCAACCGAACCTTTCCAAACTCTCACTGGAGTTAGGCAGGGATGTGTCCTGGCACCCCTACTCTTTAATTTGTTTACCACTGCTCTAACAATTATTGTTGACAACAAACTGACAGTCAGAGGAATAGGTCTCAGATACCGTTTTGATGGCGGTCTCTTTAACATAGGGCGCTTTAGAGCTTTCACGAAGACACGCACACGATTCATTTGTGATCTCCAGTATGCGGATGACTGTGCACTTTTAGCCTCTACGCCGGAAGAGCTTCAAGAACTTTTAGATGTGTATGCCCAAAGCTATGATTCTTTGGGACTTAAAATCAACATTGGAAAGACTAAGATTATGTCAACTCCTCATCAAGTGAACCAAATAGACATTACACTTAACGGAAATTCTCTTGAAGTGGTGGATCAGTTCAATTACTTAGGCAACGTTGTTAATGACAAAGCAAACATGGACAGCGAGATTCGCAATAGAATTAACGCTGCATCTAGAGCATTCTGGGGACTTAGAGAGAGAGTATTTGACAACCACGACCTTGCTTTGTCAACGAAAATGGCTGTCTACAGAGCAGTTGTCATTCCAACACTGCTATATGGATGTGAAAGCTGGGTCACTTACCGTCGTCATGTGAAAGAATTGGAATGTTTTCAGCAAAGACACCTCAGAAGTATGATGAAAATCCGTTGGTTCCATCACATATCAAACGTGGAAGTACTCAGGAGAGCAAACAGCCTTCCAATTGAGGTGCTTATTTCAAGAGCACGCCTAAGATGGGCAGGTCACGTTCATCGTATGCATGATAACCGCCTTCCTAAATGTACACTTTATGGTGAATTGCTAAGCGGTAGAAGAAAGCGTGGCGGTCAACGAAAGAGGTTCAAAGACGCTCTCCATGAAAGTTTAAAATCCTGCGGTATTGCAGACGAGCAATGGGAACAACTTGCAGCGGACAGAACCGAATGGCGAGGGGTTGTGGCCAGCTATCAAGGAAATGTTGCTGCAAGAAGGCCGAATCCAAGACCTAACCAGGTCTATGTTTGTCCTGATTGCGGTCGACATGTGCTCTCCCGAATTGGCCTCTATAGCCATAGTCGTGTGCACCGTAGATGAATGGGAATTACAATAGACTACACATTTTACTTGTTTTTTATTGTACGCAATTTATCGACTGTAACATTTCTATACTCGGACTCGAGTAACGGCTAATAATAATAGTAACTATATACGTAAATCATATAAACACGTATATTAGAATATTATTCACAATAATATCAAATGTATTGAGGTGTAACTTGGATAAAATATAGACTTAGTTTGGAAACGGTTTATAGAAGTTAATGCGAGTAAATCTATTCTTTACAAAGAAGACTGGGAAGAATCCGGACTGTATGAATGAATAAAAGGACAATTACTTTAGTTAGTTACCGAAGTTCCAGTCAACCTTTTATTTTGATCTTCCTCAGGGTTTCCTTACAACAAAGATTTAAGTTAGCCGCTATTTCAGTAAATGACCAGTAGCTTTTTTAATTCTACAGTCCTCAGTCAATTTTCTCAGTGTAGTGTAATATGGGATTACTGTTTCCAGATCTGGACTTATCTCTTTATGAGTACAAGTTGATATTTTGTCGTCTATTAAATATGACATATTTAAGGACCAATAACAATCACGGTAACTCAACATGCCAAGTGTCTATCAGGTCAGAGTTCATATATGCCCTACCTGTTATTTACAGAGAAAGCTTTGCCTTTGACACGGCTAATATTTTTTATTTCCTATACTTTTTTCTCTTCCAACGAACCGCTTACAAGATAATAGTGAAAAACCAGCGTTAAGTCCTCGCTAGGGATATTTTTTGCAAAAAAGGGACTTTCCGTTCCTGAATTGGGTGGGAAATTTTCGGATATCTAGTTCTAACCCTATCGAGAGTACACGTCTCAAATATTATTACTTTATAAATCATTTCCTCTATTCACTGTTTTTTAATCTAATTTGGTGTACTATGCACTTGTAAATTTAGCGCAAATTGAATTTCTAAAATTGACTCCTATTAAAGAAAAGCAAATGATAAATCTTCTAACTCAATTGCCAATGAGCACATACATATACGCTTCAACCTAACCCAATGCTTGAAGGCTATTGATCTTCGAACAACAAAAAGAGATAAAAATGGCCCAGTGACAGACAGTCACTAGATTTATTACACAATTTCCGTGTTGTTAAGTTCGAAACCATTCACCATTAGTCATGTATTTTGATAAATTACATGCAATTGTAAATTACATAAAGAAATCGTGTAATTTTTTTCTCTGCTAACACCTTTGGGAGCTAATTACAATAAAAACCCGGTGCTTTCGCGTCATGTAGACCATTAATTCAGCAATATCTGTATCAATTTATAATTGTAGCCACCTTATGTCTGAATTGATGCGAGTTAAGGGCACGCAATTCCGGTATAAAGAAGTAGGGCGCGGTTTGACGCTACTACACCGAGTTTGTAGTGCATTACAACACGACCACAGAACACGGCCTTAATAGAGCACGTCGGTGAAGAGGCAGTGATATATAAACCAATTAAAAGTCAGCGGTGTTTAATGTAATACCTCGGCATCCGCTAAACACGCGTTCTCATGTTCAAATAATAGTTCGCAGGAGATATCATCTCTAACAAACCTGGCAGTCCGCTGGGTGGCGTGTGCTGAGGCCATTCGTATTATAGGGCTGTCCACGCACGTATGATAATCCAGACATGAACAATGCCCCACACTCATCAGACGACTGTCTACCAACGTATGGTAACTTTACTTTTTAGTAAACAAACCAGTTTAAGTAAATCAGATTTTAGCTCTGATGCTGTCCGAGCTTGGCTCGGGTAGATTTTTCTCATCGATGTTTTGCACGGCCTGTCATGCAAATGTTAACAGCATAATCTTCTTAGCTGCGTTCCATGACAGGTATATTAATGCCTCACTATTTTTATCAATAATCCCAGACATGATTACAATTTTTCTCGTTCACTAGTCCAGAATAACTGGATTCTAAAAAAAAAAATAAATGTGGGTTAAACTGTCCATGAGCCGTTTAGTTTCAGATTTGAAAGAGCTATAGTCCGTTTCTTTTGGAGAGTGACTAAGACTCATGAGTCATACAAGACATACAAGTTCATTTGATGAATTGCGGCTACGTCAAATGAAGTTTTATTATAATGATCCATTTTGTTGCAATCGTTGCTTGAATTATTAAAAGTTTAGAGTCATGGGTAAATGGAATGAATTGGTGAGAGTCTGGACATTTTTCATGAAATAAATAAATAATTGAGAGCATACATCAAACACAATTAAGTAAATTTGTACTATTTTATAGTATATACGGAAGGCTTAGTTTAGTTTAGTTTTTTTACCGTATAAAGAGAATGTAGTTTATTCTTTTGTTGGTTACACCTATGATTTGTTACTTGATATTAAAAATTTTAATTTGGTATTGATTCGATGTAAAGTAACAATGAACATTTTACCATAGCGTCAGCAAGTTCATAGACTATAAAAATTGTCCAAGATGGCCTTTATTATTTAAAACACGAAGTTCATATCTTTCTCTTAAATTATTTAAACAGTTGAAACAGAGCTATTATTGTCCTGGCTTAATGTGTTGTTCCCTATATTTCAGTTTTAATTATTTCAATATTGTAAATAAATCTGTAACTAACTTTGAAAACGCCCACAAAAATGCATCCAAGGGTGTTAAATCAGGGCTGTTTGGTGGCCATGGAATTGATCCACCATTACCGATCTAAATGTCAAATTGACCATTTAAATGCTACCAAACCTCCAAAACACTGTGTGAGGTCACTCCTCCCTACTGCCAAATCAGGTACTTCCTCATCACCTCATCATTACCTCAGTTCCTCATCAGAAAATTGTTCTACCTTTGGCAGAATTATTTGTAAAAATGTTTCCCGTATTAGACTAAAATTGGAAAAAATTGGCCCTACCTTTTCATCTTTAAAAATACAACACTAAACTTAAACTGATTCTTTAAAGGATATTTTAAACAACTTTTCTTTGTCGTCGATTTTTCTTCTCCCATGAACGTCTATTTTTCCTATTGAAAATCCCTGCTGTGGAAAAAGACGATTCATCTGTTCATAATACATATTTCAAACAATTTAGGATTGCATCCAGTTTTTGGAGCACGAGCAGCTGACAATATTCTAACCGTTTTATATGGCCTATAGTCATTCTTTTCATTCTACATGTAGACCTCTTACTAACCCAAATTTTTCTAATCTTTTTCTGAATTTCTCATAGAAAAAGATCAGAAAAATGCGTACTAGTAGGAAGGCTGCATGTAAAATTGTATTCACCTGATATGTATTGTGAAAATTTTCATCTACCCACACTTATTAGATTAATTAAGAAATTAGAATTTACATAAAAAAATCAAGTTTGTCGTTTTGCTGATATTTGAATTTTGTATTTTTAAATAAATTTGTGTTTTATATGTCATGTCGTTATGTGTGCCTTTTTTTTAAATATTAATATCATTATAATCTATATAGTTCAAATCACGAATGTTGTCATTCACGTCATCATTTTTTTAATTTTCGAATCAAATCCGCTCAAGGTCTCACAGAATGGCACGCATGTGCGGATGAACATATTTAATAGACAAGTATTTTGTAATGAAAATACAATGAATTCTAACAGCCGCTGCCACCATTTTGAGGATAGCTTCTTTACAAGCAGTAAAAACAAAGCACTAACAAACTATTTATCTAATTACAGGAAACTTAAAATATCACAGTAAGAAACATTAAAAGCTTATAAAAAACAAAAAGAAATATGCAATCAATACATTTGAAATATGTGTCCACTGTACGCTATTGAGTTGACAGAGAACTGACAGGATACTGAACGTTGGTTGCGGCTACAACTAGCGGTTGTACTATTCATTTGTAAAACGCGTCGTAGCCTCAGCAGACGTGACTTTCTGTTATTTACATTCTATGCACATTCATACACACACATATTCACATGTCATTGATAAGTGCATAAATTAATGACGTAAATAACAACATTCGTGATTCGTGAATTCTGCCATGTTTATCTAAGGTTCTAGAAAGGATCATGGAAGCTCAATTAACAGATTTTTTACAGAACATGATATCTTGCCCGAAACACAATCAGGTTTCCGATCAGGGTATAGTTGTTTTACGGCACTGGCTAGTATTACCGATAATATTTTAAAGAAACTTGATAACAAAAAATGTGGTGTTTTGATACTGCTAGACTGCATTAAGGCTTTTGATACAATCAATCATAAAATTTTGCTATCACTACTGCATTATATTTAGATATAACAGCCGTTATTTTATTTAAAAATTACCTAACAGGTAGATAAAAAAAAGTAATTTTAGCAGGAGAATCGTCAGGATACTGCAATACGACGAGAGAAAGTGAACAGGGATCAATTTTAGGTCCACCTCAGTGTACACTGTATATGCCAAATTTTCCCTCTGTAGTCAAGAAATATAAGATGTACAAGTCAGCGACAATTATATAGATTTTTTAATAAAGCTAGGTTAGGTCACATATCATGTGACCTACTTCTCTCATACTCTATCATTTACTCATTGACTAAATATGTTAAATAGAAAAAAATTACACGCCAACATATTTTTGCATAATAATACACCTTCTCATTTAATAGAAAAATCAAGTACAGGAAAGATGTGCATAACATAAACATAAGAAGAAAAGACATACTTACCATACCCCACCACACAACCGCTCATTTCGAGAGGTCACTTTTTTACAACATTGCAAAAAAAATTAATGAGTGCCCCATTGAATATATGTCAATAACCTTTTATGAGTTTAAAAAAATGATTTCCAATAAACTATTTGATGAATAATAAGCGCTGCCGTGTTTAGTTACCTTTTCTTTTTTCTCTTATTTTTAATAGTTGTGTATGTTTATGTGAGTATACATTGTTGTGTTTTTTAGAATGTACACTTGTTAATTTCTTATTATAGATAATTTTGTAATTTATTCTATTAGTTAATTAATATGCTTTAACATTGTTTCAAGCGTATTTTATAATAATAATAAAACCACAGAAATTAGACAACCCCTAATTCCAGAAGCCAGGGGCTTATGCGAAAAGGGGTTACACATTGAAAAAACACGGACATACGACCATTTCCTCCGACAGTGCCAGTGCCGGAGCCAGGATTCGAACCGTGTGATGCCCCCCAGACATATTTTATATCTTTCATCAAGGTTAGATTGTAGAAGGTTTTACACCTGAATCGCACCTATTAATAAATATATTGTATATTGTTTTACGGGGTCGTTTGGCTTCGAACAGTCTTACTTCACTTCGACCTAAAAGATCTTTTGTGATTTACCCTACATCTAGTGGTTATCCAGGATTCCCAGACTTTTTACAAAAGTTTGCATAAATATATAGTAATTTATTTAATATTTGTTGAATAGAAAACGGTAAAGATTAATAAAAACATTTATTACTATTATCATTATTTCTCTTTCAACAGTACAGTTCAATGCGGAAAATAGAATTACACAAAAGTTTTATATAGCATAGTTTCCATTTTCTTTGATTTACAAACTCGGTATTTAATATGTGTTTTTATCAAAAATGCCATTTTTTTCATTCGATTAAAAATAATTTCAATAGCCATCAGTGAACGTTGACTTCCGAGAGGATCATTAAAACTCGATTAAATTAATTTCTTCTGATTACAACTAATTTCGAGTTCTATCTGACGGTGTCTGCGAGACAAATCACTAATAATAAGCTTTTAAAATTATTATTTCTGTTCACACCTAAAATTAATAACTGTAATAATAATAACTTTCAATTAATTTATTTTGTTATCGAATTAAATTTACTATTGTTGTAAGTTGTCTATGTCTAACCTCTAATTATTTCTATACGTATATACGGTCGTAAATATTTAATAACCCCCTTAAACGAATATTTTAGTGTATATATTTCTGAAACAAATCAATTCACATTCATCAATTTCCTCTGACGTTCCTGAAATTGTTAATTAATTTTGATGAATCCGTTAAATGAACGGGTAGGGAAATCGAATGTGAATTGGATTTTCATTTTCAGAGAAAGAAGTTGTATAGTGTTATGGCCTTACTCTAAAAGCTCTGGATGGTTTCATGAAAGATTCAACAGTTAAGCATAATACCTGAATATCCCGGCGAACGCCGGCACGTCATCCTGTAAGTTTTGTGGCAGGCTTTCTTCTCGACGCAGGAGAACAGAAGAAGACCGATGACAAGTATCTCAGTTCAATCTATGGCAACTTCGATTGTAAGGACGGAAATAGTCCCACTGGGTGATAAATTAAGGCTTGGCGCATTGTTTCGCATCCTAGGGAGTCTGACAAGGATATACGCTCCCCTCTATTGGTCCTGCCAAAGGATTCTTATAGGAAACTCGCTATCAATTGAAATCGCCTGACAATAGGAGTTTTTTCGTAATTAACGAGAATTTTGCTCTTCTCTTTGCACACTAGGCTTTGTTAATATTGCGTGTTTCCAAGAAAGTGTAAACAGGATAATTAATTATAAGAGATGACTTTTGTGTTTAACTTTTTGTTTAGTTTGGGGAAGAGATTAGTTGTACCTTAATTATTATACAGAGTGTAACAATTCGCAGGCCTTAAGTTTTGTATGGATGTATAAGATTAATTTCAGGAAAATTGGTGAGATGCATCAACAGTGTTTCGAAAGGTAACACAGTTTACCTTAAAATTCACTTTAGCTGCCTTATTTTATAGTCACAGCGCCACTTCTCGAAAATTTTAAAATTCATGTGATGCATATAATTTATTTATTTATTTATTAGATACTACCACCCAACAGGTAACCAGTTACAGGGTGGGAACAATTACAATAATAATGTATATAAGGTACAAATGTACTACAGATCAGTAGAATATAATACAATAAACAGAATGTAGAGTTATAGAAAACAGAATAGGTGAAAAAGACAGAGAAAAGAGAAAAGATACAATTATCATACAAATAGTATTAAGCTTATTATACACTAATATTCATGTTACACAGATAATAGATTTTTTATCGAGGCAAGGCTACAATTAATAATAAAGTATTTATTATTCATCCAAACTCACAACAATTGACAATATATTGTATAAGTAGTAATACAAGTGATAGGTAAATAAAAGATAGAATAGTTCAGTTTACTGACACAATCAGCAACTGTTCTTCCATTACAGCCTAAACTATGTGACAAAAAATAAATATAATATGGCTTTCAATTCATATCCAGACAATCATAAAATGCATAATATAATTAAATTAGAGAAATACATCAAAGCAGAGAAGGCACAAAAAGAAAAACAGATAACTAGAGCAGAGAAATAGGAAAGAGAGGAAAGCAGAAGAATAAAGGAGATAGAAGAAAAAGACGATTTATTGGCTTTGCATTAAATATTTTTTATGTCTTTTTAAAACTTCCACATGTAAGGATTAGTTCATCAAAAGGTAATTTATTTATACTTGTAGCTATATTATAAGAGAATGATCTTTTGAAAATTTCCTTACTATGCTGAGGTACAGTAAGAATATGTTTCCGGCTAATATTAATGTTATGAACATCAGCGCGAAAGGACAGCTTATTGAGGAGATAAGGTAGTGACGTAAATTTTAAAATTTTATGAAAAAACAAGCCATGTGAAGTTTACGACGATTGTACAAATTCAGCCAATCAGCAGTTTGCAGTTTGTGAGATATTCTTTGACGAAGTTGAATTCCAAAAATTAAACGAAGGCAAGAATTCTGTACTTTTATACACGTCGCACCTCGATGTTGTCAACGTAAGGGCCATAAACCGTATCACATTAGTTAAAATGGGACAAAACTAAAGAACATAACATTTTTTTCACATCAATGTTTGAAAAGAGTCTCGGAGTATATATCATTTTCAATGCAGCGTATGCTGATCTTAATTCACACGTTATATGCTATTTGAACCTTAATTTCTGATCAATAATAAGACCAACTTGACGTACATTGTAATTACGAAATGTTATAGCAGATGACTTACTAGAGTTCTTTTTGAGTAGGCGATCAGTTAGTTGAAGTTGATGCCAAATTCTTTAAATCAGTGTTAATTAAATCCCCATATTCATGTGGATCTTCGATGTGAAATGAAAAATAAAGTTGTGTGTCATCGGCATATAAGTAGTAACTACAGAATTGCAAGAATTTATGAAAATTTGATGTAAAGATGGTAAATAATAATGGGCCAAGTATAGTTCCCTGCGGAACTCCTGAAAGTTCCGTTAGCGGTTGCAAAATATTGTTATAGGGTACCGTTTGTTGAACTTTATCCGACAAAAAAGATAAAATTAAATGGGAAGAATTTTGTCCAAAGCCACAAAAATGCAAAATTGAAAATAGTTGGTGATTTATCAAAAGCTTGAGTATAATCTGATATTATTAAAACATTGATTTTATCACTATCAATACCTACATAGCGCAACTTAAACCAGATCTAAATCCAGACTGTTTTAAAAGTAGATTATTGTTAATATTTAAAATTCTCTACTTTGCAATTTTATAATTTTTCAAAACTTTTTGATAAGACAGATAAAACACTAATAGATCTTAGGCGACTTAATTGATTAGATTATTTAATTTTAGGCAGAGGATATACTAAAGCCCTTTTCCAGGTTTAGGGAAGTAGTTTCTACGTATACACTCGTTAAAGATATGTGCTAAAAATGGAACAGCATGAAATTATTAATGTTGAATTTAATTTATTATATCCATACGCTTTTGATTTTGTGTTTTGAATTATTTTAATAACACCTAAATGAGATATCTAAATTTATAATTTAAATAAGCCTTCTTTTCACCATCAATGGCAGTATTAGTTAAATTTCGAAGTTGTTTATAGTAAAAGCAATGACCATTTCCCCCTATTTGTTTGAATTTTGTCAGAGCTTTGTTACGTAGTTTCTGCATAAATTTAATATTATCCTTGATCCATGGAGCATTGCTTCTTTTAGAACGTTTTATAGATTTCATAGGTGAATGCATATTAAATAATTGTAAAATGTTGTCAGTAACAATATCGAATTTATCATCAATATTATCGATGTAATAAATATTATTCCAAGGTACAGATTCTAAATTTAATTGAAAGTTTTCGTAATTAATATGCTTTAATGCTCTGCAATTAAAAATCCTTTCCGATTCTTCAGGGATATTAAAGATTATTGTAGAGTACACTAAAAAACGAGCAGAAATTTGAGCATCAACTACCCCAATATCACAATTTTCAAAATTTACCGGAATTATGTCTAACAATGATGTGGTAGTACTGGTAATTCGAGTGGGTTCGGTTATTAATTGTACAAAATTGAAGGTTTGATATACATGTTTAAATTGCGTTAGAAGAACTTTTTCATTCTCTATCAAACCACTAAAACATTTGACAGTGAAAGTTTTAAAAATATATCTCTAACTAGGGAGTCAATATTATGTTTGATTTCTACAAAAACATTTACTCTATTTTGGATATACATGTCTCCTTATATAAAAATAGGAATGAGAACTACCTCATTTCGTGCATATTATCATAACTCGCGGCTAAAATCTTACTGCAAGGAATAATCTAGGAATTCGAATGATTACTATTATGTATAATTTTATAGAATGTGATCCCTTATTGGAAGGTAAATAGAACAGAATATTACCTTCATATTGCCATATCAGCATGGCTTTTTTGAAAAACCCTCAGCAATGTCAATAATGCAATACAGTACGGCACGGATACAGTACAGTAGAACAACAATGTCATGAACTTTACATTGTAGTAACCTTCTACTTGCTGCTAATTCGAGTTGTATTGGAACTGTTCAAAATCTCAAGGACTAACTAGACCTTCAATTGCAAACGGACACTGTGGAAAGATAGTATTCATTTCTCGAAACAAATCTCCATTTTAGAGAGCTATTTCGTACAATTATGTCAAAAATTTAATAAAAGAACATCAAACTATAAACAATACTACAAATATTTCATCATTTAGGTCTAGGTCACAATATGGTTTCAGAAAAGGTATGAGTACACAAAACGCAATTTCAAGCCTTATAAGCGAGATCTACTCTGCCTTAGACAACAGAGATAAAAGCTTAGCTGTTTTCATTGATCTAAAAAAAGCTTTTGACACGGTATGCCATACTCAACTTATGGAGACATTAAATAGCTTGGGTTTTAGAAATAATAATCTAAAACTGTTAATATCTTACCTTACAAATAGAGTACAATACACAGAAATAAACTCAATAAGAACTAGGTCTGCCACTGTAGAATATGGTGTACCGCAAGTAACAGTGCTAGGGCCTATACTATTCATTATATATATTAACTCCTTGTTTGATTTAAAAACCTGTGGCTCAGTAATAAGCTACGCTGATGATACTGTTTTTTTTTCTATAAGATTCTAACTGGGACAACCTGAAAACTAAAGTTAAAATTGACCTGAAAATAGTTAAAGATTATTTTGATAGTAAGTTATTAATCTTAAATATATCTACAACAAATTATTTACCTTTTTATCTAAATGAAAAATTGGCCCTTCCTTTTAACGAACTTGTCATTAATGACAAATTAGTAATGGAACCAGCGAAAGACATTAAATATTTAGGCATAATTATAGATTGTAAAATGAAGTGGAACCTAGATATTAATTATGTATCAAAGAAAATAAGAAAACTAGTATACAGATTTAAATGTTTAAAAGAAATTCTTCATTATAAACAAATTAAAATAATATACCATTCACTTGTCGAATCCCACCTAATGTATGGTATTGTAGGCTGGGAAGGAGTACTCGAGTCTCACTTAAAATATTTAGATACATTGCAAAAAATACTACTAAAAATTATATTAAACAAGGAACTCAACTACCCCACAAATTGCTTTTTTAAAGAGGCCAGTGTAATGGACATTAGGTCGTTATTCTTTTTCCAATGCGTTTTCCTTCAGCTGCATCCAAAAGGACAAGAAAACAAAGGTATTCAAAGAACCAGAGGAAATTTAAATAATCACCTAAGATTTTTTTTTATGCTTACATTTATTTAACGTCGGCCTATTTCCGGTACTGAGGCCTAACACCGACGCCTGTAGACGAGCTACCCTCAACCAGGAATTTTTGCCGAACCTCTTCCCTTAAGAAGAGTAGGGAACCTTTACTTGCCTAACATTTAATAGGCAATATCCCCTATACAACCCTCGCCTAAGGTTGTCTAGCTTCCGCTCATACACTGATATGCAAGCCGCTGGAAGATGTTCGTTGGAACGGTCACCCATCCAACTACTAACTGCACCCACGCTCGCCACCTAAGAATTCCTAAAATGAATTTAACATGTGGGCAAAGATGTTTTACATACCTAAGTCCACGAGCTTACAACGCGATACCAAATAATATTAAGAACATGAACATGTCTTCTTTATACAGCGCAAAGGTCAAAATGAAACAATACATTCTAGAAACACCTAGGGATGTAATACATGACATCATCAATCCCAAACAGTATCTCAATACATTATTTTAGGTCTCCGTTTTATTTTAGGTGTCAAATTAAATGATGTATTTATTCTCTTGTCTATAAAATTATTAATTTATATTTATGACTGCATTACCCGCCAGCTTTAAGTTTAGGTTTAAAATTTTAGGTTTAAATTTTTAGGATTAATAATAAATTTAATTAAATTATAACATTTTACTTTTTTCTGTTTCTATTGTTATATAAACTTTAAAACTATTACATACTGTTTTAGAATGTTTCCTATCTTCATACACAGTGCTTGTTCTGCACTTCTATGAAGTAGCTAGTTTATTTACAAATCTATATTAGTATTTACTCTGTAATTATAAAATTATTCTCCTTCGTAAATAAACTTATTATTATTATTATTATTTAAAACAGCAAAATGGAAAACATTCCATCATTTAGAAATATGTCTATTTAATTATGTATATTACCTACTCTTCCTTTGTTTTTAAATTTTATATGTTTGAATGTTAAGTAGTTCTAAAAGTTATTATTATTTTATATATATATTGGTGGTTGCGCGAGAGAGCGAGCAGTCGAACGTCGCCATTATCTTTATTACATACCTTTTAAGTTTATTGACAAGGCCATTGTTATTATTATTACGAATATATCTGATAATTATCTGACCACTGCTGTCTTAATTTTAAAAACTGCAAAACTCGGTTTGATAAACAATACGAATGGATTAAAAATTATTTCAACATAAAATGAAAAATCAACGACTTCTAAAACTTTCGAATAAGATTGAAAGTATTGGAAATCTCACTATTTCTTGGTGTTATTATAGCTATATACAGTAGCACTGAATTCCACTCAATAGAAATACTTGCGATTTTACAGAACTTTATCACACTTGTATTAAAATGTGGAGAAAACACTGCCTTTTATACGTGCATTGGCTTCACTTATGTAGGTATATCTCTTCCTATCTAAGGAAAGTGGCACGTAGTAAAGCAGGTGATAGATACACTGGAGTCATATATTTTTATAACCAAATACGCAAAATTTCTCTCTATGGATCTAATGTCAACATAATACAATCTTCATTTCGGAGTATTACATAAAATCAATCATTTGTATGTATATATTTCTGCTTCTTCCTGGGGTAGTTTGGAGTCCAACAACGACATTTTTCAAAGGAAAGCCTTTAAGAAGGACAATGTTACACTCGCAGTGGAACCAACTTATCTGAACTTTTATACCTACGATTGGACAATATTTCATAAACAGTTAATTAAACAACGAATATCGAATGACCATAAAATTTTTTATACAACTGAACAAACTGCCATATAATAAATAAGTCTTTAATAAACGCATGTAGCACTACTTACAACGATGCCTTAGATAATGGCTAAAACAGGTCCCTCTCTATCCCTATCCACTTAAAAACTAATCTTTGAATATTGAATCTCTGTTTTACAATTATTCACGTCGAAATCTATCCATATGTGTAAGTTTACTTCTGTTGTTTTACCTGTAATGCGTGGTGAACAATGTTATTTGTTGTAAGAGACAGCAGCCGATGTTCCGCAAAAATCTATTTTCCCCTGGCCGCCAATTAAATAATAATTGCTCTGCATATGGCTGGAGGGATATCAATTATGAGTTGACAATTTTATAACCAGGAGCGTAGACAAACATTTCTATAAATTAAACTTATAATTGCTTGGCAATATAACTTGGAACTGACGGGCTTACTGCGGTACGTGCCTATTTTGAATTACATGACAACTTATACGGTTGATGGTAGAACAATAACCTTTAAATAAAACACCAGAAAACTAGTATTTATTATTGATTGTAATAATAATATACACGTGTTACTCAATTACACGGTTGTTGTAGGCCAATACCGGAAAATCCTAGGAATACTATTGATTTATAGTTCCTTTCTGCTAATAATTAAGAGTATATATCAAATCGCAAGGAACATTGTGAGCTAAAAATTTTTTTCTGTCTTGAAAAATATGTTCTTCATTGATAATTCTTATATGACAATAAGTTAAAAGTAAGAGATACAATGATCCATCACAGTTTCCTAGATTTCGACATAAAGTAGCTGAGCTACCCTTAGAGTTACAGTTGATAATTCCTAATCAAGGTGTAGGGTAGCCTATAAAGTTCTTTTTCAGGAAGCTAATTCAAGTTCTCGTAAATAATTTCTTTTGCGACTGCCATGATTACTTAGAAATTAGTATTGTAACCCTACGATTCGTAGGAATTCAAAAAATATAATAAGTAGGATCGTAAGGAAGCAATGTAAAACTCGCACAGAATAAACATTTCCTAGTCGTATGAAAATTGTAACAGCCGCCAAACAGATTAAACTACCGCGCCAAACACACAAGTTAAACAACTTTTAATAGGTTTCTTAACATCCTTCTAGAATACTGCATAGAAAACTCGAAAAACTCATTTCAAACGAAGTACTAGAAAATTTAAGAGTTACTGAAATGAAGAAAATTAATGATTCAAAAACAAAAATCTAATTTCGTTATTAAATCTGCCTCGAAAAATTGCAGTATTTATTTATACACGAGATACCCAAATCCCAACAAATTTGAGCCACTTCTACATACAGGGTGTCCCAATAGTGCATCAAAGTCCAATATCGGTCCATTTTACAAGACTTTGGATATTTCCGCTACTGAAGCCTAACACCGACGCCTGTAGACGAGCTATCCCCAACCAGGAATTTTGCCTAATCCCTTCCTTTAAGAAGAGTAGGGATCTTTTATTTGCCTAATATTTAATAGACAAGGAACCGACGGCTTTACATCCCCTCCGAAGGATGGTATAATAAATAAATACACCACAGGTAATGACGACCCCCTTTATCCCGGAAGGCTCTAGAAGAGCCTTGTGTGGGAGGGGGCTACACATTTAGAGGCAAGGGACACACAGCCAATATCCGTGTATAGTGGAAAAATCCCTCTCACAGTATTTTCCACTGCCACGACCGGGGATCGAACCCGGAACTTTTGGGTGAGAGGCAAGTGCGCTCACCTCTCGACCATCAGTATATATATCCCCTATACAACCCTCGCCTAAGGTTGTATAGCTTCCGCGCATACACTGATATACAAGCCGCTGGAAGATGTGCGAGGCGAGGACGCGGTCTTCGTTGGAACGGTCACCCATCCAACTACTAACCGCGCCTTACGTTGCTTTATATCGCATATCAAAGTATGTACATAATAATGACGAACCCACGCTTGCCCCCATGGTGTATTTTTACTAGCACTAATTCAGGACATTTCAAAGTGAATTTTCTCAATTTTTTCAAACGGGCTCTGTATATTAATGTATTTTTAAATTGGCATGTTAATTCTCTACAATTTTTGTGAATAATATCCTATATCTAAAAATCGTTATTTCCAGAGATATTTTTACTTTTTCATTAAAAACTGTTAAATTGTAATACTTTTCATTTCGAACTGATCTAGTAGACATGATTTTTACATAAAGTGTAAAGCAACCAAAAAGTAGGGATGAATTAAAGCAAGATGGATAAGGTGTTGTAGTTACTATTCGTTGTCATATATAGTTTAATTATTCGTCTTCAAATTTTGTTTTTAATTCCTATTTTCACCATGATGAAGTCAATTTTCGTAATTCGTGGACGACGAAGCTTCTTCATTCTTATTCTGCATTTTCGTTGTGACCATAATCGTCATCATTAGTCTACAGCCTGTCGGCGTCGTGAGTCCTGGCATTCCGCAGATTCCTCCGCCACACCGCCGTATTTTGCTCTGCCGTTTCAGTTCATTGCACAAATTTCATTGGCATTCTCAGCAACTACGCCCTTTCGCAGTCTCATTGTCATAAGGTCCATTTCTCTTCCCCATCCTTTCGTAGATACTCACGGTTTCTGATAATGGTTAAGGTGCCCGTCGGGAAATATTTTGTTGATACATACTCTCTCCAAACTTCGTGTATGGCTTCATTGGACCTAGTCTGACAGCATTTTCCTCTATCATTTTTTTTATTTTTGGGGCGTTTTCCCGCTAGATTTTCCGAAACATGTCATTTTGACGGCATATAAAAAATGTATAGATACTGTTATTTTTCCAAGTAGAATAGCTTAAAAACGTGAATTGAAACGTGAAAAAATAATTGTCTGATAATAAATGTGGGTCATTGGGCGTGTCCGCTATCTCGAACATGTCGGAAAAACGACTATATGAAAATTTATTAATAACCAGCTGATTTTCGCTGTATTAATTTATTAAAACATACAAAAACAAGTTTTCGTATTGTCTGACGCGTCGAAGTTGTCGGTTTCATGACAGCAAAAAATTTATTCATAACATTTTTTTACAAATCTTTTTGATTTTTAAATAAAATTTATAATACGATTAAAAAATTGTCTGACGGCGAAATAAAGCCATTTAGCTGGAAATGTTAAATAAAAGGTTTTTCTATGTGGTTGTCAAGCTACGCTTGGATGTTACATTCATATGTATATATTGAGGCTATATTTATAAATAACAAACTGATTTTTTCAATATAGCTTAATAAAAATAAATCAAATCCAATTTTTTAACTGCCTGACAAAAGGTGTTTTCCAGTTTTTCAGTCTGACGCCTGGAAAATACAATTTTTTAATGTTGTAATTGCCTTCAAATTGTCATGATTATCTCATATTAATCATTGAAAAATCATTTTTACAGTGTCAAAAATCATAAATAAATTGCTTAAACTTCGCGCTTGAAAATATATCGTTTTATACAAGTTCACATGTGTACATATGTTACGCAGGCTCTATAATAGAACATAGGAGTGTGGAACGTCTTTCTACACTCCGTATTGTATTCTATAGTAGTAGTATAGTACACGTGTAGTAGTAGAGAATTGCATACTTCATATATTTTTGATGCAAAATTGCACACTTAAATTGAATTCATGTATTTACCGAAAATGGATTAATTGTTTTTTCATTTATAAAAGGTACTTTGTTATAACTAATATTATAAAGTGTTATCTTATAGCTTGTTTCAAGATCTTTAATGTGGGCCCTGGATGAAAATTTTCGGACTAGTAGTACAGGAGATATAGCAATTTTATACGTACTAAAAGACAATTTTTCGCTACTTTTTTCTACAAAAAGTTTTATGTATTTTTCAATATTATCGAACTTAACACTTGGGTAAGTCGAATTCAGATGGTTTAAAAGAGTTCAAAAATTTCAAAATAGAGATTATAAAATAAGTAAGTTGAAATACCGTATCTTTTTTAACCGTCTTCTCGACTAAACGAAATTTCATTTTTTATCGCCCTAACTTCGACGGCCGCTATTGGAAAATTATGTTTTTTCGTCAGACTCTCGTTATGCCCCACTGTATTTGTCAGACACTTATACTACAAATTAAATACCTATTTTCTGCATATAATTTTCCAATGTCTGAAGGTTATGAATAAATTTTTTGCTGTCATGAAACCGACAACTTTGACGCGTCAGACTGGGAAATCGGAAAATAATTTTCGTCAGACAATACGAAAACTTGTTTTTGTATGTTTTAATAAATTAATACAGTGAAAATCAGCTGGTTATTAATAAATTTTCTTATAGTCTTTTTTCCGACATGTTCGAGATAGCGAACACGCCCAATGACCCACATTTATTGACAGACAATTATTTTTTCACGATTCAATTCACGCTATTCTACTTGGAAAAATAACAGTATCTATACATTTTTTATATGCCGTCAAAAACGCCCCAAAGACAAAAAAAAATGATAGAGGAAAATGCTGTCAGACTAGGTCCAATGAAGCCATACACAAAGTTTGGAGAGAGTATGTATCAGCAAAATTTTTCCCGACGGGCACCTTAACTATAATTTGTTTTCTTCTACAAACTAAATTTGTGCCTATTGTCAGATTTGTACTGCTAATGATATTGATCTTATAGCAATTAGTGCTTAATTTGTTGCAGGTGCTAATAGAGTTTATTGTTTTCTTTTCGACTTGTTGTTCTAGGTTTCTTGTTATAAATAGCATTTAAATGTTATAATCTTTAAGCGCGATTCTCCTTTTGTTGTAAATGTTTCACTGTTTTTAGGAACTGTCTTCCGACATACCTTACAAAGAATTGTTCATTATCTAGTTGACTTAATGTTTGCAATTCTCATTTGACTTTTTCGTCCAGTAAGTGACAGTAATTGCAACGTTATTTAATTAATGTACTGGCTTTGTTCTGATAGAGTTTTATTATTATCTTGAAACTGTTTTCATCTTATAATTTATCAATTACAACCGTGATAGCATTCTAAGTATTGTAATGGATTTAGTTAGGATGCGCATTAAGTTTTAACTATGTACCTACTCTTCTCCATGGAGAAGGTACTACCTTCATTTTGTTTGTACCAACGTTTTGTATAAAAATTATGCAGCAAATATTATTCAGCAAATATATCTGTTTGTCTTCTATCAAATTATTTAAATCATATTAATACCGACCCTTAGCAACGTTCAATATTTTTGCAAATCTTCAATTAAGTCCGTACAGATAACCTAAGCATAGGATAGGATTTGTCGCAGAAGCTTATTAAAAACAAAGCCTCTTAAATCGTTATAACCATTGCTTATTCAATTAGATACACGACTCTAACGACCCTCTTAAGATGTATAGAATCGGCATAATAATAACTAAATTCATACTCAATTCTATATAGGTATTGACGTTTACGTTTGTGTAGCCGGTGTATGTAAATACAATAAACCATAAAGGAAGGAACAAATTATATACGCCTTATGTGTACGAAGTTTTATTTTAATTTTATTATTTATCTCTCATTATATTCCTCTGTAATGAGCAATAATGCCTTTCTTACGACCCATGGCCGTTCGTCCAAGAAGTATTTAAGTTTAATGTTAGCCACAGACGCTTATATTTTAGCTCTGTTTAAAGTAGATCTAACCACAAAATTGCACAACTGACGCCTGTGACTATATTTCTATCTTATTGATGTCTGTTTATGTGGAGATCTTACAGATGTTTGATATGTCGACGAATGTGGGGTCATGAATACACTGTTTATATTTCCTGAAAATTATAGGTTGGAGTTACGAAGAGTATATATCCACGTGAATGATAAGTGCGAAGGAAAAATACGTGTAATTTTAAATATACGAATGTAAATTTTCCTTTTCAATTATTTATAGTATACAGAGGCGTTTTGATGAATAATTGCAAAGCGAGAATAGTATTACGATGTTAATTTGTAGAGTATGATGTTATTCACGTCTACATCCTAAGGAAATATTAAAATTTTGGTTTTATTCCTTATTCTTTTTTTCGTGAAGGCATTGGCTGTGATAAATGTCAAATAGTTGCTCATTGCAATTACTCCAAGCAGCATTGTTTCGAGCGAGTTTATTAACATTAATATATTCTTTTTCGACTCCTTGAATATTTTTTAATTGAGTAAATCTTAAGGTTGCTTCAAGATTTGTGAGATTATTACAATAACCAAACGTTGAAAGATAACATATATAGCAATCATTATATAATAATATAAATCATCAAGGTTTTCATCATATTTATTTTATAAATTTATAATGCTAAATTCAAATAAAAAATATTGTAAATCATGATTTTTTTATTATTATTCTTCCTATGGTTACCATCACGGATCACTTACAGACATCGTTGTATTTGTAGGAACTTGAGGTGAGTGGGCAAGTGAGCTGCTACATAGTTATACCAAGTGAGTTGCTATAATCGGAACTTGGGAATATACAGATGCCACCATCGAGTTCTGGCACGATTCCCAAATACGATTCACAATATCTATTATCTTCTTAATATCTGTTTTGCCAGAGGCGGTAATTGCAGTAAAAATAGTTTTGGGTAAGCTTCTTTTCCATAATTTAATAAGCAACTTTTGACTAAGCATGTGGAATCCTCCTACAACACTTAACATATACCGATAAAAATCGAAAGGTTTGAGGTCTCCCATCTGAGAACCAGAGAGCAAGTCATCTAAACGCTTCTCCTCACTAGACATCAGGCGTGAAATTAACGTATGCTTCAAATTAACATACAAATCACTTTCAGGAGGGTTAGCTATAATATCGTAAACATTGTTTATAACTTATAAAGGTAATCTAGCGACTACCTGGTCATGTTTTTTACGATCATTGCTAATACGAGCCACCGCAAATTGAGATTCAATTTGAGCAAACCAAACCTCGTGTTTTGAGACCCAAATTGGTGGAAGCCTGACGGTCGCGACGTACTGATCGTGAGCCGTAACTACTGGATTATCAACTACAATTTCACTTGTGGGCTGGTGCCATCATGAATGACTGATTGTTCTCTCTCGTTTAATAAGAGATAATGAAGACACAACTCACTTACAATAAACTACTAGCCAAAATATACCCCTGCGGTAGACGTCTTCCTCGCTCCTCTAACGACCGTATACGACCAATCAATACTACCCAAAACATCCTTGATAATATTTTCAAAAATAAAAAACTTATCCATACATCTTCTGTGGGGGGCAAAAATACCACGGCTGCCGTCTTTCCAGGGGGACAAATATACAGTATCAAATTTCGACGTCACTAATATATAGCAATATCTATATAATTATATAAATCATCAAGGTTTTCATCATATTTATTGCATAAATTTATAACGCCAAATTCAAATAAAAAATATTGTACATCATGATTTTTTTTATTCTTCTTCTTAGCAAGTGAGCTGCTACAATAAGATTCTCTGGTATACTGTTTCCTTATATGCATATTAACTTTATTAACCAAATACGTGAAGTTAGGTACTGGAAAAGTAAGTTTTGCGGTAGGTAACCTTTCAAACTATCCATTTAACCATTCAAGTCGGTGATAAAATTGCAGAGGTACTGGCATGTGCCTATGCCCTTGATCTAGTAGACAGGGCAATGAGAGAACTATATTGTTAAAAAAGATTGGAACCTTTGGATTGGAATGTATTTTCAACTCTTAAAAAGGATTATTCGCCAATAATATCGTTTTATCTGCAATGTAGCGAGAATAATTATACAAAGATTTAAACCTTATAAGTTCCACATAATGTTCTTTAAATATATTACCCACAATCCATGCTTTCAGAGCTGTGGTCATCATCTTGATTTGGTTTTCCCAATCCCAAGAGTTCTTGTTAATCTTCATATTAGAACTGAATTGACCTCGTTGAACTTGCTCAAATCATGAAGAAATTAAATCATACGAGAGGACTTGTGGTGATGATATGTTCGATAAAAATGCAGACACGGTACTGATTCTGTTGAAAAAATGTGTTGAAAATGACTCGCAAGTTAATGGGCGATCGACCAATAGCAATACGACATTAAGGACACCACGCCTTGACACGCGCCTTGATATTTCTTTACATCGTATGAATCTGAAATGCGAATATAGTATATAATATATACCCAAATAACATATTTCAATGCAGAAATGAAAGATTTTGTTCTCAAATATTCAAGACAGTTTTATCCACATAAAATGCATTGCACCTATTAACATATCTCACATTTTATTTTATAAAGCATTCTCCCCAAATTTCACGCATGCTTTTAAATTTCGATCCACGTTGCCAAGAGTAATATATAATTCGTGTAAATTAACAGTTTGTTATCAAACATTAAATCCATCGATCTGATGTTCTCAGGATATAATTAGATAAACAGTTTACGCTCCTTACACTCTTTATGTATACTTATAGTGATATTACA
The DNA here is from genome assembly GCA_963675555.1 of Leptura quadrifasciata. NCBI lineage: Eukaryota > Metazoa > Arthropoda > Insecta > Coleoptera > Cerambycidae > Leptura > Leptura quadrifasciata. The sequence goes on from OY776676.1 coordinate 126,584,223, forward strand.
CACAATTATCTCGCCAGTTTTAACAGAGGATTAAAAAAATGACCTTTGTCAAATAACACAATAGCTAACAAATATGAACTCTTGGTAGACTTTTTGTTTGAAAGGTATCTGTTATGAAGTCAGACACCTTGGAAATTCCTGCAGTTTTAACCACTTCCTGTATATCTCCGCTTTATATAATATATATGTCCTCATTTGAACCTGCATGCTTATTATAAAGCGTATTATTTATTCATCGTTGTTTGAGTGGCATCTAAATATGTGTTTATAGTATTTTTACATCGTAAACATAATACTCTATCCAACAGGTTTGTATTTAAATTCTATTAAGCGTACAATAAATTTTTAATATATTTCCGTATACACCGAATCGTAGTCACAAAACGTTGAAATTTAATATTACTTTTACAATATAATATTTATATGCCTATTTACGGTAAATAAACGTTTAAAAATAGTTGTTACTATATTTAAATTACTCAGATTTCACTGGTAACAGCCCGGTGAGGTGTTGTAATTTTTAATATGTCTATTTTTATGGAAATTTTATTAGTTTTTAGAAATCCTCTATTTAAGAACGTGTGAATTTATTTTTAGGTGTGGTCCTTTCTTCTTCCTGAAAGAGGTTATGATGAATGTGTGATAAAGTTTCCTTATGATCGTTCCTAAGATATAAAATATGTGAATTCATGCACATTGTATACAGAGCGTCCATTGGAGTATGAGACAATTTTTACTAGTTAGTGTTTGGGTGTAAAAAAATCAGCTAGACAAACTAAATTTTTATTTCTTTAAAAAGTTATACAACTTGAAGTAAAGTAGAACGAAGAACGAAGTAGTTTGTGTTTCAGAGGAATGATATTGTTTGGTTATTTGTTTGTCATTTCTTCTCTAAACCTTAAGAGCAAATTCTTTGATATTGATCATCGTACTGTATGACCAAAGGGTACTACCTAATGTATTCACTATAGATAGAATAGAATAGAACTGTGAATATAGAGTTCCCCAAGAATGAGTTCTAAGACCCTTCCTTTTTAAAATGTACATCAATGATCTTGCAATAAAGGTATACCTGATTTTTTGCTGTTGATATGTGCAATGTCAATGTCAAATTATTCCCAAAATTGTATTGATGCTATCAACACAATTCGAGAAGCTCAAATTGGCACTGAACTATGGTTTCAAAGTAATGGTAAATGCAAATAATGATTGAATGGATGGATGATTTACCGAGTGAAAGTGTATCTTCCAATAACGATGAGAAAGTTAATTTCTTTGGGGTAATCCTGAGACTTATCCTTAAATGAGACAAGCATGGTATGAAAATAGCAAATAAGCTAAGTGGCAATATATCTCTCCTACACTTACTCCGTGAATCTGTTTTTACATCAGTTGTAAATATCGCATATTATGCTTTTTGGCAATCTATTATGATATGGGGATGTTCCGCATCTTGGCCCAGAATATTCAGTTTACAAGGAAAGGTCGTATGAACTATTGATAAAGTAAACTATAGAAAGAGTGCCGTTATTATTTTATTAAGCTCAAGTTATTTAATTTCCTTTGTTTATTTATATTGGAATGTCTCCTGCTTGTCAGAAATAATAGCCCAAATACTATGATATACCATTATGAAGCAAGAAACAACTCCAATTTACTACTCAAAGCAAGTGAAGGCCAAGAAAGTTTGAATTACACTGATAGTAATAATTTTATAATTTTCTTCCAAGTTTTTATCAGACGTTAAAGCCAAAATAATTTAAAAGCAAAGCCAAGGAAGTACTATAGTAAAATAAAATTAATCTGTCGTTTGGATTTTATTTCTCAGGGGATAATTTTACGATCAATCGATGGGAAAAAATGTGAAGAATAACATATTAAAGTGTTTAAGACTTGCACGTTGTAGCAATTTTGTAAATAAATAAAAACTATCAACAAATTGGCCTCACTCGATTATAACACGGTACGACGGCCATAAAATGCTTCTAATAATAAAAAAATATATATCACGTTGTAGAACAAGAAATTCTGTACAATTTTGTTACGGGAAATACCCCTCTACGATGCTTAATTTTTTTTATATCAATTTTTAAGATTTGTTTGTCAAGTTGTTTTGCCAAGTGCAGCACGCGCCGTTCCGCCATGTCGCCGTGGCGACAAAGGTCCGCTGACCAAACGAAAACAACTTGGCAAAAAAAAAATTAAAAAAATTGATTAAAAAAAAATTAAGCATCGTAGAAGGGATTTCCCATATCAAAATTGTAGAGAATTTTTTATGAGCAATTAAAATATTATTTTAGCCCCAAAATTAATAAATGCGCATTAAAAAAGGTAAAAGGCGCACTATAATAATAAGCTTTTCAAATCTTGGCATATCAGACATGTTACTCGGTTAGCATTAGCCATTGTACCTGGTTTTGCGAGGTTTTAAGAAATTGTTGGTTTGGTTCGTTTTAGTTTTTGTTAGTACTTTTCAAACTCCAACACTTCTCTGCCTTAACATAATTTTCTTAATCCTAACAACAACTAAAACCAACCTAGCCAACATTTTTTAAAACCCCGCAAAACCAGGTATAATGGCTAACGCTAAAATGTGATAAATAAAATTTTATTTCAATAAATTACCTTTATTTTTTTTATGTATAGATTTTGTTTCTAATTAGTTATGGACCCATTAGTTATTCACCTACAATACATATTTTTAGGGTAAAAGTACGCTTTGGTATTTTATTTATTACATAGATAATCTATACGAGATAGTGAAACAATTAATTTACTTAATAATATCTAATCATTATTTTTGCACGAATAGTAATGGTAAAAAATCTTATTTTAATGCCCAGAAATTAAATATATTACCTACTACTTACTATCATGCATATTTAAATCTTACATGTTTAAAATAGATATGTTTATTTATTGTGAGGTGTGTTATATTTGAATGCGCAAAATAATAATTTTAATGCTCAAATTGTGGAATAATGAGCGTTTAAATCATATGCTAGATTTATTGCTGTTTACTGTGTAAACGCCTTCTACATTATCTACTAGTCTTAATTTCAAGCTTAATTCAATAACTTCCAAATGTTTGTCTAAATGAATTTATTTGTACCCGAAATACTCAGCGGTGAAGTTTAGCCAATGCTGATAAACACTCTGTATGCAATATTGGAAATAACAGCACTTCCATGCCTTGATGTTATTGTGTTATTAGCCCCTCCTTTTCCGCAAAATTCATCACCCTCTTATTGTACAGCGGGTGGGTGTTCGTGCTGTTTATCAAATTTACCGCTTTAATATCTTCGTGTTCTGTTTATTGATGTAGCACACATTGATTTTTCTTCATTGATTTATATATTATTTTATTTTTAAGTGTTGTATATTCGCTTACTCAACTACCACCCACTAATTCTGATCTTATTCAAAACGTTTCTATTTTTGCCCCAGTTATCTAAGTTTCCTGATAGGGAAATGACTCACTATTGAAATTTTGTAACTTAAGTTTGTGAATTTAAACTAGATTTGAAACCCAGAGAAAGTCAGGGAAAACTCAATAAAATTATAAAAGTTTCTAAATTTTCTTCCACAAAATTTCTGTTTTTTGCTAGTTTTTCATTATTTATTCATTCATTACGCGGTTATAATTTTAAAACCTCATATATCGAATGAAAGATCTTACTGAAGTGTGTAAGGCCTCTACTTAAATAGAAAATAAGTACTATGCATTGTAATGTTTTAGTGATGAATTGTGTTGCAATTTGCGTAAGGGTAATAGGCCTCTGCAAATACATCGATGGTGATCGAGTGGAGTTATTCCATAAGTCTCTAACAACTTCGCCTCTTGCTCAAAAGTATCATGGTATATAGATTACATATAGCTAAATCAGGTCATCCAGTCTAAAATTATTAGTAACAAATGAGCAGGGTTTAGATCTTACATCTTCAAAAGGGTAGACAACAGCAGCAAACTGAATATTCCGCTCGAAATCTAGGAAATGGATTCGATAAATATTAATTAGTTGTCTAAATGGAATAAATAAGAATAAGATCGGAGACAGAAAATCACTATAGAAGAGCAATGTGAATAAAGAAGCAATAATACTAATATATATGATAATAATAATTTTGTTGACAAATTTTATAGCCCATATTATCTACCTTATATAACTCGATGACATGATGCGTATAGCTTTTATTGCGGGGGGTTGCAGGGTGCTGAAGATGACAGCCGAGCTTAGTCAGATATTATGAAACGTTTTCATGGAACTGATTAACTTTGTCTATTCAGAGGGCATCATCGTTAAATTAGTCGCAAAAGTAATTGCGCCCAGGTACGCACTTGAAATATTTAGATCAGGAACTCAGTCGTTCAATTTTAACAGCACGTTATGGTATAGTATTATTAATATTTACCTACATTCTAATAAGTACGAATTTTAAGTAGGGCTCTGTACTATTTCAATCGCAAATTGACTCGCTTACTTTTATAGTTTTTAATGTGCATCGGCTTGTTTGATGACAACATGCCGAATAGTCTAACGGCGATAATATTTAGGTCGTACGGTTTTTGTTGCCTTTTTTGAGTGCACAGTAAATCTGAGTTCGACTATATAAAAAATATTCTCTCTTGTGATTTTGTGTGGATATTTTTTTTATGTATTTTATTTAAAAATAACACTTTTTAATTTTCGTTTTATATTTAAAGCATACATAAAAGGTTGCTTTGTTATCGACATTTTACAGCATGGAGATTGATACACATTCGTAGGTACCTCCCACTTTGCATTAAACCTTTCTGTTTGTCAAACATCTTCTCCAGATATTAAATATAACCAATAACACCATAACTTTTCCCTTGAACCTTTACAATTCGTATACTTTGATCCAAAATTAATTCATTAGCTATCTCACCATTCTTAAAGTAAAATATTTGAAGGAGCAGAACACATTTAAAGAGCATCGATCAGTTTAAAAAATGGCTGTCTTCCGTATCAAAATAAATAAAAACTTAAAGCAAATACCATGTTTCAAACAAATCGAAATCTGATTCGGCTTAAAAATCCCTCTTTCAGAATGATGCTATGTTATTTTACTTACTGCGAGCACGGGTGTGACATTTGAAGTTTAGTGTACTGGAGCTAAAACGGTTTAAACCCCATTTGCAATCATTAAAACTAAACTCTCTGCACTATAATTTGTTTAAGAGCAATAAAATGGGAACTTCCTACGTTCAGATACTAAATTTAATCAAGAAATGTGTGGCTGCTTCACGAAAGGCTAAGTTTTTAGTCATTAATTTATATGTTCTCTCTCTACTATTATTATAAATCGACTATGCATATTGTTAAACTCTGTTCAAAGTAGATTCAAATAAGTGTACCATGACGGTATGCATCTATGAATATATTATTTTAACTGCTCTTATAACACAATTATGCGAGAAATGGTATGTAAAATGCGCACATATATATGTGTATGTTTGACCATTATACTGTTCAATTATGGAGAAAGGTGATAACTGTAAAGTGTAAAAGAACATGGTTTTTGTTTTGACATTTATTTCATTAATTTTTTGATACTAGGCACTAAGAAATCACTCAAATTAAAATACAACTAAAAACTTTTCGCATTAAAAAACTATTTTAAATAATTTGTTATTTGTTCATAAGTAAAGTAGAATTTTTGAAATATTCAGCAAATAATAATAATAGGGTTTAGTGTGTATAAAAAAGATAGGTTTACACAAAAGGAAGAGGTTAGGCTAGCTATCTTCCACCTTTACTAAAAAATTATAAAATATATATAATAAAAAGCATACAAATAAAGAAATTTTACAATAAAATGCCTAATTAATCTATACAGCTCTTAACGTAGATATTAAGTGTTGATACTATAATAATTAAGATATACTATGTGACGTACATTAAACTCGGTTAACTATATTGAATATTATTAGACCTAAAGTTTTCGAAAACTATTTCTTCAACAATAATATTTTTTTATTTTTAAATTGTCCTAAAGATCTATTTAAGTAATCAACAACTTTATTCAAATATACAGCTGCCAAGTAAGAAAAACTTCCGTGGAATCTGCTTGTGTTATGTTGTGAGGTAGTAAATGTAGTATCTTACATTAGCATTATGAACATCTGATCTCCTCTGAATTAAAACATTTAAATAATTTAGTGTTTTATATTTTAATAATTTGTACAAAAAGGCTATTATTAAATATTGCATTCGCTGTTGCACATTTAATTGATTAAGTTGTACAAGATATAGCGTTACATGTTCCTGATATGGGATATAACATACAAATCGCATACCTGCATTTTGTATGCCCTGTATTTTGTTTTCGTTATATTGAAAGAAACTGTAGTACACAGATCCACAATAATCCAAATGAGGGTATATGAGGGTTTTAACTAATTTTTACTTAACTTCTTTGTTTAATTGATATTTAAATCTATATAATGATTTAAATTATAAAAAAGAAATTTTGAATATGTATGCGACATGTTCGTTAAATGATAAACTATTATGTATGATTACACCTAAATTTTTTACTGATGTTACCCAATCAATATCACTATTGTTTATATTGAATTTGAAATTATTTTCCATTTAAAATTTTTGTCTTTCAGGCCCAATCCATATAGTAACTGACTTGTTAGGGTTTATTCTCACCATGGTCTTCAAAACATTGTACAGTATTGTCTGAAAGTTATTTGTGGCATTCTAAGAATATTCTTTCCTATTATTTGGGTTTTCTACCACATGTACTATTATCCTCTTCAAAACAAATCACCGAATCTACAAAATAATAGAATTATTGGAAAAAAAAAGCCTCTGCGCCCGTGACGTTTACGCCAAAGGAAAAGTCAGAGGTTATGTTTTGCAAATAATATAAATCGGAAAAAACACAAAAATAATGTATTTTGCTGACGTTTCGGAAAGTAATCTCTTTCCGTTTTCAAAGCTATTTTTGAAGAACTCTTATTTTGCTGTGTATGTCAAATACACAGCTTTAAGATTCTGTTTATGTTATTTCCATAGATACTTACTACTTACACAGAACATAGAACTGATGATATTTTTTTTAGATAATGTTGAGTTTGTTAAGTTCTTCTTTTAACATTGGTAGCCAGGTTGTACAAATATCTACAGAACAATTCGATACGCACTTATCTTCATTTAATAAGATTATTGCTGATTCTTTAATTTTTCTTTTTTTGGTATCTGTTTCTTTTGTTAAAATTTTTGCCGAGTCCCAGTTTATTCTATGTCCGTTTTCCCAAGCATGTTCACAAATCTTTGATTTCTGGATTTCATTATTTCTAATGTAGTTCTTGTGCTCATCCAACCTCACACTGAAAGGTCTGGATGACTCACCCACATAACATTTATCACATTCGCACGGGATATTGTAAATACAGTTTTTTGAATTCTGCTCCCTGTTTATCGGTTTTGTTTTTGTTAAAATAGATCTTAAAGTGTTCCCCGTTTGAAATATCGTCCTAACATCAAATTTGTCACCTATACGGCGTAGCTTTTCCGATAGTCCGTATACATAAGGAATTATTGCTGTATAATGACGTTCAGGTTTTTGTCGTACCTGATTGTCCCTATTTTCAACATTTATGAAAATTCTATCAACAAAGGCTTCAGGATATTGATTTTGTACTAGAACCTCTTTGATAAATTTTTTCTCGTTATTTAATATTTCATTATTAGATGAAATTATTTTGGCCCTATCGTATAAACATTTTACAACACCCCTTTTAACATTTATTGACTGATTTGAGTTAAAATTTAGATATCTATTAGTATGTGTTGGTTTTCTATAAACGCTTGTTTCAATTGTATTATTTATCCTTCTAATTAAAACATCTAAAAACGGTAGTTCATTCCTACTTTCTACTTCTAATGTGAATTTAATAGACGGTTCCTTACTATTTATATTTTCTAAAAAACTATATAGTAAATCAACACCATGAGGCCAAATTGCAAAGATGTCGTCAACATATCTCCACCAGACAACCGGTTTGTTTATACAATTTTGAACATGTGTGTTCTCAAAGTTCTCCATAAATATGTTGCTTAAAATTGGTGATAATGCAGACCCCATAGCCATACCAAAATCCTGCTGATAGAACTCATTGTCCAATTGAAAATAGGTTGTTTTTATACACAGTGTTAAGAGTTCCATTATGCTATTTACACTTAATTTAGTTCTAGTTTCCAAATTATTATCATTTAGCAACCTGTCTTTAACTATTTTTAATGTTTCATCTACCGGAACATTGGTAAAGAGGCTAACTACATCAAAACTAACCATCAGGTGTGATTCATGAATATCGGTTTCATAAATTTTTTCTATGAAATGTTTACTATTTTTTATATATGAATCGGTATTTCCAGATAATGGATCAATAATTTTAAGTAAAAATTTTGCCAAATTATGACATGGTGAATTAATAGAACTAACAATTGGTCTTAAAGGAATATTTTGTTTATGTGTCTTTGGTAAGCCATAAAAATGAGGAGGCTTACTATGATGTGGTGTAAGTTTCCTTCGTTCAAAATCATTAAATTCATGTTTGTATTTAAACAAAGTTCTGTAAATTTTGCTCTCTATTGATTTTGTTGGATCTTTGTTTAATTTTGAGTAGGGTCCCTCATTTACAAGAGTCATGATTTTTGTGTTATATATATCTTTATCTATAATGACTGTGGCATTACCTTTGTCTGCTGGCAATATTTTTATACTTTCATCGCGTTTTAAAGAATTTATCGATAACTTTTCTTCTGGAGTTAAATTATCTTTAATTTTGTATTGCTTCTCTAAAGCAATTTTTGCCCGTATGCGATATTCATTACCACTATCTGTTGGTAAATTTTGAGCCGTTTTTTCTATTGCCGCTACTATGTCAAATTTTGGAACAGTTTTCGGGTTTACTGCAAAATTTAAACCTTTTGATAGTACAAGCCTGTCTGAAATGGACAAAAGTCTTTTTGACATATTAATGACAGTCCTGTCAATTAAAGGATTATTATTTATATTTTGTAATTGCCTAATCTGTTTTTCCCTTATTAAGTTTTTAAATTTATGTAAATGCGTACCTTTTTGCAGATTAAAATATTTTTCGTAACTCAACCTGACATTCTGGATTATAAACTGATAATCCTGTTCTATAATGTTGCTGCTTAATTCATTCTCCGTGTAAGTAATGTCCCCAATAGTTCGTTCTTTTTGGTATCTATGATATTGAATCCTTTCCCTAACCATGGACTTGCTTGCCTTGTCCAAAATTTTTCTGGTTTTCGCATTTTGGAAAGGTACTTTTAGCCGTAAAAACTTCGGAATTATATCATGTTCCCGACATTTACACAAAAAGGTTATACTATTTTCTGATCTGGCTAGTTTCTTATAACATTTTTCTAAAAATCTGAAACATTGTTTTATATTAGGCCCATACCTGTTATCTAAATATTGTCTGAAAGTTATTTGTGGCATTCTACGAATATTCTTTCCTATTATTTGGGTTTTCTACCACATGTACTATTATCCTCTTCAAAACAAATCACCGAATCTACAAAATAATAGAATTATTGGAAAAAAAGCCTCTGCGCCCGTGACGTTTACGCCAAAGGAAAAGTCAGAGGTTATGTTTTGCAAATAATATAAATCGGAAAAAACACAAAAATAATGTATTTTGCTGACGTTTCGGAAAGTAATCTCTTTCCGTTTTCAAAGCTATTTTTGAAGAACTCTTATTTTGCTGTGTATGTCAAATACACAGCTTTAAGATTCTGTTTATGTTATTTCCATAGATACTTACTACTTACACAGAACATAGAACTGATGATATTTTTTTTAGATAATGTTGAGTTTGTTAAGTTCTTCTTTTAACATTGGTAGCCAGGTTGTACAAATATCTACAGAACAATTCGATACGCACTTATCTTCATTTAATAAGATTATTGCTGATTCTTTAATTTTTCTTTTTTTGGTATCTGTTTCTTTTGTTAAAATTTTTGCCGAGTCCCAGTTTATTCTATGTCCGTTTTCCCAAGCATGTTCACAAATCTTTGATTTCTGGATTTCATTATTTCTAATGTAGTTCTTGTGCTCATCCAACCTCACACTGAAAGGTCTGGATGACTCACCCACATAACATTTATCACATTCGCACGGGATATTGTAAATACAGTTTTTTGAATTCTGCTCCCTGTTTATCGGTTTTGTTTTTGTTAAAATAGATCTTAAAGTGTTCCCCGTTTGAAATATCGTCCTAACATCAAATTTGTCACCTATACGGCGTAGCTTTTCCGATAGTCCGTATACATAAGGAATTATTGCTGTATAATGACGTTCAGGTTTTTGTCGTACCTGATTGTCCCTATTTTCAACATTTATGAAAATTCTATCAACAAAGGCTTCAGGATATTGATTTTGTACTAGAACCTCTTTGATAAATTTTTTCTCGTTATTTAATATTTCATTATTAGATGAAATTATTTTGGCCCTATCGTATAAACATTTTACAACACCCCTTTTAACATTTATTGACTGATTTGAGTTAAAATTTAGATATCTATTAGTATGTGTTGGTTTTCTATAAACGCTTGTTTCAATTGTATTATTTATCCTTCTAATTAAAACATCTAAAAACGGTAGTTCATTCCTACTTTCTACTTCTAATGTGAATTTAATAGACGGTTCCTTACTATTTATATTTTCTAAAAAACTATATAGTAAATCAACACCATGAGGCCAAATTGCAAAGATGTCGTCAACATATCTCCACCAGACAACCGGTTTGTTTATACAATTTTGAACATGTGTGTTCTCAAAGTTCTCCATAAATATGTTGCTTAAAATTGGTGATAATGCAGACCCCATAGCCATACCAAAATCCTGCTGATAGAACTCATTGTCCAATTGAAAATAGGTTGTTTTTATACACAGTGTTAAGAGTTCCATTATGCTATTTACACTTAATTTAGTTCTAGTTTCCAAATTATTATCATTTAGCAACCTGTCTTTAACTATTTTTAATGTTTCATCTACCGGAACATTGGTAAAGAGGCTAACTACATCAAAACTAACCATCAGGTGTGATTCATGAATATCGGTTTCATAAATTTTTTCTATGAAATGTTTACTATTTTTTATATATGAATCGGTATTTCCAGATAATGGATCAATAATTTTAAGTAAAAATTTTGCCAAATTATGACATGGTGAATTAATAGAACTAACAATTGGTCTTAAAGGAATATTTTGTTTATGTGTCTTTGGTAAGCCATAAAAATGAGGAGGCTTACTATGATGTGGTGTAAGTTTCCTTCGTTCAAAATCATTAAATTCATGTTTGTATTTAAACAAAGTTCTGTAAATTTTGCTCTCTATTGATTTTGTTGGATCTTTGTTTAATTTTGAGTAGGGTCCCTCATTTACAAGAGTCATGATTTTTGTGTTATATATATCTTTATCTATAATGACTGTGGCATTACCTTTGTCTGCTGGCAATATTTTTATACTTTCATCGCGTTTTAAAGAATTTATCGATAACTTTTCTTCTGGAGTTAAATTATCTTTAATTTTGTATTGCTTCTCTAAAGCAATTTTTGCCCGTATGCGATATTCATTACCACTATCTGTTGGTAAATTTTGAGCCGTTTTTTCTATTGCCGCTACTATGTCAAATTTTGGAACAGTTTTCGGGTTTACTGCAAAATTTAAACCTTTTGATAGTACAAGCCTGTCTGAAATGGACAAAAGTCTTTTTGACATATTAATGACAGTCCTGTCAATTAAAGGATTATTATTTATATTTTGTAATTGCCTAATCTGTTTTTCCCTTATTAAGTAGTTAGCCTCTTTACCAATGTTCCGGTAGATGAAACATTAAAAATAGTTAAAGACAGGTTGCTAAATGATAATAATTTGGAAACTAGAACTAAATTAAGTGTAAATAGCATAATGGAACTCTTAACACTGTGTATAAAAACAACCTATTTTCAATTGGACAATGAGTTCTATCAGCAGGATTTTGGTATGGCTATGGGGTCTGCATTATCACCAATTTTAAGCAACATATTTATGGAGAACTTTGAGAACACACATGTTCAAAATTGTATAAACAAACCGGTTGTCTGGTGGAGATATGTTGACGACATCTTTGCAATTTGGCCTCATGGTGTTGATTTACTATATAGTTTTTTAGAAAATATAAATAGTAAGGAACCGTCTATTAAATTCACATTAGAAGTAGAAAGTAGGAATGAACTACCGTTTTTAGATGTTTTAATTAGAAGGATAAATAATACAATTGAAACAAGCGTTTATAGAAAACCAACACATACTAATAGATATCTAAATTTTAACTCAAATCAGTCAATAAATGTTAAAAGGGGTGTTGTAAAATGTTTATACGATAGGGCCAAAATAATTTCATCTAATAATGAAATATTAAATAACGAGAAAAAATTTATCAAAGAGGTTCTAGTACAAAATCAATATCCTGAAGCCTTTGTTGATAGAATTTTCATAAATGTTGAAAATAGGGACAATCAGGTACGACAAAAACCTGAACGTCATTATACAGCAATAATTCCTTATGTATACGGACTATCGGAAAAGCTACGCCGTATAGGTGACAAATTTGATGTTAGGACGATATTTCAAACGGGGAACACTTTAAGATCTATTTTAACAAAAACAAAACCGATAAACAGGGAGCAGAATTCAAAAAACTGTATTTACAATATCCCGTGCGAATGTGATAAATGTTATGTGGGTGAGTCATCCAGACCTTTCAGTGTGAGGTTGGATGAGCACAAGAACTACATTAGAAATAATGAAATCCAGAAATCAAAGATTTGTGAACATGCTTGGGAAAACGGACATAGAATAAACTGGGACTCGGCAAAAATTTTAACAAAAGAAACAGATACCAAAAAAAGAAAAATTAAAGAATCAGCAATAATCTTATTAAATGAAGATAAGTGCGTATCGAATTGTTCTGTAGATATTTGTACAACCTGGCTACCAATGTTAAAAGAAGAACTTAACAAACTCAACATTATCTAAAAAAAATATCATCAGTTCTATGTTCTGTGTAAGTAGTAAGTATCTATGGAAATAACATAAACAGAATCTTAAAGCTGTGTATTTGACATACACAGCAAAATAAGAGTTCTTCAAAAATAGCTTTGAAAACGGAAAGAGATTACTTTCCGAAACGTCAGCAAAATACATTATTTTTGTGTTTTTTCCGATTTATATTATTTGCAAAACATAACCTCTGACTTTTCCTTTGGCGTAAACGTCACGGGCGCAGAGGCTTTTTTTCCAATAATTCTATTATTTTGTAGATTCGGTGATTTGTTTTGAAGAGGATAATAGTACATGTGGTAGAAAACCCAAATAATAGGAAAGAATATTCGTAGAATGCCACAAATAACTTTCAGACAATATTTAGATAACAGGTATGGGCCTAATATAAAACAATGTTTCAGATTTTTAGAAAAATGTTATAAGAAACTAGCCAGATCAGAAAATAGTATAACCTTTTTGTGTAAATGTCGGGAACATGATGTAATTCCGAAGTTTTTACGGCTAAAAGTACCTTTCCAAAATGCGAAAACCAGAAAAATTTTGGACAAGGCAAGCAAGTCCATGGTTAGGGAAAGGATTCAATATCATAGATACCAAAAAGAACGAACTATTGGGGACATTACTTACACGGAGAATGAATTAAGCAGCAACATTATAGAACAGGATTATCAGTTTATAATCCAGAATGTCAGGTTGAGTTACGAAAAATATTTTAATCTGCAAAAAGGTACGCATTTACATAAATTTAAAAACTTAATAAGGGAAAAACAGATTAGGCAATTACAAAATATAAATAATAATCCTTTAATTGACAGGACTGTCATTAATATGTCAAAAAGACTTTTGTCCATTTCAGACAGGCTTGTACTATCAAAAGGTTTAAATTTTGCAGTAAACCCGAAAACTGTTCCAAAATTTGACATAGTAGCGGCAATAGAAAAAACGGCTCAAAATTTACCAACAGATAGTGGTAATGAATATCGCATACGGGCAAAAATTGCTTTAGAGAAGCAATACAAAATTAAAGATAATTTAACTCCAGAAGAAAAGTTATCGATAAATTCTTTAAAACGCGATGAAAGTATAAAAATATTGCCAGCAGACAAAGGTAATGCCACAGTCATTATAGATAAAGATATATATAACACAAAAATCATGACTCTTGTAAATGAGGGACCCTACTCAAAATTAAACAAAGATCCAACAAAATCAATAGAGAGCAAAATTTACAGAACTTTGTTTAAATACAAACATGAATTTAATGATTTTGAACGAAGGAAACTTACACCACATCATAGTAAGCCTCCTCATTTTTATGGCTTACCAAAGACACATAAACAAAATATTCCTTTAAGACCAATTGTTAGTTCTATTAATTCACCATGTCATAATTTGGCAAAATTTTTACTTAAAATTATTGATCCATTATCTGGAAATACCGATTCATATATAAAAAATAGTAAACATTTCATAGAAAAAATTTATGAAACCGATATTCATGAATCACACCTGATGGTTAGTTTTGATGTAGTTAGCCTCTTTACCAATGTTCCGGTAGATGAAACATTAAAAATAGTTAAAGACAGGTTGCTAAATGATAATAATTTGGAAACTAGAACTAAATTAAGTGTAAATAGCATAATGGAACTCTTAACACTGTGTATAAAAACAACCTATTTTCAATTGGACAATGAGTTCTATCAGCAGGATTTTGGTATGGCTATGGGGTCTGCATTATCACCAATTTTAAGCAACATATTTATGGAGAACTTTGAGAACACACATGTTCAAAATTGTATAAACAAACCGGTTGTCTGGTGGAGATATGTTGACGACATCTTTGCAATTTGGCCTCATGGTGTTGATTTACTATATAGTTTTTTAGAAAATATAAATAGTAAGGAACCGTCTATTAAATTCACATTAGAAGTAGAAAGTAGGAATGAACTACCGTTTTTAGATGTTTTAATTAGAAGGATAAATAATACAATTGAAACAAGCGTTTATAGAAAACCAACACATACTAATAGATATCTAAATTTTAACTCAAATCAGTCAATAAATGTTAAAAGGGGTGTTGTAAAATGTTTATACGATAGGGCCAAAATAATTTCATCTAATAATGAAATATTAAATAACGAGAAAAAATTTATCAAAGAGGTTCTAGTACAAAATCAATATCCTGAAGCCTTTGTTGATAGAATTTTCATAAATGTTGAAAATAGGGACAATCAGGTACGACAAAAACCTGAACGTCATTATACAGCAATAATTCCTTATGTATACGGACTATCGGAAAAGCTACGCCGTATAGGTGACAAATTTGATGTTAGGACGATATTTCAAACGGGGAACACTTTAAGATCTATTTTAACAAAAACAAAACCGATAAACAGGGAGCAGAATTCAAAAAACTGTATTTACAATATCCCGTGCGAATGTGATAAATGTTATGTGGGTGAGTCATCCAGACCTTTCAGTGTGAGGTTGGATGAGCACAAGAACTACATTAGAAATAATGAAATCCAGAAATCAAAGATTTGTGAACATGCTTGGGAAAACGGACATAGAATAAACTGGGACTCGGCAAAAATTTTAACAAAAGAAACAGATACCAAAAAAAGAAAAATTAAAGAATCAGCAATAATCTTATTAAATGAAGATAAGTGCGTATCGAATTGTTCTGTAGATATTTGTACAACCTGGCTACCAATGTTAAAAGAAGAACTTAACAAACTCAACATTATCTAAAAAAAATATCATCAGTTCTATGTTCTGTGTAAGTAGTAAGTATCTATGGAAATAACATAAACAGAATCTTAAAGCTGTGTATTTGACATACACAGCAAAATAAGAGTTCTTCAAAAATAGCTTTGAAAACGGAAAGAGATTACTTTCCGAAACGTCAGCAAAATACATTATTTTTGTGTTTTTTCCGATTTATATTATTTGCAAAACATAACCTCTGACTTTTCCTTTGGCGTAAACGTCACGGGCGCAGAGGCTTTTTTTCCAATAATTCTATTATTTTGTAGATTCGGTGATTTGTTTTGAAGAGGATAATAGTACATGTGGTAGAAAACCCAAATAATAGGAAAGAATATTCGTAGAATGCCACAAATAACTTTCAGACAATATTTAGATAACAGGTATGGGCCTAATATAAAACAATGTTTCAGATTTTTAGAAAAATGTTATAAGAAACTAGCCAGATCAGAAAATAGTATAACCTTTTTGTGTAAATGTCGGGAACATGATATAATTCCGAAGTTTTTACGGCTAAAAGTACCTTTCCAAAATGCGAAAACCAGAAAAATTTTGGACAAGGCAAGCAAGTCCATGGTTAGGGAAAGGATTCAATATCATAGATACCAAAAAGAACGAACTATTGGGGACATTACTTACACGGAGAATGAATTAAGCAGCAACATTATAGAACAGGATTATCAGTTTATAATCCAGAATGTCAGGTTGAGTTACGAAAAATATTTTAATCTGCAAAAAGGTACGCATTTACATAAATTTAAAAACTTAATAAGGGAAAAACAGATTAGGCAATTACAAAATATAAATAATAATCCTTTAATTGACAGGACTGTCATTAATATGTCAAAAAGACTTTTGTCCATTTCAGACAGGCTTGTACTATCAAAAGGTTTAAATTTTGCAGTAAACCCGAAAACTGTTCCAAAATTTGACATAGTAGCGGCAATAGAAAAAACGGCTCAAAATTTACCAACAGATAGTGGTAATGAATATCGCATACGGGCAAAAATTGCTTTAGAGAAGCAATACAAAATTAAAGATAATTTAACTCCAGAAGAAAAGTTATCGATAAATTCTTTAAAACGCGATGAAAGTATAAAAATATTGCCAGCAGACAAAGGTAATGCCACAGTCATTATAGATAAAGATATATATAACACAAAAATCATGACTCTTGTAAATGAGGGACCCTACTCAAAATTAAACAAAGATCCAACAAAATCAATAGAGAGCAAAATTTACAGAACTTTGTTTAAATACAAACATGAATTTAATGATTTTGAACGAAGGAAACTTACACCACATCATAGTAAGCCTCCTCATTTTTATGGCTTACCAAAGACACATAAACAAAATATTCCTTTAAGACCAATTGTTAGTTCTATTAATTCACCATGTCATAATTTGGCAAAATTTTTACTTAAAATTATTGATCCATTATCTGGAAATACCGATTCATATATAAAAAATAGTAAACATTTCATAGAAAAAATTTATGAAACCGATATTCATGAATCACACCTGATGGTTAGTTTTGATGTAGTTAGCCTCTTTACCAATGTTCCGGTAGATGAAACATTAAAAATAGTTAAAGACAGGTTGCTAAATGATAATAATTTGGAAACTAGAACTAAATTAAGTGTAAATAGCATAATGGAACTCTTAACACTGTGTATAAAAACAACCTATTTTCAATTGGACAATGAGTTCTATCAGCAGGATTTTGGTATGGCTATGGGGTCTGCATTATCACCAATTTTAAGCAACATATTTATGGAGAACTTTGAGAACACACATGTTCAAAATTGTATAAACAAACCGGTTGTCTGGTGGAGATATGTTGACGACATCTTTGCAATTTGGCCTCATGGTGTTGATTTACTATATAGTTTTTTAGAAAATATAAATAGTAAGGAACCGTCTATTAAATTCACATTAGAAGTAGAAAGTAGGAATGAACTACCGTTTTTAGATGTTTTAATTAGAAGGATAAATAATACAATTGAAACAAGCGTTTATAGAAAACCAACACATACTAATAGATATCTAAATTTTAACTCAAATCAGTCAATAAATGTTAAAAGGGGTGTTGTAAAATGTTTATACGATAGGGCCAAAATAATTTCATCTAATAATGAAATATTAAATAACGAGAAAAAATTTATCAAAGAGGTTCTAGTACAAAATCAATATCCTGAAGCCTTTGTTGATAGAATTTTCATAAATGTTGAAAATAGGGACAATCAGGTACGACAAAAACCTGAACGTCATTATACAGCAATAATTCCTTATGTATACGGACTATCGGAAAAGCTACGCCGTATAGGTGACAAATTTGATGTTAGGACGATATTTCAAACGGGGAACACTTTAAGATCTATTTTAACAAAAACAAAACCGATAAACAGGGAGCAGAATTCAAAAAACTGTATTTACAATATCCCGTGCGAATGTGATAAATGTTATGTGGGTGAGTCATCCAGACCTTTCAGTGTGAGGTTGGATGAGCACAAGAACTACATTAGAAATAATGAAATCCAGAAATCAAAGATTTGTGAACATGCTTGGGAAAACGGACATAGAATAAACTGGGACTCGGCAAAAATTTTAACAAAAGAAACAGATACCAAAAAAAGAAAAATTAAAGAATCAGCAATAATCTTATTAAATGAAGATAAGTGCGTATCGAATTGTTCTGTAGATATTTGTACAACCTGGCTACCAATGTTAAAAGAAGAACTTAACAAACTCAACATTATCTAAAAAAAATATCATCAGTTCTATGTTCTGTGTAAGTAGTAAGTATCTATGGAAATAACATAAACAGAATCTTAAAGCTGTGTATTTGACATACACAGCAAAATAAGAGTTCTTCAAAAATAGCTTTGAAAACGGAAAGAGATTACTTTCCGAAACGTCAGCAAAATACATTATTTTTGTGTTTTTTCCGATTTATATTATTTGCAAAACATAACCTCTGACTTTTCCTTTGGCGTAAACGTCACGGGCGCAGAGGCTTTTTTTCCAATAATTCTATTATTTTGTAGATTCGGTGATTTGTTTTGAAGAGGATAATAGTACATGTGGTAGAAAACCCAAATAATAGGAAAGAATATTGTACAGTACATTGCAAATCTATATAAACATTTTCTACAGATATTTCAGAATTTTTGAAGGGAAAGGATATATTTATTTCAATTTTATCTGCGTAAAAATGAACATTACATTGCTCTAGCACTCTAGGAAAATCAAATATATAAATAGAAAACAAAATAGGTCTTAAAATGCTACCCTGTGGTACACCGGAAGTGGTTCATCTCGTGGAGGAAATTAAGTCCCTATCAATTATAACCCTTTGAGTTCTACCTACCATGTAACTTTGCAACCCATTGAGAGTTATATTTCCGAATCCAAGATATTTTAGCTTAGCAATAAGTACATCAAAATGTACCAAGTCAAAAGCTTTACCTTGATCTAGCAACACTAATATATTGCACCAAGCTTTATCGAGTGTTGTAGCTACATTATTAACCACTTTTACTAGGGTGTCCTATGCTTTCCACGAAAATCTGATTGTACTTCAGGTAGGATTCTGTTAGCGTCTAAATATTCTTTTATTTGAAATTATATAATGTTTTCAAACAATTTTGATAGTCCTGGTAATATACTTTACTGGTCTAAGATCATTGTGGTCAGATGGTGACGATATTTTAGGAACTGGTAACACATTTGCCGATTTTCATATATCTGGAAAAACACCTTGCCTGACAGAATTATTAAATGTATATGTGACAAAATCGACACAGTAAGGTAAGACTACAGAGAGGATTTGATGTCGATAAAGCTTGAGATTTTATGAATTTTATGGCTTCAAATACATCTTCATCTGGCCGATAACCGCATGGGTTAAGGCGCGAGGTGGCAATCGCGATTAATCACACGGGTATCGCGCCACCGGGTTCGAATTCCGGCTCCGGCACTGTCGGAGGAAATGATTGTATGCCCACGTTTTTTCAATGTGTAACCCCCTTCTGCACAAGGCTTCTGGAATTGGGGGTTGTCTACTTTCTGTGGTGTTTATTTATTATCGTTAATTTCTCCAAAATTAAATGACACATCCTGACTAGGTTCACTGGCGTTGTAAAAATCTAACATGTCGTTAATGATCCGTTTTGGACTTAATGGCATAAAATGGCAGCCAATTCAAAATTTAAATAACAAATTCAATTCCGCACACTAGGTTTAATATTTTTGCACTAAATTTTCAGGGTGTTTTTGTTAGACCAAAAGGTAGATTTTCTGAAAGTTTCAAGCTGATCGGTTCACCCAGGGGCTCTGGGCAGCAAAATGAAGAATAAACGATTTTTGATCAGTTCCTTCACTTTTGTAGGTTATGGTTGCACTTCTAAGACCTACCCTAAACGTAGATTTGTAGAAAATTTAATTACAAAGATTTTGTTTCTTTTATGTTGTCTCGATCGGACTTATATATCTCGAGTTATTTACATTTTAAGTTGACAGATGCGGTTAAAAAAATTAAACTGTTAATACCAATTGAAGCACAAGATCTTTGAAGTACAGACATTTTTTTGGCACTCCTTAACACCTCCCCAACAGAATCCAACCATAAAATTGCTTATGGAAAAAGTTCCACTTCAAATACTATTTTAACTGCATTATTATATTTGTAGTATAAATTGCATATATGCCACTTTCTCCCGCTTTATAACCTCAGTTACATAGTCATGTTACATAGTATTCCCGAGCAGCTGAAGTTTTAGTGTTGGTGAGGGGTTATTACATTCTTAAGTGGGACACACTGTATATTGCTATATATTTTTCCTTGAACCTGACAGCGAGCGTTGTTTCAAAACCGGTATAATTTTTTTATTGACCATCACAATAAATATTCCACCTGTTGATACTACAATCATACCTGTAAATTTGACGGGTCATTTGATATGTATTTTTATTAGACAAGGTAACAATAAAATGTGCGTAGCTGACAATAGGAAACAAACCACTAATTTTTTATGTGCTCTCGAAACATTATTCGTTTGTTTCTGGCCTGTCAGGGTGACGTATGCATTTCGACTGTAAAACATCCAAAAGCCATCTTAGGTGGCTAGTGCACAAACCCAGGGGGTCCTTTAAGATAATACGATAAGCAGAGGGTAGAGCAAAGCCAGGTAGTTTTTAAATGCACTCGGGGACCCCAGTTGTTAACTTCATAAGATGAATGGCCAACAGTGAAAATTTACAATTAGGGACTCCATATAACGACTTTTGTACCTATTCTCCCAGAAAGAGATAAGTGCTTTTTGTGTGTTTCCAGGCCTCCTTATCAGGATTGTAATTTAATAGGGTGAAATTTTCACCTCTCTTAAATGCTAAGCAGATAGCAAAAAATACGATTTCGGAGCACTTTTAAAATTACTTGATGACATCATTGTGCTACTGTCTCATTTATTTGAAATATGATAGGGCTATTTGTACTTTATAAAAACTTAATTAAAAATAACTCATTTTTAGTATTTTGCGCTTTTAAATTGATGATGAGATTCAGATCCATTTACCAAGGAGCAATTTTTTGTAGACACAGAATAACAAATACTTACATGTAACTACATCAATGAGGATGGTATCTAAAGCTTGACATATGTTTGTTTGGATTCAATAAAATTTCTGTTTATTTGTTTTTCTAGGAATGTCTACAAGTGGCGCCAAAAATATTATGTTACCGAATGCCTTTCTCAGAATGCTAAAACTAACCATGTTTTCTGTAACCATTGAAATTATCAAGGTCATTATTGTCAATTTGTGTAATTATGGCTGCCGGTATCTTTCTTCATCCGTTCTATAATTATTTGTTTTATATACTAGATTGGTATTATTATTTTAAACATGTCCCTTTTCAATAGTACATACAGGCTGTCCACTTTATCAGGGCCCTAGAGAATATCTCACTTAATATCGGTCGTACAAAAAAAAAATATTTTTATGAAAATTGTGCCGATTTATATAACCTACAAAATGGTTTAAAAACATTTGAAATCCATGGCCTACTTTAAGAGTTATGGCGGAAAATATCGAAAATTCGGAAAAAGTCTAGGCCAAATATCTCCGTTATTTGAAGAGATACGAGAAAAATTCTAAGGCGAAATTTTTTTGCAAAACAGAGTGTTTCAACGACATTTTGTAAGTTATATAAATCGGCACAATTTTCGTAAAAATATTTTTTTTTGTACGACTCCGTCACACTATACAAACTTTTCTGGGTAGAATTTGCACCAGCTGAAGCATACATATTTTCTATAGTTGTTAACATTGTTACAGGAAAAAAATAACTATGTATATGAGCCAACGGCCTATCCTAATGTACGTTAGGTCTTCACGTCAGCTCCAAATACGCAGATTATATTTTAATTATGTCAAGCAGTTTCTACTAAAAATATATAATAATGATAATAATAGTGCAATAACCTTTATAAACGTATATCTACTTCCATTCTAGCCATTTTCAACTTATGAAGCCATTTTTGACTTGCTGAAGAACATTATCAGTCGGAAGATGTTCATTATTCAGGATTACTTGTTATATATTCGACTCATTCAGGTGACCTGGAAAGCGGTTAAAAAAACATTAAAACAAAAACATCTGGCACAGTTTTACTATAAATATCACGATATAGAATATGTAACACTTCGTTTCTGTGCAAAATTATTCATAGACAAGTTGATAACCTGATTTTTTTACACAAGTACAATTTAATACGCCCTCATTTTTTTATTTTGGCCTTATTTATTTTAACGTCTTGACGAAGTTTAGCATTAGCCATCCCACCGCTCAACCAGGACACATACACAAAGACAATTACATAACGATCATTCCCTACGATATTGCCATCTGTCTCACTTGAGACTCGAACTCAGGAGTGGTATAGCGACTAGCCGTATTGTCTCCCATACAACCTTGTCTAGTCCACCGCCACTAATACGGTAACATATTAAAACGCCACTAAACATCCAGGACTCGTACCCGGGACTTCTTGATGTCAAGTATAACACGTAAGCATTGAGTTACTGAGGCGGAGATTTGGAGCTAGACAATCTCCTTTTTTTAAATTCGGCGCACCTCATACCAATCAGCATATGAACTTACCATTGCTCTCTATGTTAGACGATATAATGAAGTGCAGAAATTTGTCGATATATTTTGCAATAATTTTACATACTCTCTTCCGCCCAAAGATTTTGTCATAACTAATTCTATATTTTAATTATTTTTATTAATATAAAATATATATTTCTCTCTTAACTATGTTTGCTATTTTCACACATTTCTATTACTATGGATTTAATATTTTTCTTCATATTTTTAAGCCTTTACAATATACGATTGGAATTTTATCTTGTAATTTTTCTATCTTTTTAGTATATTGTTTATGGACTGATATTGTTTGTTGGATTTCAATAAGCCTATTATTATTATCGTCCATATAGCAATTTTCCTTCCCAAGTATTAAAAACCCTTTGAAGCTATAAAACGGTACAATGTGACACAGACTGTTTATCATCGTGTTACAACCATCCTATAGTACTAATTCTGTGTATATATTGATTTAAATTTTATTTCATGAACTCGCTATGGTATACAAGTTGCTCGGTTAATGACGCCCTAAGTGTTTATTCTTCTTTTTACTGCTTCTACAAGCAACTTCTCGTACAACTCTAAAGACTTAAGAAAGTCGTAAAAGAAAAACGAGACACTAAAAAGTTATAAACAACCAGAAAACGTACACGAGAATATGTTGTAAAATTTACAACAATCTTTTATAATTATTTGAGAATTTTACGATAAACGTCGCACATTAAAAATAATTACGTAGATGGGAGAAATATTTTAAATGGGTCTATAAAATTGTTCGAGGGAAAAAATTTACTCACAAAACCAGTTCCCGAAGAGCGTAGGTTTGTAATTAAAATAATAACATAGATGCACGGCTTAGCTTTATGCTTCGTCATTAAGAAGTTAGATAAAAAATCTACGGGGCATTTTAAAATTATTGCCAAATTAGTACTTCGAAATTGAATAATAAAGTAGAGGTGAATCTGGCTCTATAATTTACGAAATACTAGCACTAAATTTAGAATGTAATGCGTACAGTCCACCTACGGGAAATAAATTCTTTTAATTTAAATTACATACAATTAACGAGGTTCTTTGTGCAGTGATGCCGCTAAAATATATTTCTGATACAGGCGATCGATGTTATAGTCTGATCAAATTTGTTTTAAAGGAGTGTTCTTAAACACTTTTAATTTGTACGTGGGCTACCACAATATTATTTATTTGAGTACACGAACTACTTTATATGTACCACACAGAACAGTACGTCGGTAATGGGCTAGTAGACAATAACGAAAATGACAAAAGTAATAATATAGCCATTATAGTGTGACTCTTCAATATGTTATAAATATAATTTCAAGGTAATTTTACCGACTATTATTGGTTTCATTGTAAAATGAATATGCTTAAGATTAAAATAAAGCAGTTTACCGGTTATCTCGTGACGTAATAGCGTAACATGCGCGCGCATTCAATATAACGCCGACAGCGCCGCACATACGTTTTGCACAACTATGTTGGCTCCGCCCTTCCTTGTGACGTGAACCGTAAGGAAATGGCCTTTTCGATTAAGCACTCACCGGCTGCTCTTCTGTTCGGAGGCGGGCCGTAGGTTCTTTCAATAACTTTAACTTAACCAACAGTTGATATTGAAGAAAGAGTTGTTAACTTGTAAGCTCTGGGGCGCCAGTCAATTTCTTGACAGAGAAGGGGTTAGAGACCAGAATAAAAAAAATTAAGTAATGTATACTAAATATAATATAAGAGTAAAAAAATGTATAACTACAAAGTCACCAACAAATAATAGAATAATACACAGGATAAGGTATAACACAACTGCTAAAATTAGATTTACTAAACTATGAGGGTGTGAGGCACAAATGGAACAAAAAAGTTAAAAAGATTAAATTGATTTAAATCAAGAATGGTAAAAATTTTGTTATGGCCTCTTCGGCTATGAACATTTTAAATTCTAGAATATTTCAGATTTTATAAATAAAAAAGGTACAGTATACATGACCCTGACCTTGTCAGTAATCCTGAAGGGATAAAGAAATCTCAAAAAAACAAGATGAAATTTAAATTCCCAAACAGCTGTTTAGTTAACAATCAAAAAAAATATTTAATTACGACACTTTTTCTAAAAAATATTAATCCATTTATGATGCAATACTTGATCTCTGAATAATGAAATGTTGGAGGCTCCTCCCTGCAGTTGTAAACTAGACCAGTTGTACTTACAGTCGTTAAGACGAAGGCTGCTCCCCGGAGAATTAAAATAGTTACAACATTAGCTGGACCAACAAACCATTCAGCAAAACTAAGCTGGTTGAAAACGATGACCGAACATCTCAGGTGGAACGTCTTAGTTTTCTTAAATTACATGACCCGTTCCAGCATCCACGACAGGTGTTATGTGTCCTCAAGCCACATAGGTGGGTAATACTTGCGACTGACTTAAATCTTTGAAAGTGTCAGATTATCGGGTGAGGGTTGGCAAGGCCCTCCAAAAAAACCTATAAAAATTACTAGTATCAAAACTTGGTACTCTCTTAAATTTTATGCTATTTGTAGTATATTAAATTAAACAAAATATAGATCTTTAAATGAATACACTTCAGATTTACTGACCTTAGATGTTCTTAGGTTCTCTATTACAGAAAGGTGGTGTCTGCACTTGGCTGAAGTTACAGCAAAAATGTCTTTTCCTAGCGACATGGCTATTCCTTTTTTACTTTGTCACAAAAAATGACCAAAATAATCCGCCACAAAAACTATCCTTTTTCCCTCTAATCCGGGGCTACCAATTATAGCATAAAATTCCTATAGTAGAGTAGAGCCAAGTTTGAAATGCCCAATTTGAGCTGTCTTTTAATAAACCAGTATTCCTGAGATGTTGTCATTACATTTTCACACTATTTATTTGTTGGTTATATTAATGTCATCTGACATTGCCTTCCCATTCAAAACTATAGACCGTAGAACCCTCTGTTGTTGTATCAATTTACTACACTGTATTGAGTGTTGCATAAGGTCGTCAAGTGAAATATGCAAGAAGTCGCATTATAACCCGGGCGCGTATGAAAAATGAATTATTTAAAAAAATTATGTTACGTCCTGTCATATGCAGAAACAGTTTGCAACATCTGTTGTGTGTTTTGGTATTGTATACTAGTGATATTTATTGAATTCTTTATATATTGTCTCAATTGGTTATAAAATGGAAGACGGATTCGAAACTACAACTAATGAAAACTTGCCCGTTGTCAATTCGAGTATGATATTTGATTTTTATAAATCAGATTCAGACTTTTATAGTGCAGAGGTTAGAAACGTAAAAACAAGCAGGTAAGATATTGTTCAAATGTGCTTTTAGAGGGCGGAATATTAAACATAATATTTTTAGTCGCAAACTCCTCTATAAATCCTTATTTTACTATAAGGAAAATAACCAGACTGCAACCAAAGTTACAAGTCTGGCGCGTTAAGTGTAATAATTGCATATTACCATCAAAACGCTAAAGCTTCGATTGCAACAAACACCAGCCGAAAGACTGATCCCTACTTAAAGGAGCTCTCTTACCAGTCGTCACACACCACTTGCAGACTGCAGTTTCGAGCTGTTGGCTCTCGTCAGTGCAAGGTAGGCATGCGACGACCGGCACGAGAATCCTTTGACTACTTAGTACATCCCGCTATTTCTACAATAGCGACATGTAAAATAGCCAGCAGGCGCCATCTAGCGGTCCAGTGTCTGTTGCAATCGAAAAATAAATAGCCTGACTTGGCTTAGCATAGTTCAAATGTGCTTTTAGAGGGCGGAATATTAAACATAATATTTTTAGTCGCAAACTCCTCTATAAATCCTTATTTTACTATAAGGAAAATAACCAGACTGCAACCAAAGTTACAAGTCTGGCGCGTTAAGTGTAATAATTGCATATTACCATCAAAACGCTAAAGCTTCGATTGCAACAAACACCAGCCGAAAGACTGATCCCTACTTAAAGGAGCTCTCTTACCAGTCGTCACACACCACTTGCAGACTGCAGTTTCGAGCTGTTAGCTCTCGTCAGTGCAAGGTAGGCATGCGACGACCGGCACGAGAATCCTTTGACTACTTAGTACATCCCGCTATTTCTACAATAGCGACATGTAAAATAGCCAGCAGGCGCCATCTAGCGGTCCAGTGTCTGTTGCAATCGAAAAATAAATAGCCTGACTTGGCTTAGCATAGTTCAAATGTGCTTTTAGAGGGCGGAATATTAAACATAATATTTTTAGTCGCAAACTCCTCTATAAATCCTTATTTTACTATAAGGAAAATAACCAGACTGCAACCAAAGTTACAAGTCTGGCGCGTTAAGTGTAATAATTGCATATTACCATCACCATCATAGTTCAAATGTGCTTTTAGAGGGCGGAATATTAAACATAATATTTTTAGTCGCAAACTCCTCTATAAATCCTTATTTTACTATAAGGAAAATAACCAGACTGCAACCAAAGTTACAAGTCTGGCGCGTTAAGTGTAATAATTGCATATTACCATCAAAACGCTAAAGCTTCGATTGCAACAAACACCAGCCGAAAGACTGATCCCTACTTAAAGGACCTCTCTTACCAGTCGTCACACACCACTTGCAGACTGCAGTTTCGAGCTGTTGGCTCTCGTCAGTGCAAGGTAGGCATGCGATGGCGCCTGCTGGCTATTTTACATGTCGCTATTGTAGAAATAGCGGGATGTACTAAGTAGTCAAAGGATTCTCGTGCCGGTCGTCGCATGCCTACCTTGCACTGACGAGAGCCAACAGCTCGAAACTGCAGTCTGCAAGTGGTGTGTGACGACTGGTAAGAGAGCTTCTTTAAGTAGGGATCAGTCTTTCGGTTGGTGTTTGTTGCAATCGAAGCTTTAGCGTTTTGATGGTAATATGCAATTATTACACTTAACGCGCCAGACTTGTAACTTTGGTTGCAGTCTGGTTATTTTCCTTATAGTAAAATAAGGATTTATAGAGGAGTTTGCGACTAAAAATATTATGTTTAAGGTAAGATATTGGTTTATTAGCTGTTTTCTCTGTAATATTCATTTTAATGTTTACTCTCAAGAAATAAATTACTTTTATGTGAGTTTAAACGGTACATTTTCTCATTTTTCAGTGTCAGGTTAGACTCAAATAAATCTGCATGAACCTTACCAAACAATGTAAATAAATACTATTATATGTAGCTTCTTATTGTTATTTTCTGTACTATTTTGGCAAGAAAGTACAAAACATACTTTTAGAGGCGTTTCAGACATCATATGTCAATTTTAACGATCTACCAGTAAATACCAGTATCTAGCAAAGTATTCAGGGATACACGTTATAGGTTGAAGACGTGATCAATGAACCGTTATTTAAGTCATTCTGGTTTTTCAAGCGCTCAACCTTATTGTGACGTCATTATTAGATGAACTCTAAGCTGGATAACACCAAAGGTAGAACCAAAGTAATTACCGGTAAATCGCTTGAAATTGACTATAATGTAATAAACAACAATCCAAATTATGATTTCTGACAAACAAAACAAACCTCAAACAGAGGCACTTTGCATTTGACAGTAACCAGATACGTTGCCATATTTCTAAAAGGGATGTACATTGTCTGAAATGATTTTTAAAATTAATTTTTAATACTGTTTCAAAAAGTACCAAGCAAGTAAATATTCTATATATTTTTAAGACTTATCGGTAACTTGCTCAAAATTACGAGGGATTCCGTAAAACAGTACAGAATTCTTTACATTATTTATCGAAACATGGCAATGTAGCGCTCGATCCTCTGCTGATTACGCTATTACGTCATAGCCAATAGAATAGCCCGAATTTGTGGCAATATCTATAACCGTTTAAACATAGCTTAAACTTCATGACATTTTTTACTACAAGGCATTATTAAAGAAATAAAATAAAAATACGTGTGAACTGTTTTTATGTGTAGATGTTATTAAAATAATAATAATAAAGTAATTGTCAACTTGCCTATTAAGTTTGCTCAAAACTGTTTTTTTTTGTAGTAATCGTAGTCATATTTATGTGTAATCTTTAGAAAAATAGCGTAGCATTAGTAACGTCAATAATAATATTATCTTTATAGTTTCAAATGCATGTGGGAATTCCAAAAACACTGCTAATTTTAGATGATTGTTTTCTAAAGACTTGTACCACTCGTCGTAAATATTTAAAATTACGAACTCCTAGGAATGATGTTTTCGAATACCTGATTGATTGTATGCTAACACACACGGAATTCCAATGATTGAATTGATTTTTGCTTAACTGCTTTCATCAAATGGTGTTAATCGGACGTCGCAGCATTGTCTTAAATCTCTTAATTTCTAACATTTTCCTAATTAACCTGACAGGGAATTTTGTTAATATGAACACAGTGAGACACAATGAAAAAACGTAGGATTTTAGGGAAGGTATGTAATGGTGTTTTAAAAATTTGTTATTAGTTATAAATTTCGAGTATATAATATAAGGTTAACAAAAGTATAAGCTTAACAAAAATGTCGATCCATACCACACATGGTGTGGATTAAGACGACTCGCACAATGCAGTCTCTAATTACCATCCAATCATTTACCTTAAGCAATCTACTGACATCAAAAAGATTCAATTAATAATTTAATGTTATGTCGTTGTGGGCTTTTAGCTTGCCTGTTTTTATACGTATTTGATAAATATCATTAATAATTTCGAGTACTCGTTATAGAGTTTGGAAAATGTTTGAATCTAATAAGAATATTATTTCATATTCATACGTGCAGGCAAGGCGCTCCCATGTACTATGTACATGGTAATAGACATGGATTCCGAATCACCGAGGAACCCCATGTAGGTAAATACGACGGAAAACAAGTTTACCGTCAAAAACTATTGAAACTTGAAAAAGTATATAAAACAATTTTGTAGTCCGCGAAAAATCTTCCTTCACAATTTTAATAAGAAATTTTAACTCGTCCTCATAGTCTATGCTATGCATGAGAAGTAGTACTACACAACGTACTTCCCTTTCGTTCACCGCGGATCTATCGAAACAATCTCATGTCATATCAACCTTACGTGCAGAACCTTTGGGACGACTTTACGGGGTCGTTTCAAAATTAATTCACTTATTCAGACATAATACGTTCGATTCAAACTTCGTTCATAAACAAACAATTCCTCATTTTAAGGCCGAAACAGTAATCTCATTTTCATTTCCAAATATTCACATTTTCACATTTTTCGATGCAATATTGTGCAATGTTGCGCAATCGAGCCGAGATAAATGTCGGGGGACCTTTTCCATACCTGCACGAACTTAAGTCCACGACGAAACATATAAAGCGTGAGTTCAGCGCGCTCAAAAGGAGTCGAGTAAAAAGTCCAGTTCGATACGCGCACCGCGAAAGTTATCTCTATAACCGTGCCACTGCAGCTGCTTCCTTGGCTGTACCAAGTAAGAAGCTCTAAACCATTTTGCCATCGCGCGTTAACAAAAAGTGAAGTTCGAAGTGTCTACAGCGCTCGTTCAACGTATCAACTTCTGTTCCTAGCGACTTAACCTATCGTTACTTAGTCCCTCGCGACCATTTAACTACGACATCCTAACTAGTAACATGTGTTAACTACAAAAAGGTGCTTGTTAAAATTCAACTGTAAACTAAATAAACAAAATAAATCATTTTTCGGTTTTGTAAATATTTTAAATAAAGTGTCAATTTATTAGCTTTTGGAAAAAGTGACTTTCATTCCATTGGCACTCGCCTACATCTAGAGACATCTACCCTAGCAGAGACTTCTTCTCTGAATATCTTATAAGGAATTCGCATTACCAACCTAGGGACACCTTCCCTAGCAGTTCCAATTTCCCTGAATGTAAAGTAGGCATCATCAGGAACTCCTTCCCTGTCCAAAATTTAAAAACAGTATCTAAAATCTAAGTGACTACTCCGAAGCTGAACACAAACAAACTCTCTCTACACAAAACAAATCCCTAGTCTCTCTCACGAACCTGATCTAAAAGAAAAATGCCCTGAGATACAACGCAGCTCGACACTGGTGCTTTTGCATACCCCTGGGGTCAGTACTAGCTCCCACATAATCTAAGAAATTCGTAGCGAGCTCCTGATGACGCCCGCCGTAAGGGCGAAATCTACATCAACCCAACGCCAGTCCTGTTGACAGTAACACCAATAAAGATCTTATGATAATATTTTCTTCTTCTAAAACTAGGTTTTGCATTTTTCGGATTATAACGAAATGTCGATTGAAAATGGAAGCTCTGATATCGAAGTATATTGTCCAACACGTGCATACGTTTAACACAATTCCATTTCAATTTGGCTTTGAACTTTCACCATGATATGAATAAATTATAGTTGAAGAAATCACTATAGTAAAATACGATCGCAGGGAGGGACCTGGTCCATCCTTTCCATCGTTTACGTGAAAACCAGACAGACGATTGTTATACTATCAGCGCACGAATGAAAGCTTGTCAACCTCCTGTTTCACCGCGACCGTATTTTGCTATACCGTTTGCCGCGACAATAGATCAAAGTGTTTATTACAGACGATATAGATTAAATCTTTCTTTTTTCTATAGCTGAGCACATGTATTGTAGTAAACCATTAATCACTTATTTACTTTTGCTAATTGCATGATCTGCTAATGTCAGGAACACAAGTTAAGTGATATTCTATTCTATTGAATTGCTTTAAGCATTTATTTGTAACAAACCACAATGATTTTCATTAATTGTTGATAAACAAATGTAAGTATTGCTTCATTAATGCATATGAATCAGGCTTATATACAGGGGAAATATCGATATTTAGTATGTGCTAAATTTTTAGTATTCATTTGGAACTTTGCTTAATATAACATATATAAACTTTCTGTCGCTAACACTATAATTCGTTGTGTGATGAAGATCATTGTGTATTAATTTTTAAAAAACGCACCTACCTTTACTAAATTGGAAGTATATTAAATAGTAGTTCCAATTTTTATTTTTGTGTCGCAACATTCTAAAATTAATAACTAACTTCTGCATCCTGGATTAAACATTTATTTGTACAATTAGTGTATTTATTAAAATTACAGATTTTTAAAAGTGTTTTAGTTTTTCAAAGAAGTCATTCATATTCTAAATTACTAACGTGAAATTTCTTTCCGTCTTGATGTTCAGCTTATATGAGTAAAACAGAAGGAGTAACCCGAATAAAAACCTTGAAAGCTCGAATGAAAACGTGAATGTGCCTTGAGTAAAATGACTTGCTGTACAATATTCTCTTATAATATCTTTACCACGTAAGTCTTCTATCTTAAATAAGCCCTGACAAGATGACAATTTTTTACACAAGACATCTGAAATTAACTTTAGTTAATGCTGTTCTCTATAATTATTATATTTTCGCTTTCCCACACAATAAAGCTTTGACGAAGAGCTTAACACCACATGGAATTAATTACACAGAACAGAAGTGTACGGTTATTATTATTTATTACACAAATTATAACGAGCAATAAGTATATGTTTTGTATTAGGTACCTAGGTACATGCTTTGCATATTGTTGATTTTGTTAGCAACATGGAATTCTGCATTATTTATTATCCCTTATCTTTATTGAACATTTATCCTTTTATTGATTTTAAGTTTTACAATAAACTAAAATGCAATGGGAATATCTATTTACTGATTATTATTTGGCCTTGAAAACTATGCTCTAATCGTATTACGGCTAAGTTGTACTGCAAGATGTTACTATAAAAAGTGACTGTTGTTATGAAAACAGCTTCGTAAGAGCCCGGGTAGCTCAGTCGGTAGAGCATTGGACTTTTAATCCAAGGGTCCAGGGTTCAAGTCCCTGCTCGGGCGGATTTTTTTTTTTTTTATTAATACAATTATTTCAAGAATTTCAAGAAACCTTCATATAATAAGTGTAAAAACTATTAATTATATTTTGAGGATTATATCAACAGATTGTAATAATATGATCATGTGTTTTAAGATTACATTTCCAAATTCTTGAATATTGTATATCTAATAGTGTACCAAATTTTGCTTGCGATTTTTCTAATGTAATGTCACAGATCGCATTGTTTTTAAAAAATGGTCGTCTGTTCAACCAAATATCTCTCTAAGTTGCTGCAGTTTGTAAATATAATGAGTTGTGACCATTTTGAAAATGACGGAAAATTTGACAGGGTTTACTTATAAATAACATATCTTTTTATGATTTTCTATTTTTCTTTTCTTTTCTTTTCTTTTCTTTTCTTTTCTTTTCTTTTCTTTTCTTTTCTTTTCTTTTCTTTTCTTTTCTTTTCTCTTATTTTCTTTCCTCTTCTCTTTTTTCGTTTTCTTGTTTGTTTGTTACACTGCCCGATAAGAAATATATTTATTAAATAGAAAGAGAAATACAACATTTTAAATAAATATTAAATGTTCTAAGTATAATATATAGACATAATTTACGAAACAATATTTTATTTCACAGGTATTCAAAATTCATACGAGAAGTACCTTTGTTTACATAAGAAGAGCATTTTATGTGACTCACAATACTCTATTGGTAAATACTCTAATGTTAAGTTAGCTTAAAACTTTGCTGTCTTATAGTCATATTTATTTATGTGTCCAATGCTTTTCTTTTCTTTTCTTTTCTTTTCTTTTCTTTTCTTTTCTTTTCTTTTCTTTTATTTTCTTTCTTTCTCCTTTCTTTTCTCTTCTTCTCTTTTCTTTTTTCGTTTCTTATCTTTTCCTTTCTTTTCTTTTCTTTCATTTCATTCCTTTCCTTTTTTTTCGTTTCCCTCTTTCTTTGTTACACTGCCCGATAATAAGCATATTTATAAGACAGCAAAAGATTTTTTTAAAAATAAATATTAAATGTTCTAAATATAACATACATACACAATTAACGAAACAATATCTTATTTCATAGGTATTAAAAATTCGTATGTGAGGCACCCCAATTATACAATTGTTTATATTAAAAACATGACCATTTTACATATGACTTACAATACTTTATAATGGTTAAATACTCTAATATTAAGCTCGCTTAAAACTTTGCTGTCTTGCAGTCATATTTATTTATGCGTGCAAAATTGGCCACATGAAATAAGTATATAAAATATAAGAATGTGACTCGTGAGTGGTTATTATTTGATTTTGTTTTACTTAATTTTTTAAAATGCCGAGTTAATTCTAAGCATTTTCCAGATTTCACTCAGGCTAGATTTATTTTACCAAGGTTTCTTTCTCTCTTCCCTTCTTTATTTTTCTCTTCTTTCTTTCAACAGTGTTTATCTGTCAGGGTTTATATAAATTATTGAATAGTAGAATTTCAGTCACAGTAACATTTTTTGCAAGACATGTCAGTTTTTGGCATACATTAATATAAAAATATACCAAACAATTTGTTTAAAGCGCCAAATAATTAGTATTAATTTTTGCACATTTTATTCAAATTAATTAGGTAATTCTTTCTTTTTTCTCTTCATTCTTTCTTTCCTTTCTTGTTTCTTCTTTTTCTTTCTGTATTGCCACCAGAAACATACAAATGTCTTGAGTACATAGCTATTAACAATTTTTTAGTTTAACTTCCTTACGATGTTACACTACTTGATTGACAACTTAGTCTGATAAGATCAAGCCTCTATAGTACTTAAATCGTACGGGTACAATTTGTCTTAAAATTTAAATGCAATGGCAAAAAAGGTAACAACGAGGGATCCATTACAATAAATGGTAGATGCGAGCTACCTTTAGTTCAGCGCTAATTGTACACGCTCCTGAATTGTTGACGCCCTGTATCCCCACGAGTAGTGTACATATTATTTTCAATATAAATGATTTTAACAAGAAGCCCAATGGTGCGATGGCGAAAATGTCAATTTGTCGTAGTTAAAAATAACAAAACGGTTGAAGTTTACTGAAACTACGGTACTTTACAGCGACTTAATAATACACAACTTGACACAGTGCCTTTAAGATTTTATAATAATAACTGTTGTTTAGATAGAACTAATGCCTTAAACATATATTTTGAAATAGCACTTGATGAGACAGTGCGCATATTGCCGGTGGTTTATTTAAACCCGGCTTATTTACATGCTAAAAGCAAAGTGGGATTGAATGTTCAATTTACATACCAAAGTGTAAATATAATTCAATTTAAATAAAGCTGCTCGTCAGTATTACATTTTAGCATTAATATTTAAAATCGTAAAATGCTATTTATTTTGCCTATTTAGTATTCATGGTTAAACAGTGCGGAGCGTGTTTGTGTTAAAATATAATAAAAGTTAAATTATATAACACAAACATTTTAAATTGCTGTTTGTTTCTCAAAAGAATAAATTAAATCTCCTGATATTTTAATGTCTGCGGAGCATGCCATCCCATTATCACCATAAATATTAAAATTGTAATGTCTATCGTTTATTTATCAGAATTAGTTCAAAATTAAATGTGTTAAAAGCTTCTGTCTAAATTACATTCTGGGAATTGGGGACATATTTTTCGTGTTGTTGTTTGCAAAGTTATTTGAAATTATATAATTAATTATTTAAAAGTAAATTGACATTAACCGTCTCAAATGCAGAGGTCGACTATGCACCAGATCCATCTTTCATCTTGGATACAATGAATTCTTTCTTCTTTCTCAGCTATTTTATTAACCGACAATAAATTAGCTGCACTATTAATTATTATTTATTTTCAAATTTGTAAAGTATCCCAGGTTCTCTTGGAAGTACGTGCATTTCTAACATGACAGCATAACTTGAAGATTGTGACATATTTTAACAAGGATTATTTGGTCTCGTTAGCATTTACGTTGGTTCCAAAGCCACAGTTCCAAAGTTCATCTAAAATCAATGATCTACAAAAATGTTCCATATAATGACCCACAAAATATAGTAAATAAATTCGCAGAATATTTTAAGTCAGCATATACTCCACCAACAGACAGTTCTAACATCAGTGGTGAAAACGAACGGATGCGATGGATACCCAAAATATATTCATGCCGTCAATATCTGAGGCAGAAGTTATTTAAATTTACAGCGGGCCCAGATGGAATACCTGCGTTCTTCGTCAAAGACAGCGCTTCAGTATTAGCCCGTCCCTTATCGTATATATTTAATTTATCCTTAAATAAAGGTGTTTTTCCCACCCTATGGAAACTATCTAAGATATGCCCTGTGCATAAAAAAATTGTAAGGAAGATATAAAAAAATTAGCGACGAATCACTATAATTAATAATTTTTCAAAATTATTCGAATTTATTCTGTATGACTGATGACTATATATTTCCTAATATAGAAAACAAAATATCAACCAACCAACATGGATGTCGGGTAGGTCTACAACCACAAATTTACTATGTTTTGTTTCTTTTTTTACTTGATACTTGGGCAATAGACTACAATATATCTATTACCATGGACACAAGTCTGTTGAATTTCATTCCGAATCGGGAGCCCCTCAAGGGTCAGTTCTTGGTCCGTTTTTGTTCAATGTTTTTATCAATAGCAGAGTTATAAACTTGCAGTGTCCACACCTGCTTTATGCAGATGACTTAAAAATATATTATAACATTAACTGCGTCGCTGATATAGAATTGCTCAAGTGAGATTTGGAAAGTATTTATAACTGGTGTAATTACCCATAAATGTTGAAAAATGTAATGTTGTCACTTACTGACGTCGACATAATATTCTCATTGATGAGTATAAAATAAATGATAGTGTCATACAAAGGGTTGATAATTTTAAGGATCTAGGTGTCACTTTTGATACTAAACTGACTTTTATTTATCACATAAATAACATTGTATCTTCAGTCTATAAATCATTACGATTTATAATAAGAAACTGTAAAGATTTTGAGAACATTGAAACATTAAAACTTCTATTTAATACGTTTGCCAGAAGTAAACTGGAGTATGCTGATGCAGTTTGAAACCCACACTATGTCACTCATATCAGCTGGGAAATATTCAAAAAAAATTTCTTAAATACTTAAGTTACACCTACGATAGAATTTATCCACCTATAGTTATTAACAATGACGTTTTACCAAACAGATTTTGATTTAACTCACTTCAAACTCGTCGTGAATTACATGAAGTAATAACTTTATTTAAAATATTAAGTAATAAACTTGACTGCGCTGACCTATTAAAACTCATTGAATTGCATGTACCTTCTAAATCAACTCGACTCCACCATACATTTCATATCAAAGCTTCTCGTACTGATTTATTAATGTATTCACCAATTAACGTCGTATGCCGGAATTATAATCAAATACAGTTATAACATTGATATATTTTATTGTAAAATTAAGGATTTAAATTCGATATATGTACATAATATTATATAACACCTTTGTTCTTGTAAAGTCTTTAGTATCAGTATCACAACATTGTCCTGTTGAGTTGTGTAAATAAATAAATAAATGAATCAGTAATTCTGAATGCTTTTAAATGCGATTATCATATTTATAAATATAAAATATATAAATACTGATATGTTTAACATTCAAAGATAATGGTTAATTAACATAAAACAACAATAATATAATAACTGGGAAGAATATCAGAATTGAACAAAGATATTTTTTTATCGCCTCATTTATATTAACGTCCTGGCGGAGGTTGGCATTAGCTATTCCTCCATTCGACCAGGACACATACACATAGACAGTTCTACAACGACTATTGACTACGACATTGCCATCTGCCGCAGCTGAGGCTCGACCTCGTGAGTTGTACAGCAACTAAGCGTGTTGTCTCTCACACAAACTCGTCTAGTCCACTGCCACCAACTCGGCAACAAAAACACCACTAAACATCCATACCTTAGCCACGTAAGCGTTGAGCCATTGAGCCGGTATTTAAACACACATTTACATATCTCAATAGTACCAATTAATATACTAACATTGTTAGCCTGTTTAATTTGTCATTCCTGGATGCTGGTTAACAACATTTAGCCTTAAATCAAGTGGCTGGTTTTTTACTAACTGACTGTTTGAAGGTGCCTGTATATTATGTAAAACTATTTGTTGAGTGGAAATACATATATTTAAATCAGTTTTGTTGTTTGTACGTGGCAAAATCTGTGCACATTAACAGAAAACATTTTCTTAATTTTTATCTAACTCACAGAGTTTAAGTTTTAATAAATTGTTTTTTTAAGTTCAATTCTTCATTTAAACTATGCGAAATATTTAACATTACCTCATCTAGATCTTTCTTTATAGAATCACCAATTACGTAATCTATATTATTTTCGTCTGGTTTCAATTCACTTTGTTTACATGACTTACAAATTCAATTATTTCATTCATTTTAGATAAAATAGTATATAAAATTCCATATTTTACACTTAACTACTGATCTCACTTGTTTATGGCACAGTTCATAATTTTTGTACAGTTTTGTTTCGCATTTTTGTTGGAAGGCTCTCTCATCGCTCCACATCTTGAACAATGCTACAGTTTCTTAAGATTATGCATATTATATTTAACAGTTCTTTATTTTGTTCAGTACTGATTTATATCGTCGTTTGTATGATATATTGGAATTCTTCACGACAATGACGTTGATCACTATATTTTCAAGGAGCGTGTTGAGAGATGATAAATTAAAGATCCGAGCGCGATTCGTTTTACTTTCATTCTATAACCTTAATCGTTCATTATTTATTATTATTATTATTAACATCAAATAAAATAAAACTACACTAAATATCTCATATCCTACATTTACGACTATAAAAATACATATTGTGATAACCCCATGTTCCCAGTCTCCATTATATGTTAATAATTCAAATTAACTGCTGTATGCTATGTAAATTTTAGAACAACACTATAATGTTCCTTCCAGGAAGTAATATATAAGCCTAGATAACTATAATTATGGTTTGGTTTCTTAATTTATGATTTTTGGAGCTGGGGCATTTAATTGTTATTAGAACCATATCTTTTAAAGCTGATATGCTTCAGATAATCTGACCCACTACTGGATATTTTAATTTACTGAAACTTGAAAATAATTAAACAACTTTAGAATACAGGCAGGCAACTAGCTAATTTTACAGCAATTTATTAAAATTTCAAAACGATAAAATGTTGTTTTTTAGTATTATATTGTATACTTATAATTCTTTTTAAAAATTAACTATAGAAACTCACTTGACTGCGAGCTTTGCGAAATAAATGTTCTACATTTAAATTATATTAACAGACAATCGATTTAGGACACACCAATCATTGCGGGATGAGGTTACTTTTCGTGAACGTTTTATTTATTAGATAATTTCAAAATTACTGTAAAATCCAGACACGCTCCTACAATACAGACCCTAAAAGAAACTGAAACGAATTTCTATTGTTTGTGAAATTGATTTGTTCACATTGGGTTAGCAGTGATTGCTATGCTCAAGAATCTATAAATCCCTTAGATAAGTTAACTATGGTAATCATTCTTTCGCTTATATTAACAACAAGCTAGATAGCTGTAAGTAGGTAAGTAGGAGCTTCAGGATATGGATAATAATTCTACCGTACATAAACTACTAGGGAAATACAAGACTATATATAAAAAATATTTAAGAGAGAAAATAGTGACATAAATAGTAAAAAAGGCTTAAAGGGAAAACAACTCAAGTGCTAAGAACTTTAGGAAAAATGAGGGGCAAAAGAGATGAGACATTTTTAATAAAAGACGAGGTAAAAGAAAGATTCGACAAAAAAAAATTGTCAACTAAAATGAAGAAGAAAAGTCCCGAAAT
Organism: Leptura quadrifasciata; assembly: GCA_963675555.1. NCBI lineage: Eukaryota > Metazoa > Arthropoda > Insecta > Coleoptera > Cerambycidae > Leptura > Leptura quadrifasciata. The sequence goes on from OY776676.1 coordinate 126,624,090, forward strand.
TATTGCAAAGTAACAAAAGAAACTATGGCCATATGGTTTCCAAAAGCAGTGATAAAGCTCCATTATTGTTATTTTTATAATCTGAAAATATTTTGTTTATAAACCAGTATATAAAGGTTTTCCAAACTTGGTGCGATTAAAATCAATGATATTTTTTACAGTTGAACACTATGAGATCCAGTGTGTATTAAAATAAATAAAATTAATATCTAATCCCTTTCTATCTGTCGTCTAATAAATTACATGTTCTCTAATAGCTTTGGACATTAATCACTACTTAATCAGTGGTTGGATTAAATAAACTTAATACGCCAGTAACTCGCCTTGGGACTACTAGACACTTCAAATCAGTCTACGCTCACGTGCCTTTGCGATACGATAAAAAATCCTGTTATGTTGTGTTATATTAAAGTAATATGCAAAAATAATGCTAATGCTAAAGAATATAAGTGAATAAGGATCTATATAGACTGTAAAATGTTTTCCACGGGCTTCATGAAATTACTAATTACAAAATCCTTCTATCATTCAAATTTTGATGTTATGTTCTATGTTATGTTGTATGGAATAAGTTTTACGGATATTCTTCAGCAGCTAGTAGGGTATTTATAATGCAAAAGAGGCCATAAGAGCTATAGTAGGTTTAAAATAATATCATTTTATCATATATCATAATAGCATTTTGATTTTTTTGAGAATTGTGCTATCCTATATGTATTTTAAAAACTTGAGTTAGATTGTACCTCCTAAATATAGTCGGGTTAGCTATATATACGGTAACAATTTACTTCAGTAAACAACACATAACTTGCACATAAAAATCTATATTCTGGCATATTTTAAAAGTGCCAAGTAGAACACTTAATTCTCAATTGAGAATTAGTGTAAAAAAATATTTATAATTTTAATCCACAACATGAGCCACAATTATGACACAAGGAACGGGTTAACTTTGAAATACGATTCATATAGGTTAGAATTGTTTTTTTTTTTTACCGTAAGTATGAATAATAGACCCGTTGGCTGCAGTTAGGACAAGATCTGGATTCTTTTTCAAATCCCTTAAATCATTTCTGGAGATAACTGACAAATCCGCACCAGTCAACAAAGAAACGTAACTTATTGGAGTAATCATGAATAAAAAGGCGACATTTGTTGTCTAGTACACTAGTGTCTGGTGGAATGATACTAAAATTTATTAGTTTTGCTCGATCTTTATACAATTGATGGTACTACTAATTGGCTGGAAACGATGGCGACCGGGAAAGCGTGTGTTCGAGCGAGATCGATGTCGGCAATTGGACAATAATTACTAGTAGGTTAGGTTAGGTTAAGTTCAAATGTGAGTGGGTCTATGCCAAACCCTACACTGCGACCACCCGGTCTATTGTGGTTCACTGCTAATTTATATTTCACTCAGTAGGTTAAGATTTTTGATAAAGCTGATGATAACCTTGTTGGGTGAGAGACGGTCGAGGTCCTCAGGCAAAAGCGGTCCCTTGCCAAATAATGAGAACCGGGTGCAGAAAGCTGCAGCGGGACAAATGCACAGAACATGCCTTGCCGTTTCATCTTCCTCCATGCACAGACGGCATTCGGAGTTTTCCGCCAGTCCAAATCCATGCAGGTGATGATTCAGTCTGCAGTGCCCAGTATATAGGTCAATTAGAATCCTTATATGTAACCTATTCAACTCTAGTAGTTTTTTAGCCTTTGATTTCAAAGGATTCGTAACGAATTCCTTTGAATGAGCTAATCCTGGCAATTCCTGCCAGTGGTGGAGAGTCCTGCTCTCGGCCCAGTCTAGGATATTTGTTTTGGAAGTACTTGAAGGTATGCCAAGAACTGGTTCTGGTCCTATAAATTTTGATGCCGCGCTCTCTCTGGCTAGGCAATCGGCAATTTCGTTGCCTTCCAGCCCAGAATAGCCAGGCATCCAGACCAGAGTTAGTTTGTTATTATTACCCAATTGGATTAGAACCTTTTGGCATTTCCACACTGTTTTAGAATTACAGCGATATAATCCAAGCTCTTTAATTGCTGCTTGGCTATCTGAGAAAATCTTTATTGATCTGTGTTTAAGGTGCATTAGTTCCAGCCTCTGTACGCACAGTGCAATGGCATATACTTCAGCCTGAAAAATTGTCGCGGTGTTACCCAGGCTCAAAGTTTATAGTCGTATCCTTTGGGTTATGACTATAAATTCCAGCTCCCATTCCTTCAGGAGTCTTGGAACTGTCTGTAAACCAACAGCTGTTTGCCTTCTACAGGTCGATTTTATTCCGATCCCACTCATCTTTTTCATGAAATAGGATGTTAAAAGATGGCTCGTGGTTGGTCCTAGCAGGCATCACATCTGAAAGCATACTTAGGATGCTATGGCTATTCAGGTCATCAGACAGTCCACTGCGTACCATGATGATTGCCGACTGTTGGAGTCTGTATGTTGCCCACCTAGCCTCTCTCTCCAGGTAGATATGGAGAGGTGGTAAATCTAGGGGAATTTCCAGAGTAGCTGACGGTGTAGTGCTTATGGCACCAGTTATTGTCAGAGAGTTTGGTTTTGGCCGTCTGTTGTAGCCCTTTCGACCATCAAACTATGGAACCGTATCATTGGTCTAATGGCCGTAAGGTATATCTAGTATATTTATTGGGGACCCATGCCCCAGGATTTCCCACAAATTCTACGGCATGTCCACAGGGACAGCCTTGCTTTGTGGATTACCTTTTCTAAGTGGGAGTTCCAGTTAAGTGGTCTATCTAGCGTAATACCTAAATATTTCACCTCTTCTGAGAATGGAATGGTTTCACCTAGTAGGGAAAGCGGTTCTAGCTTCTAGGTTGTTCAGCTTCCTTTTCCTGGTGAAGGGCACTATTACAGTTTTGTGGGGGTTGACAGACATCTGTTCCCTCTCACACCAAATGCGTACTGTATCTGGTGCTTCTTGAAATGTATGAGAGAGTACCTCTTCAGAGTTTCCTCTAACCATAATGACTAGGTCATCTGTATATGCTTGAATCTCGTCTTCTCACAGAGACAAAATAGCCAGCAGGTCATCCACAAGTAGTGACCACAGAAGGGGGGGACAGAACTCCACCTTGTTGGTACCCTTTTGTGACTCTAAAGCTAACCGTTTCTCCCTGTAAGGTTGTTGTCGTTATAATTCTATTTTCCAGCATAGCTCGAATCCACTCAGTTATGGTTGGTTCGATTCCCCTAGTAGCTGCCGCTGTATATAAATAATTTGGCAGTGAATTATTGAATGCTTCTTCAATGTCGAGAAAAGCAGGCACTGCAATCTCCTTTTCCTGGAGGGATTGGGTGATTCTCCCGACTAGGTTATTAAGTGCTAATTCTGTTGATTTGTCCGGCTGATAAGCGTACTGGTGAACATTAAGGGGGTGAGTGCTCAGGACGTTTCACCTGATGTATCCATCCAGTACTTTTTCCTGGCCCTTCAACAAAAACGACGTCAGGCTAATGGATCTTAGTGATTTAGGGCCTGGTGCGTGATGCTATCTGACCCATTTTTGGTATATTTACCACTTTAACCGCTGCCCAGCAATTCATACCAGACTAGATCTGTAGAGTCTGATGAGGAATGGTAGTAATATCTCCAGTCCGTTTTGCAGCAGTGCTGGAAAAATTTCGTCCTCACCAGGCGATTTGAGTGGTTCGAAAGATGAATCAGAAGAATGTGGTAAATGATTAGAGGGCATTTCTGATTGTTGATTTATTTGTGACATAACGGGGTTTTGAAAAGACTCTCAAATTTTGTCAACAATGGCAATAATTTCGTCCGTATTAGTTTTACCGGAGACACTATGACAAACAATCATTTTTGGTAAACGTCTTTTCCAGAGTTTGGCCAATAAGTCTTGACTTACCATATGTAAGCCGTCAAAGTACCCAATATATACTTATAAAATTCAGATGGTTTACGATTACCTATCTGAGAGTCTGATTACAAGTCATCTAGTCGTTTTTTTCTTCACTAGAAGAGAAACGTACTATTATGATGTCTTTTAAGTGACTATATAAATTTAGTTTTGAAAAATTCTGAATTACGTCATAAATGTCATTAACTACTTCTATTGGTAAGATAGCTAAAATATGATCATATTTCTTCCTGTCGTTAGTAATTCTAGCGACGGTAAATTGCGCCACAACCTGGGTGAGGTTTTGAGGTCCAAAAAGGAGGAAGTCTCAGTGACGCCGCATAATTTTGTTGATGATGGTTCGCGTCATGGTTTGCGACTTTATCCACCATAATGTTATATTGCATTGCTACTTGTCACTATTCAATTATTGATGCCTTGTGTATTTAATTAATTGCAGGAAACAGTAAAAGTAGAGTGCTCAACTACACATGCATAAAATTAACAAATTAACAAATTATGAAAGATACTAAAACGGGATGGGTCGATGATCTGGGAGTAAGAGCAGGTGATCCTGCTCAAGATGTGAACAAGTCAACATCGCACTGGGGCTCTGGATACTAAGGTTCTGCGTTGTCGAGATCACCAATTTATTGTATAATATCCATAATATTAGAATACAAAATGCTTATTTCTGAATGTTTATTCAGGACATTAAAATGGTATTAACGTTTTTTAGAAAAAATTAAAATCATGTTACTTTATTACCATGACTCTTATTTATATATTATATAATAGTAACATAAAACAAAGATGGATCTAATGTCAGCCTACATTATATGGGAGCAAAATTATATAATAATTTGCCAGCTGGCATAAAGAGTATTACTAACGAATTTCTTTACCATGCAATTTAATTACTAATTTGTGTGTTTTAAATTTAGTATGTAAGTACTTATTTGACCTGTCCTATATCATAACTTGAATTGAAAATATAAAAAACATTGCTTATTACATGGAAAGTTAAAACTATACCTAATAGCGTCGATTAAATCTTATTATTACCACATCAAATAATTCAACTTCCTTTCAAAACTTGAGTCATTATTACATTTTCAAACTTGTAATAAGTACTTTTTGTTCTACCGATGATGTAGTAGGTACTTGTGTATTTCCACTAAAGAACGGGGAACAAAACAATCCAGAACGGTTAAAAATCTCTATGCCATGAAGTAGAAAACTTTTGTGGAAAATTTAGTTGGATAGTTCAGTTATATAAAATATACTACACAATAAATATATGCCTCGTTGTCAGCGAAACAAAGTAATACATAGTCTTAAGTTAAACTTTAAAGAACAGATGCCGTGTTTTTTTGTTCATCAAGATAACAAGGGAGCTGACTGGAGTAATACGATATTTCAGTAAACTTCACGAATGCCCCAAAGTAACTTTAGATGCCAATACGCTCAGTATTGAAATGTTGCTTCTGGGTGTCTCAGTTCGACAAAAGATGAAGAAGGACGGGGTACGTTGACGTTTGACGGCAAAATTGTATTAATTCTTAATACCTGAGACAGAATTTTTAGGGAAGCGTAGGAAGGACGCCTTAAACTTTCAAGTGCTACAGCAAGTATCTCGAGTAGAGAATTCTTTAAGTTTTATTTGTACAGGTTTTGTTGTGAGCTTTATTAAGTATTCCACTTCACATCAATTATGAAAGTTTTGCCATTGTGTGTCGCGTTTAAAATTAAATAAATCATATCTGAGTGTGCTTTACAAGTCAAATAAAAAATTAATTACGGGCCGTAAGTCAGAAATACATTATACGCTCACCTTTAAATTTTGCACAATTCTAATTAACATAACAGTTATTTAACATTTTAAATTGGTGGCTCAAGGATACCAGCGTAAACTTTTTCGTTTTGTGGATGAAGTAGTTATTATAACCATATATTCATGTTTGATCGTACATGCGAATATAACCAACCATATACATACATAAAGACATATGAGTACTTCTTGTAACGAAATATTAATAAAAAATCACAGACCTTGCATCTTATGCAAGTATTGCAGTCGTATTGAAAACACCTGACACAGCTGCTAGTTTTCTAATTTGAAACTTGATAAACATTCTGGAAACCTTAAATATTGTTTAAAGTCATCAAGTAAATATAATGTAATATGTCAAAACTTATAATTTTTATAATATTGAGCATTGAGCTGATGAAGGCTAGAGAAAATTTGTTATTGCATTTCTCTGCTGACGATTGGCTAAATCGAGTTATTCGGTCCACAACTATTAGTAATGAATGGGTAGGTTTTACACCTTACATCTGCAAAATAGTGTTTGTTGAATATTCCACCCAATAGTCAGGAGATAGATTCGAGAAATATTAATCAGTCGTCTAAGCAGAATGAACTGCAGATACTGCGATAGAGCAACTGAGATTGCGGAACATATACTTTGCAACCGTAAGTATTAATTTATCTGCATTAGGCTAAAGTACCTGGAACAGGGGGGAATTAATGCATGAAGATATAAGGAAACTACCTCCCAGGAAAATCACAAGCTTTGTAAAAAGTCTTGGAATCCTGGGCAACAATTAGGTCGAAGTGAAGTAAATGTAACTCATAGCCAAGCAACCCCCTAAACAATCTACAAGCGGAATGAAGAAGAAGATGGAGATAATTGAATATATGCTTATTGGCATATTTCATAGCCACTGTTAATCGGCCTTAATTGACACAGAACATGTTGCGTTGAGCCTTTTTCATGCGGGGGTTACGGAGCGCTGAAGATGACACCCGCGACTAGTTCATATAAAATTTTATTTCGGTCAGACATCATAGAGCGCTTTCATGAATAATTCACTTAGCCTATTCAGTAGACATCATCAGGTGTCCTAATATTTATTTATCGAAACTTGTGATTTTGTTCGGTTAATTTTTCTTTGGATTTTAATTTTTGCCCGGATGAAATAGAGGACTCGAAGATAGTAATATGCAAATATTTAGGCATCGTCAGGTAGCCAAAACAAAGTTAAAGGTAAGGCCTTCGTGGCATTTTTACGGCAAACAATCAGTTTCAATGAATATAATTGTACTTCGATCAGATATCATGAAATTGAAAAACCGGCGTTTTCAGGAATGATTTATTTCGTCCACTAAATAAACATCACTAGGTTTATATCCATTTCCATGACGAAGGAAGTAAAACTGTACGTATTTATGTGAATATTGTTTCGAGATTTATGCATCATGGGATGGGATGAAGATTATATCATGGTTATATTATCATTCAACATGGGGCCCAGCGAATTACTGTCATTTTATCTATACTTTTTAATTTTGTTTTCTATTTTTTAGTCTATTTATTTTATATTTCGCATTTTTAACGTCAATATTTTACTATCAAATCCTTTTATCTAAATCTTTTGAATAAATACTCATCTACAGTTTTGTTTCACAAATCATTAAAATAGAAATATATAGATATAAAATCCATAACAATATAATTATAAGGACACAATCAATCGCGAATAAAATCTATTCTTTCATATTCTCTTAAACTCCGCTGCTGAGCCGACACCGATCGGCACACAATTCTGTCGCATGTCGCACCAGTTTAGCGTAAACCATCCTCATATATACGCACCCAGAAGTATTTTCAATACAAAAATCCCTTGTATTGTGCCAATTGTTCTTTATATGTTGCTGATCGGATAATAAGGTTATGTTTGAGTTGTCGCTATTGAAACTGTTGGTAAAACATTGCAAGTGTCGCTATCTGGGAAATTATTGAAGATAAGGAAATCAAATCCGTTATGATCAAAACACTATAAGAGTGTTATTAAAAAATGCAGCAGAAGTAACTACTTCAAAAAGAGGATGAATGAAACTGAAACAGTGCATCTTTACTTTAGCAAAACCATTATATTCAATCTTTAATTTGTCGTATGTTTGCAATCCGAAATACCCAAACTGTTTGAGTGTTTAATAACAAAGTATATATTATGGGATTGTAAAAATGTAATTGTTGTTCAACAATACGGGTTTTCCCAAAATAAATCTACATGTACTAGTCTTGCTATTTACAGTAAATCATTAACAACTCTTTTGAGAGCGAAGTTCAGGTGTACTCTATCTATACAGACTTTTCAAAAACCTTTGATAGAGTCAACCATGACTCTATCAAGCCAAGCTTAATGGGTTAGGTGTTAGTGGAAATATCTTGAACTGGATTGACAGTCATGTGAGACAGAGTACAATATGGTAATGCTATTTCATCTTCTATTAGTGTAACTTTAGAAGTACTTCAAGGTTCCCATATGGGTCCAATGCTTTTCAACCTCTCTGTTAATGACTTAAATACAGTATCGTACATAGTTCATTTTTGATGTTTGCTGATGGCTTGAAATTATTTAGAACTATCACTGATTCAAGTGATGCCTTACTGCTTCAGGGTGATTTGAATAATGTATACAGCTAATGCGATGTTAATTAGTTATATTTAAATTTGAAAAAATGTTATAAGATAACAATTGCAAGAGTTATCTCGCCTTTGAATTTTCAGTATAGAATTAGTAATGTAGTTCTAGAAGAAGTGGACCAGTTAAGAGACTTTGGGGTAATATTAGATAGTAAAATGTCATACAATGTACATATAGATAACATAATATCAAAATCTTTAAAAATGCTTGGGTTTATTCAGCGTACAGGTACTGAATTATCTGTTAATAGCTTAAAAATATTGTACTGCTCTTTAGTCTGATCAATTTTAGAATACTGCTGTATAATTTGGTGTCAAAACTACAACGTCTATATTAACTAAATTGAAAATGTGCAGAAAAAGTTTTTAAGATGTTGTGCATTTAAGTTGGGCTACCAGATGGATAATTATGATTTTATTCCCTGTCATCTCAATGTTAATATACTACAACACAGAAGGTTAGAGGCAGATTTGCGCTTTTTGCATAAAGTGCTTATTGGTCGGATTCAATACCCTCAGCTTGTTAGCCTTGTAGAATTTAATGTGAATTCTAGGACTGCGAAATTTTTCACATACCATTCTGTCATACGAACTATGGCCTCAATGAGCCCATCAATACGATACTGCGTAATCCAAATTCAAATTTCAATAGATTGGAATTGTTTGACGCATCTTGTTTATCATTTAAAAAATTGGCAAAAATTCATAACTAAAATACACGTTTCGTCTTTCCATTTATATTTATTAGTGTATCAATATATACTTTAAATTATTACATCTTACATTGTATTGAAATTAAGCTTTAAAGTGTTTTCTTTATTCTTTTTCTTCTCAAATTTGTATTAGTCCTATACATATATACATACTTTACTTATGTATCTATTTAAATATCTAATAGGGATTATCCCGTTAATAAATAAATAATTTGCCTGGAGAAAAGAGTTTCTTCAAAAGTGTCTAGGAGATGGGCAACTTAAATTATTCACGATTTTCTACCCTAGGTATGTACTAAATATTCATCATTACTATATATAACGTACCTACTTCTTTTCCTTATCATCCTCACAATTTCCATCTTCCCTCAACTTCGTGTTAATTAGTGTTCGTAGTAGAACCCTTAAAAGATCATTTGTTTACTCTTTTATGGTTTTAGGTCAACGAGAAGTGCTGTAGGTTTTGATTTTTCCTATTAGCTGTGTACTAAACAATCCTTGTGTCCCAAATATCAAACTCTTACGTCCAAAATTTATAGGTTTTGATTAGTACCTAATCCCTTCATCCTTCTTTTATTGAACTGTGCTGCGGGAGTGTTGGGGTCTTAAGATTTTTCCGTTTAGTTGTACACTGAACCGTAATTGTGTCCCAAATTTTTTGCGTTACTGGAAGTGCTCTATTTGGTTAATGTTTACGTACTTCCTCACTCCTTTATAGAGTACGATGGGGGAGTATTGAGACTTTACGACTTTTGATTTTAATTGAACTTAAATGCTACCCCAAATTTCAAAATTCTTGTTCCACAAGTTAGTACCTTGTTGGTTTTATGTTGCAGAAGTTGCTGTCGTATATACATTTTCAAGTCAAAAACTTTCGAAGGCAGAAACTAAGCTTACAACTTGCAAATTATATCTAGACCCATGACTTCAACTTTATCGCCTTTTAAAACGGCCACGTTAGATGTTTAGTACAGATTAATGTACATACTGGTTTAATCTCATATATCTCAATTGTAGGAGCTGTCAACAATCACTTCTACGAATCGTGTAATTTATAAAAGTGCAATAAAACTTCTAATGCCTTTAACTATTTTGAATTAAATGCGGAGTTCCTGCCTTTTGTCTCCTCAATCAAACATTTTTCTTTTATACGTACATGTGGTGGCTATGTTCGAAAACTCGTATAGTAGGAATCGAAACGTTAGTTGAAATTTCATGAAAGCATAGCCAAGCAAACTTAGCTTTTTACGTTACTTGTTCTTGTTTCCCACATTTTATGCAAGCCAGTAAATTTGAATTTCATGCTAATTAAATGTTTTAATTGCGTTAACCCAAGATGAAGTTCTATTATGTAAGATGCAACTGGGAGATTTATTCTGCCTTATAATTAACTAAATACAGGGAGGAAAAAGTAAACGATGGGAAAGTGTAATTAACCTATTCAGTATCCCACTGAAAGGAAGATTTGACAATGGAAAAGCAACTAGTGTAAAAAAAAATAAACAGATGTAATTCATCAAAAGAGAATTTAAAAATAGTGTTGAAGAAATACAGGGTGGCTACTTTTTATATTGGAGAGTGTTGCTACCTCGCAAATCATAAGTTACAAAGCTGGTTAGATGAGAGACGAAACGTCAAAATAATATTTTAATACGTTACGCCAAAGTTAATACAATAACTCACTATTACCGCGGCGAGAGCTGTAAACATACACTAGCACCTCCTTAGTTGTTTTACCAGCTGGCAGTGCTAGCTCAATGTGCAGATAAACACGTTTAGGTGTACTGATATGTTGACCGCAAATGTAATCAGTACTTATTGGCGTCCTGGATAATTGTTAAACTTAGTGCCTCACTTATTTCTGATAAATAAATATGTGTACTTCTCTGGAAGATGTGGATATCCATAAATTTGAATATATGCATGTATTTCAAAAGACTTTATAGTAACATGAGAAACTCATAGCTCAGAAAATCACTTGGACAATACATTTTTGTCCATTAGGCTGAGATATACACAACACTGCGTTGCGCTAGAGAGAATAATATGAGGGCCTGTAGAAATAGGCGGATCAGTATCCTAAGTCGCGAAAATCAAACAAATGAATTCCGTGATAATTTACCGTCGATACCAACAAATTCACTGATATTTGAGCGATGATGTCACCAATTGAAATTTTCATCACGCAAGAGTATGTACCTAAGATAAATCCTCATCGGGTTCTTCTGTTTGATGTTCGCGTTTGGATAGTCAAACGTCCTTAAGGGTGCCGTCAAACCCGAAGGTGACATCTAGTTTGGCAATACCAAGAAGAGCAAAGTGCCTTAGTGGACTGCGATTAGTTAACCTTGCTCCGAATTCCGGAGTATTGCAGTTGAAATATTATTAGAAAGTTACCATAAAAAAAACAACTATTCATAAAATATTATTACGAAAATACTATACTATTACGTGATTTACATTTTACCAAATAATTTAAAAGAAATTTATACCTGTCGGGAAAAGAAAATTTGACAGTTTTCATTAATTAATATAAAAAAGAAGTTATTATTGTTATATTTAAATTACAATTGTCTCTTAATAGTAGAACGCTGGTATAACCTTGGGAAGTGGATATAAATAATTAGGTTATATCATATCATGCCGAATTGAATATTGTTTCTTTGTAAGTGTAAGTTTTAGATTAAATCATCAATTGTAAAATTATATTTACCAGTCTACATACACAGTCTGTCACGCTGTTGTTAAACATCTATCTTGTTCTATTTATAACAAGCATGCACATGGTCAACTTCTTTTGAACTTAATTCTGTTTTGTTGTTACATTTATGTTCATCTTTAAATTGTTCACGGTGCTGCCGCTATTAAATGAATATCTATATTTTTATTCTAACAGAAAGCAGTTAGTTATTCAGCGAGGCTAAAATAGAGATCATCTATTGTTTGAAATCATTTAAGTTACCTATGTAACACCCCTAAATGAAGGGGTTCAGTCTATCGTGAAATTCCATCTACATATCTGGTTTCAACAGGATGAGGTTCTATGCATCAGTAGTTTTATTGATAAATCATAGTTGAAATGATTTTTTAAATAAATTATTTAAATTACTGAATAATTGAAGAGTGTTTAGATTAGGTGGTTGGAGAATTTTGTAAGCAGAGTGAAAATTTTCCAAGAGTTGTGTCTTAAGCGGATAGTAGTTAATTATGAGACTTAACTGCTTCTGAATATCAAATGTTGTTTTATGACAGTAGTTCACTTATTTCATCTATATTTACCATTAGTTTTTTCTCTTATTTTGACAATCACAATGTTCAAAACAAAGAAGAATTGGAATCCAGAATAGAATAGTTTAAGATTGTTGTTGTCTTTGAATGTTACATTCAAATTGTCCTCTTTATGGTAGCGTGTAGAATTTTACTTCATTTGTCATTAACTTTTTCAGCAGCTTTTCTTTTGATTGCGTTTTTTTTGTTTCTGTAACAAAGCAGACATATTTCTTGATTATTTTGAGAAATCAAATTAGTAATTTCTCTAAATACATAAAAAAATATAAATATAAGCAAATTAAACAACCCTAATTTCAAGATTCCTGCTCTTAGGAAGAGTAGTTTTTCTACATCACATTTCTCAAACAGAATTACATTCGTTAAGTCTAATATTACCCTGGCAATATAGGGTATGCTATTTGAAACCCAAAAGAAATACCTAACTTGTTGAAAATAAAATACAAAAGTAAAGTAAACAAAATTAATCAAATCAATATATAGAGTTTTCCTAAGTTTAAAATATAATTTTCTTAAATACACTAAATAAAATTTCCAAAAAACTTAGTTTATAAAAAAAGAATTAAACAATTCTTTAACCTGTTATTTTACGTTACTCTGTATTTGTTTTACAAAAATTTTTTTATGCTGAAAGGTTAAAATGTGGCATTTATCAGGGATCAGGCCCTATCTGTTAATTGTTCTCGAGTGCAAGTGTAAGATTCCTTTTATTTCAATAGACGGTTATAAGGGTCTAGTTTTCAACCTCTGAGCACAAGTACAAAATATTCGACTTTCCAATGCTGTTCACAGGCAACAACCTGTGTACTTCTAAAAAAATGTACCCTACGGATTGATGTATTTGTAGTTATGAAATTAATGGATTTTTTGAATACGATAAAAGGAGTCAGAAGCGGTTTGAATGAGGCACTCGTAAAATAAGAGTAGTTATCATCAAAGATTGTCTAAATTAGTAACGGAATAATCACAGAAAAAATATTGAAATGATGGTATTATTGAAGGTTACTTAGTTGGTTACCTGCATAAAATATTAACATACCTCTTGTAATCATACGCGTGACGTCACTCCTCCCGTTTTCTCTCTCGTTTACTGTAAGCGCCACGAGTGATGGCGAGCAAAGGGGAAGCTGTATGTAGAGAGTAGTATAGACTTAGCGTACGCATCGCTATCTTAATTGGTGTAGTATAAATTCTAAATAGTGCCAGCACTATGGGCCTTTCTACCATAGGTCGACTATATCCCCTACAGTTCCTACTGTTCGCCAACACTCGTGGCATTTACAGTACATGTGAGTCTCAAACGTTGCTAAATCCCAGCAACGTATTTATATTTGTAGATAGATACAGATCAAGAGCTACTGAATGTTTCAATGAGCATCTGAGTACCTTTATGGTATACGTTTATGGTACATTGCCCTGTTTAAGAAGACAGACCTATGCTGGTTCCGGGTTCTGTGGGACGTTTTCATATGAGGGCTATTTTTCACAAATTAATATCTTTGGTGTCTAAAAATGACTTTTACAAAATTCCAAAACATTTCAACCATATACTTAAATACACTACTGGACACGCATTTCGCTGATCGCATTAGCATCATCATGAGATGATTAAAACTGAATACTCTAGTCTTATTCGTCTTCTGATGATGTTGACATGAATGGCGAAATGCGCATCGAGTAGTGTATTGTTTAATTGTTTTGACGTTTTATAAAAATGGTTTTTAGACACCAAAAACATTGATTTTTAAACAACCTCCTTCGGAGGGGATGTAAAGCCGTCGGTCCCTTGTCTATTAAAATGTTAGGCAAGTAAAAGATCCTTACTCTTCTTAAGGGAAGAGGTTCGGCAAAATTCCTGGTTGTGGGTAGCTCGTCTACAGGCGTCGGTGTTAGGCCTCAGTAGCGGAAATAGGCCGACGTTAAATAAATGTATAAAAAACAAAAAAACGTCCCCTCAGCGAGGACCCAGATTCCTTAAACAGGACTACGTACTATGAAAGTTGAAGGTAGTTCTCAAACGCTCATTGAAAAATTCAGTAGCTCTTGGTCAAATAGATAAAGGGGTAAATTATTGAATCCAAGATTTAGTGAATATTTAACCGATTTAGCGAGTCTGAAGCATTGTGGCTTAAGTAAAACAGAAATTCTAGTATTATAATTGTGTAAATTTGAATAGGTGTCAAGACTCATGTCTTTAGTATTGTGTATGTCAAGGAGATTAAGATAAATGTTATATATGTAAATAAAGGCATAAAATACCCAGTGAAATAAGTAAAGGCCGACAAGGCTCTAATCTATCCTCGTTGGATAAAAGGCAGATTATTATTTTTGAAAATTTTTGTGGAGTGTTATCGGTTACCACACAATATATCTAATGGCTTAGATCAGACGCGAATGAAATAGAAAAACTTCCACGTCCAGATTTTGTATCCAAGTCTTATACACACTAAATCCCAATGTAATATTTTACTCCCCTTGGTTCTCGTATACATATTAAATCCCATTTTAATTTTTCACCCTCTTTAATAATAGGGTGCGGGTGGTAAAGGGGGTGGCTCACGTCAAAACATTTTTTTGAGACGTTTCGTTCTTGTGTATACACTAAATCACATTTTAATTTTTCTTACTACCTTACATAACAGTGTGGGGGTGGTATTGTTGTAACAGTGGGGGGGTGGCTGATGCCAAAAAAAATTTTGAGACATTGACTTTTCGTACATGCCTTAAATTGCAATTTTACGAACTCTTACCTACTTGCTTTGCCTATTTACCCCATTTACCCCCGAGCCCTTCAAGGGAATTTGATCAAAATATAATCTAGTTGCATATCTTGCTATAATATAAGTGTACCAAATCTAAGTCAATATAAACGGTTCCAGAGTAAACGTGCGCACAAAAGTTACAGACCGACAAACAGAAATAATTTTTTTCGCTGAAATTTAAAATCTCGAAGTTTCATGACATTTTAAGCCTATTTCAACAAAAAAAATATGTATATCTTTTTGCGTTACTATACTTCCACTGGACATGGAAGTAATAAATATGTCCACGCTTAAGGCATATTTCAATTGGCTAATTAAAAAAGTAATACCTGATAATTTACTAACATATTTAACGTAATCTAATCAACTTAAATTATTAGCTGTGACTTCATCTAGTAATTTGACATTTCATATTGCAGATAAATTGTTTGTGGAAGTAAAGAGCTTTTGTGTCATCAGCAACATTTTTATTGATAGTACCAAATTTATGAAATCATTAATATAAGTTATAAAAAGCAGCGTCCCCTAAGATAGAATACTGGGATACGCCATGATTAAAAACATTAATTCTTGGTGAAGTATTATTGTAGAAGACACATTATTTTCCATTTGAGAGATAATAATAATAAATAAATAAACACCGCAGAAATTAGACAACCCCCAATTCCAGTAGGTCTTGTGCGGAAGGGGGTTACACATTGAAAAAACGCGGACATACAAACATTTCCTCCGACGTGCCGGAGCCAGTATTCGAACCCGGTGGTGCGATGTCCGTGTGATTAATCGCGATTGCCACCTCGCGCCTTAACCCACTCGGCTGTCGACCAGATAATAGCCCAATAAAATGGGAAAAGTATGAAATAATTCAGAGCGGGCTGAAATTTTGGGAACAGGCTTATATTGTAGTACTTTTTAACATATTAAATGTCCCCACCCGTAGAGGATCTATCGTTTTCGAGTTTTTATCGATTTTATCATGAAACAAGTGTTCTGATAGCGCACTATAAAGATATTTAAAAATTCATATCTCTGCCAATATTGATCGAATGGAAATGAAAAATAAAAAGAAATTGTTTGTAATCGAATTTTCTACAACTTTCATTTGAAAAATTTTTTTGCTATCCGATTTTAGCGAAGAACGCGCGAGTTTCTCTTGCGTCGCAAAACTGTAAAAATTTCAAAAAATCTACCTCGGCTCCAATAGGTTGTACGAAGTCAAAAAAAACGAAATTGTGCGGGTTTTTATTACCTATAATTTTCATGTGTACGTATATTTTAAAATAAAATTGATACTTTCCGAGTTTTTACTAAAAACCGATTTTTATTACCTATATTATCCCCCCCTTTCCTCCGCCGGCGTGTACGGGTGGATACTTTTAATTTGCTAAAAAGCACCACAAAATAAGCCTGTTCTAAATTATTTCATTCAAATCGACAAATTTCGTCCCATTTTATTAAGCTATAAGATTTTAATAAAGATATTAAACCTCTTATGCCACACCTAAAAATTTTTGTAACCACTGTCATGAG